>CM044401.1:20716406-21316406 GCA_024322285.1 Musa beccarii | reverse complement strand
CCATACGAAATCCTGTCCAAGTCTCTCTCTAATCGGATTCTCTCGGAGAACTCATTCTCTCTCAATTCAAATGACCCTGGCTAGGGAATTTTGCCTGAGCGAGCACAAGCGGGATATTCCTCTCATGATATCGAGAGTGGATGATCTTCTATTAACACTTAATTACCTTTGTAAGGTTAGCTACCATTCCCGAGAACCGATTATACTAGATCTGGAGCTTTCTAAACCTGTAAGTCCGGCGTCAAAGAATGTAGTACTCATATAAGACATCTTTGATGTCTCAAGTCTAAGGACCAGACATACAACTGGGACTACAGAATCGCTATATGACATTATGTATCATTAACCATCTAGCATTCTGTAAGCGGATCAATCAATGAACTTATTCTCCAATGAGCACTTGCACTGTACCTCTAGTGTCCCCACACAAGCGACTATGAGACCAATCACCTCCATCACATAGACGAGTATACAATGCACTAGTCTATCTGGTTATCTCGATGTCCTCATCGAGTAACCTATGACTAAGATAATTTAGAATCTGTGTTTAAAGGTATATCGATCTCATTATCATGATTTCATCATGATCTGATTCCCATTGCACAGATCCAAGGACATCATAATATTCATCTAGATAATGTGAGAAAATGCTTGTAATAATATGCAACGAGATCAACGCAGCATGTCACAGGTGTCATCACTCACATGATTGGTCTGTAGGGCACCTATAACTAATAATCTCTCACTTGACCTAAAGCCAATCACCTGCGTGTCTAATCCCCATCAAATCTCTGTGATGCTCAAATATAATTTGAGTCAACAGCTTTGTCATTCGATCTATAATGTTATCTTTGGACGGAACTCATTCCACTACTACATCTCCATGGGCCGCGATCTTTCTAATCAGGTGGAACCTCCTCAGAACACTTCTGACGAGACCTAGGTTCCTTAGCTTGATCGATCGCCCCATTATGTCATAATATATGGAAATTAGTTTCATGCTACTCGATACGATTCACAAATCTGTGATGAACTTCTTCATCCATATACCCTATTTTGTTGCTTCTACCATAGCAATGTATTTCACTTTTATGGTCGAGTCAGTGGTAGTATCTTACTTGGAACTCTTCCAACTTATTGTTGCTCCATTCCGGATAAACACTTACCCTGAATTCGACTTGCTATCATCGACATCATACTGGAAACTCGAGTCTGTGTAGCCCTTAATCTGGAAACTACCTCCTTCGTATACAGTAAAAGATCCTTAGTCCTTCTCAAGTACTTAAGGATACACTTTACTACTTTCCGGCACTCTAAGTTTGTATCTGTTTGATACCTGCTTGTGACACTTAAAGCATGCGCTATATCAGGCCTGGTATATAGTATAGCATATATGATAGATCCTATCGTATAGGGTATCGTATCTATGTTTGCTATTTCTCCAGGAGTTTTTAAGGACATACTTTAATAAATTCTATGTACCTGGACTAGGGCAAGCCAAGCATCCTCTTGAATCTATCTCTATAGATCCGAATCCCCAAAATATAGGATGCTTCCCTTAAGTCCTTCATGGAGAAGTGTCTAGATAGCCAAGTTTTTACTGTGGAGAGCATTCATACATAATTCCCAATGATTAGGATGTCATCCACATATAATATCAAGAAGGTGATAGTACTCCCACTTACCTTCTTGTACATACAAGGCTCATCTTCGTTCTTAATGAAGTCATAAGATCTGATCACCTCATCAAATCTTATGTTTCAACTTCGGGAAGCTTGCTTTAGTCTATAAATGGACTTAAGCAATCTGCACATCTTATCTGGACTTTGCTTAGACATGAACTCTATAAACTTTCTCTTTGAGGCTGCCATTAAGGAATGCAGTTTTTACGTCCATCTGTCGGATCTCATAGTCATAATATGTTGTAATACCCAATAGAATTCATATGGATTTCAATATAGCTATGGGTGTGAAGGTTTCGTCATTGTCAATACCTTGCCTCTAACGATACCTCTTAGCCACTAGCCTTGCCTTATAGGTCTCCATCTTTCCATCTATCCCGATCTTCTTCTTGAAGATCCATTTACAGCCGATGGGTACGATACCCTCAAGTGCATCAACAAGGTTCCAAACCTTGTTAGAGTACATAGATTCCATCTCAGAATTCATGACTTCTTGCCACTTCTCAGAGTCTATGCTCATAATAGCTTCCTCGTAGATTTGAGAATCAATATCCTGAGTGTCCTCTCCACTGATATGTCCCACATATCTCTCGGGAGGGTGTGACACTCTACCAGTCCTATGTAAAGTTAAAACTTGTGAGGATTTGAGCATGCTTACATGTAACTAATCTATATTGTTCTAAATAAAATTTCTGAATGAAAGATTTTGATAATAATATCCAATTTGTAAGATGATGCATGGCTTTCGAATAAAAAATCTTGAACATGCCTTTTGAAATCATACTTGATGATGAATATCTCAATATTAAAAGAATGTTATAATGCTTGAAAGCTATGAAATCATGCTTGATGATTTGTTTTATGAAATTTGTGCCTTTACATCTTGAACTTTCATGATTATCTCAATTTGATATTAAAAGATAAAGGCATACTTATTTGAAGTAAATCATAAAAAAGAAATGCATGATCTTGAAAATTTTTCTATCTCTGAAGTTTCCGATTTTGATGAATCCATATGAATCTCTTGAATCGAATCTTTTGGAAAAGGTCACATGCTTAATGTGATTCGACTTAATGATCTTTATGATAAAATTTACCTTTTCGTCTTGAATGTTGACATTTATTTTTATTAAGGGCAAAAGCATGGTTATAAGAAGCAAATCGCATATAAAAATGAAAGGCAATCCTCTATCTCAATCTTATCGATTTTTCTATAAGAAATTCATGAATCCATGCTTGTCATATATGAATTTATTGAATGTGATTTTAAGGATGATTCCGGATTTGACAAATGCTTGATTCGTATTTATAACGTAGGATATATTTTAAATATGAATCATGCTTCAAACATGTTAAATGCTTTAATCATGTTCTATGTCCTTCAATTCATTTTGTTCTCCTATATATATTTTTAGTCACTAAAGAGGAGAACCTTCCAAATGAATCATGAAACTGATGATTTTATCAATAATCTATTTTTCATTATGAATCTCTTATGAATGAGATTTTGATGATGTGTTAAAAAATCACTTAAAAAAAGAAAATACCTTTTCTATCTTATTGAGATTAATGATTTCATGATATCTTATGAATCTCGTAAATTATAAAAGTGATTTTGATGATTTGATTATGAGTTCGGAGTTGATGAATTGAACTAGAATGAATTTTATCTATATTGTGATCTTGATAACCTTTTTTTATATCTCTTACTCCAATACTCTTTTATGATTCTCTCATGTTATTGAAGAAAAATGTAAATGAATCATAAATTATTTTCTTTTGACTTTTCGATACTCAACTTGAGAGAATGTACTTTGATGAGTGAGACATTGTATGCGTAATTTTATTTTTCTCCTATATTTCAATACTTATTTCTACACATGACTCAATGATTGAAATATTAATGCAAACGTTTGATATATCACTTGTCATGGTTTGAATATCGAAATAAAAGAAATTTTGTTCTTCTTGATATCTTTTATGAATTTGAATATGATTTGTTAATGATTCTTAACTCTTCTCTTGATCTATAGGAATCACGACTTTTTGAGATATTTATAATATTTAAATCAATATCTAAAAGATTTCACTTTGCTATAAAGAAATTTTATTGAAATCATGAACTTGACAATTATAACATGAAGTTCTCTCGGCTATCAAAAGAAAATTTTTCAAATGAAATGCAATTTGCCTTTTGATTTCTCGAAACTTAAAACTTGAATTTTTATGAATTCATGATATTGATATCTTGATAATTGAACTTTTGTACATAATGTGATTATGATACTTGGAATTTATTTTTATGAAATCTTGATGAGAATCTTTATGCATGAATGAAGTTGTTTTCTTGCTATTTGCTTTATGATGAATCAAAGAATCATGACTTGATCTATGAGAATGATATGTTTTTATGTATCATGATTCTTGGTTGTAAGCCCTTTATCATGAATTGAAAATTGATGCTAAAGAAAATCTTTGTAAATCATGATTTTGATTTCTCGGAACTATATGTTTAGAATTTGTTTTTAAAATCATGATCTTGATCTTGCTAAAAAGAATAATTATGAATAGTGAATGATATATTTTGGTATTAATCTTTGTTCATGATTTGATTGAAAGATTAATGTAAAACTTTCATGATGCAAATTTAGAATTGATATGAAAAATTGATATTGCAAATCTTGCATTCCTCCACTTCATTTAACTTTGATAAAGGGGGAGAAGGGTTTTGCTAGTTTGCATATTGCAAATGAATGCAAAATTCCTAGCATGCAAAGAAAGCAAAATTTGCAAGCTTGCTCTTCTCAAAAGAGAAGAAAGAAATTGCATGCATATCACAAAGGAAGCAAAGAAAGTGTAATTTGCAAATCTCAAGAAACGAATGAAAAATTGCTATCTTGCTTATCTTTAGAAAGAAAAATACAAACTTGCACATTTTTTAAAACTATTAGCCTGCATGTTCAAAGTGATGTATATTGCAAATCTTTAGCTTGAAAATTAAACTAAAAAATCTTGCTAGTATAATTATAAAACTTGCATATTTTTTAAACTAGCCAAAATGCTACTTCTCCTTTTTGTTGATGACATAGAGGGAGAAGTAGATTGATGACTTCATGCAATGTAATGTTGATTTAATATTTTATATATTTGTATGATGCTTTTATGGATATGATTTTGATACATATTGCTTGGATTTAAGATAATCCAAGTGTTCTATCAATGGCATATTAATAGGGGGAGTTTTTTTTAACTCTAAGGAGTTGGGTTAACTCCGTCAGTCATCAATTAGTTGTCATCATAAAAAAGGGGGAGATTATTGAATCTCATATTTTGATGATGAAACTACTTGATTGTGTTTTGGTTATCTAACTGCGTTTTGAGTTACATAGGTCTACTCTCGATTAGGATTAGATAATTGACACAGGAAGAATCGATGTTATGCCAGAGGAAATCACGTTAGGAGATTGGACATAGAGCTGAAGGTCCGATCGATGATCGGTAGAAGGCTTCGGATAAAGAAATCGGGCATCGGGCCAAGAGGAGTGGAGTTGCACCAAGGAGATCGAGGCTATGGAGGTTAGCTGCTAATTGAGCAACAAACCTCAAGAGAGGACGATGCGCCAAAGTGTCGGATGAAGCGCCGATAGGCCAATGACATGTCGGGCGATATTTCGATTTGCGTTGTAATAATTATCTAGATTGAAGTAGGATTAAATCAAAATTGAGTTGGTTTTGGGTGAAATAATAGTAACTCAATTATGGGCCAATTGGACCTAAATTGAGACTGATTTGGGCTCATTGGGAGGCCCATTCAGTGGCCCAAAAGTTGTCATAGGCGGTGGCACCGCCAAATTGGCGGTAGAACCGCCTATGAGTTAGAAAAGTGAAAAAGTACACTTTTTCAGGCTATAGGCAGTGGCACCGCCTAGCATAAAAGCTGTAGTGGTGGTACCGCTCTAGGCTGATGGTAGTACTGCTATTGTCAAGGTCAGACTAGCGGTGGTACCACCAGTGTCAGGCGGTGGTACCGCCAGCACTCGGGAATCCGAGGTAATTCAAATTTGGGCTTCAAATTTGAATCACCTTGAGGCCTATAAATACTCCTCTCATCCATGGTTGAAAAACACATAAAACCTGAGAAAGAAAAAGGAAAAACTCTGTTGTAATAGTATCAAAATCTTCCCTCTAAGCTTTAAGTGTGATATAGTCCAAGAGAGGGGTGAGAGGCTTTGTAAGGATTACCTCCTAAACCCGTTAAAAGGAGTGTGCTGTAAGGGAGTTAGTCTTCACCCTTGGAAGGAAGACAACTTGTGGAAAAGCCGGTGGCCTCAAGAGAAGAAGAATCGGGAGTGGATGTAGGTCGTATGATCGAACTACTATAAAAATCTTGTTTCGTTTACTTATTGCTTTTATCTTTCTGCAAACCATATTATTTGGCTGTCCTACTTCCTTATCACTATCATTCTTCATCTCTAAACTCTCTCAAGTTAATTACATTTCTGATACACTTCAATCGAAATCGATTTTAGTCGAAACGAGGTTTTCAACGTACAAAGTTTTCGAAATCCATTTTAAATCGCCAAAATTTATCGTTCTTAACCGCTATACTAATTCACCACCCCCCCCTCCCCTCTTAGTGTCGCTCTCAATCCCAACAGATATTGCCCATGGACAAGGCCGTGGCCCAACACCTACGGCACACTCAAGCCTAGTACTACGAGATGAACGAGCAACTCTACTAAAGGTCGTTCACCCGACTACTCTTATGGTGCTTGGACCCCGAAGAGGCTCAGTCGGTCCTGTCTGAAGTACACAAGGGAATCTGCGGCGAACACATCGACGGGCAGACCCTGGCATTTAAAATTCTTCGCTAGGGATATTATTGGCTAACCATGCATTGAGATGCGAAGGACTACGTACAACGATACGTCCCATGCCAAAAGCATGCAAGAACACCCCAAAAACTCGCAGTCCCTCTTACGCCCATCGACTGTGCTTGGCCCTTCGCACAGTGGGGAATAGACCTCCTCAGGCCTTTCTCGCTAGCCTCAGGACACCGAAGGTACGTGATTGTCAGGGTAGATTATTTCACTAAATGGGTAGAGACCGAGCCGTTAACAACAATTACCGAGCACCGGCTAGAGAGGTTCGTCTGGAAAAATATATTAACCCGCTTTAGTATCCCGAGGGCCATCATCACCGATAACGGGACTTAGTTCAATAATGATAGGTTCAAAGAATTTTGCTCGGGTTATGGAATATAGTTGAGATTCAACTCAATGGCCCATCCCCAGACGAATGGCTTGGCAGAGGTAACCAACCGAGCTATCCTAGAGGTACTTAAGAAGAGGGTGTCCAAGGCTTGGGGTGCTTGGGCAGAAGAGCTCCTGAGCATTATGTGGTCTTCCTGGACCATACCGAAAACCGTCATGGGGGAATCCCCCTACAGCCTCGCGTTCAGCATCGAGGCCGTCCCATCACCTGAGATTATCTTCCCGACACCCCGGGTGAAAAATTACCAAGAAGAAGCATCATTGAAGGGGCTATGAGCCGAGCTCGACTTGGTGGAAGAGTGACGGATCGATACCCACATTAAAGCCCTCACCTATAAAAGGGTCGTCGCCAAGCTCTACAATCGAAAGTTGTGTGGCCGACCGATCAAGTTAAACTACTTGGTCTTGCGAAGGGCCGATGTTAGCGATCTGACCCGATCACGTGGCAGGCTCTCCCCAAGTTGGGAAGGACCTTATTGGGTGATCAATATCGTTCGGGATGACACCTACCGGTTAGCCACAATGGAGGGCCGCCCGATACCGAGGACGTGGAACGTGTCTAACCTGAAAATTTTTTTCGTATAGCTAACCGAGCAACACAAGGATGTATGCAAGAGTTGAAGCAAAAAAGCTCTCATTAAAGTTCAAAATCAAAAGGGACTTCCTCGAGCATGTTCATAGTTTCATCCTTAGGTTGGCTAGCTTAGGAATCCTCTTCAAGCTGGTGGTCCGAATACCAAGCCCGGAACTGAGCCATCGCAACCCGATACCCATATTCATAGGTAACCTACCCTGACCTAGCTAGTCCGAGCTAAAACCCTTGAGATTCCTTATAGGCCTTGATCAGCTTCTTGTCTTTCTCGGACCTCTGTCGAGCCTCTTCCGCCAGCGCCTTGGTGGATGCTCTGGCCTCAGCCTAGGCCACCTCCAAGTTTCAGGAAAGCTCGAGCAGTTCGTTCTCCATCGAAAGAACTCGGGCGCGAGACTCCTTCAACTACTCCCGAGACTCCCCCCTCTACCGCATGGCCTCCCCGAGCTCAGACTTTAGACGCGTGACTTCCGCTTCTAGCTTGGCCACACGTTGCTCAGCAATCGCAACAGCCTCGAGCGTGGCCCCAGCCTTAAGCTCCTCGATTTGACTACGAAGCTCGACAATCCTGTCACCCAGGCAACTAATGATTCAACCAGCATCCTGCACGTGGTCGATCAATGCCATAAAATAATATTGGCTCTGTGCAAAAGATTAGGTTAGAACGAAGAAAGATCCATAGCAACATGAGAAACCAAGGATATGCCCCTTCCCCATATCAGCGACTTCGCTAACTTCACAATCAGGACCTCCGAGGGAGAGCTATACAATTGCCGAGCCAGGTCTGGATGGAGTCCTCCACGGACGAACGAAGCTTCGGACTGGCCATCGGTCTATACCCGATCCCCGTGGGTTAGACCTGCCCAACGGTGCACAATCGGGTTGAACGCCTCCCCTTTCAGAAAATCGCCCATGAACAGAGCCTGGAATGGCTCATCCTTGGTGCAGGCCTAAGTGCAACAAAGATCGTGCACAGAAGGCAAACGGGTAGCATTCCCCATCTCCTCCCGGTTGGGCCCCGCTTCGCCTCGCCCACGGTCGGTCCCCACACCGAGCGCATGCTCAACTGAGGCTGCCCCTGCCCTAGTCGGGATTGACTCAGATTTCTTTGAGCCACAAATCTTTGTCTTCTTCCACGCTCGATCAGCCTCGGCACTCCCAAGGGTGGGAACTGAAGAAGCCTGTAACATCCCTTGTACTATCTTGAGATTCACCATGTCTGCACAAAAGCATGAGGTTAGGCGAAATGCTGAACAATAGGTAGCAAAAAAACCAAATAGGCAGATGTAGCTGTAGGCATACCCCGAGATGCTGGACTAAGCCCCGCCTCGACGAGCCACTGCTTGATCATGTTTTTAATCACTCAAGAAGAAGAGAGAATCTCCTTCAATCTCTCGAGGTTCTCGTACTCCTCATCAGTCAGTCCCAGGGTGGAGTTATTTATCATACGCGATGACCATCGAAGGCCAAAGCTCCACCCCCGTACACAACTAACAAAGAAAAACCGATCCTTTCATCCCTTATTGTTGGAAGGAGCTCCGCTGACCCTAAAGACCAACTGGGCCGATAGATAATATCTACCCAACCCCTTGGAGAGATGAAAGCAAGAAAAGAAGAGGGGTTGGGTCGGAGTGATACCCGCATTCTAGCATTCCCCGAGAAACACCACTAGATAACGCTAGGAGTTCGACGCCATCTGGGATGAGAAGATGCGCCACCAAGAAAGGCAGGACTCAATGATGGGATGTAGGGGGAATCAAAGTCCCGCCTAAAGCGTGCCCAAGGTAAGACCGAACCCTTATGGGAACGGATCGTAAGCACGCTGCCCCGACCGAGGAGCATGAAGTGCGTAGTCTGCCGGGATGCTGTAGCGCTTCCGGACATGACCGAACAGTTCCTCGGTCATGACGGAGTTGAGGTCGTGCCATGACTTGAGGGCCTCAAGTGCCCGCATCGTCTTCTCATTGATGAGAGAGTCACAATCCGAGGGCAACGGGTTACCCTCAACATCGCTAGAGGACGAGGACGAAGAAGATGAGGAGGAAGAGGAGGTCATCTCGACTAACTTGAGAGAGGGAAAGGAAACGATTGAAGAGGAGGATTGAGGAAGATGGCAACCGAAGAGGATGAAGACGATGGAGACCAAGGAAGGCATGACCGAGAAGGCAAACCGGTTGGAAGCACAGAAATAAAATGAGCTACATGCTTGCTTATAAGGAGGGTCTCACCGATCAAGGTGACCCTTCGCCTCCCCGGGGTGGACGACAGCTCACTCCATCGTTAATACTTGTCGATGGTTGCACCATGGCGGGCAACCCTAAGCATCACCCGGCATTGAATATCCTCTGACTCAGCAGCTCGTGGGTGCCTAGATTTCTCGCCAAAGCCAACGCTATGAGAGCTTGGCACCCGAAATATCGGGACCGGCCTAAGCGAGTTTTGACAAACAAGGTAGGGATCGGCAAGACAAATGAAGCGGACAAAAACCCCAGAGTTGAACATAGGCGGAGCTAGTAGCAAGTTGCCCGAGTCGTATACCTCGGCTGCCCGAGTCGTACGGCCGTAGGTTGCCCGAGTCATACACCTCGGTCGCCGGTTGCTCGAGTCATGTACCTCACTCGTAGGCTACCAGAGTCGTAGACCTTGACCGTAGGTTGCCCAAGTCCTACACCTCAACCGTAGACTTCCTAAGTCATGTACCTCGATCGTAGGCTACCCTAGTCATGTACCTCGGTCATCGGCTACCCGAGTCGTGTACCTCGGTCGCAGGCTACCCGAGTCGTACACCTCGTCCGCAGGCTACCCGAGTCATGTACCTCGCCTGTAGGCTGCCCGAGTTGTATACCTTGGTCATAGGCTGCTTGAGTCGTACACCTCGGTCGCAGGCTACCCGAGTCATGTACCTCGGCCGTAGGCTGCCCGAGTCATATACCTTGGCCATAGGTTGCCCGAGTCATACACCTCGACCGCAGGCTGCTCGAGTCATGTACCTTGACCGCAGGCTGCCCAAGTCGTATACCTCGGCTGTAGGCTGCCCGAGTCCTACACCTCGGTCGTAGGCTGCCCGAGTCATATACCTCGGCTGCAGGCTTCTTGAGTTGTACACCTCGATCGTAGACTGCCCAAGTCGTACACATCGACCACAAGCTGCCCTAGTCATACACCTCGGTCGCAGACTACCCGAGTCGTATACCTCGACCGCAGGCTGCCCGAGTCATGTACCTCAGTCGCATGCTACCCGAGTCATACACCTCGGTCGTAGACTACCCAAGTCGTATACCTCGGCTGTAGGATACCCGAGTCATGTACCTCGGTCGCAGGCTACCCGAGTCATGCCTCTCGTCTGAAGGCTACCCGAGTCATGTACCTCGACCGTAGGTTGCCCGGGTCGTACACCTCAGTTGCAGGAAGCCCGGGTCGTACACCTCGGCCATAGGCTGCCCAAGTCATGTACCTCGGCCATAGGCTGCCTGAGTCATGCCTCTCATCTAAAAGCTGCCCAAGTCATGTATCTCAGCTGTAGGCTACCCGGGTCGTACACCTCGACCACAGGCTGCCCGAGTCGAATACTTTGGTCGCAGGTTGCCCGAGTCATGCCTCTCGTCTGTAGGCTACCTGCAATACCGCTCAATCACTAACCGTTGAGTCAACCCGATTGACTATCAAACGAAAATCCCCTCCAACACCGACCGAGAGTCAAACCGATGACTTACACTTCCAAAGATGCCCCACTGCCACATCGGCATAAAGCCCAGTGTGGCAGGCATCATCAGCATAGCTCAGCAACCCATGGTCGTACCGGAACAGTCGTCGGCCGTGGGGCAACACAATGCTACCCCGGAAAGCTCAGGACTGTGCCTCGGCGGTTCCACCGAGCACGTGCTTGTATAGGTACGGACGTCGTCCAAGGTGCAGCATTGTCCCAGGAAGCCCAGGACGATGTCTCCATAGTGTTGCCTGAAAACTCGGGATGGTACTCAACGATACATCGGGAACCTGCACCCTTTTCGGTATAAAAACCCCAGACCGGCACCACTATAGGGGACTTCTTTTCTCTAAACAAATAACTCCCTCAAAAGGACTAACTTAAGCATTGGAGGGGTCGGGTCATAAAACCCTGACCCAACCTGTGTGTAGGAACATGAGGACGTGTGACGGGCCGAACAATGGAAGGAGGCATCATCCCCGAGCAGACTAGCGGATCGCTTCAACCGACCCGACACCAGCTTCCTACCCGGAGATCAACCAAGATGACCCCAGCACATCCAGACTCGAACCTAGCTATGCTAACTCAGTGGCCACGGCGTAAAGGTATACTAACAATAAAGCAATTAGATTGATCCATGTGACCTTCCAACGTTATAGGTATGAATCGATTTCCGACATAGGTTGAGTCCCTCGAGACTCACCTATATCATGATTTGATATCTTGCCTATGACATAGAGATGTCATTGTTGACCTGAGGATGTGGTATGCTTGGTCAAGTCCCTCGAGGGCATATCATCGAATCAAACTCATTTTGTAATGATGGTGATGACTTAACCGAATATCATGGATGGTCGAGTCCCTCAAGGCCATAGTGGTTCAGAGGCCGAATATGACAGGAATCACAAGGAGTTGTGATCGACAAGAGTTGCCTATCTTTCTGAGCTTAGTGTGATTGGTCGAATCTCTCAAGGTTTATGTTAAGATGACGATTGGACCCCGATTCCTACCAGAGATCCGTCAGGGGTCTCCAATTCAAATACCGGAGAGAATTGTGTATTTTGTGAGAAAATAATATACTCCCATTAATCTACTCTGATTCACATCTATCTTAATCTTCTCCTATTATTTTCTCATGAAATATATAATTCCCTCTAGTATATGAATTGGAGACCCTCGGTGGATCTCTAGTAGGGATCGGAACCCAATTGACATCTTAGTATAACTTTGAGGTACTCGATCAATCACACTAAGCCTGAAAAGCTAGACAACTCTTATTGATCACAACTCCTTGTGATTCCCATCCTATTTGGCCTCCGAACCACTATGGCCTCAAGGGACTTGATCAACCAGGATGTTTAGTTAAGTCATCACTATCGTTACAAGATGAGTCTAATTTGATGATACACCCTCGAGGGACTCGACCAAGTGTACCACGTCCTTAGGTCACTCATAACATCTTATGTCATAGGCAAAATTTTAAATCACAATATAGGTAAGCCTCGAGGGGCTCGATCAACTTAACCTACATCGAGAATCGATTTCTCCTTATAACGATGGAAGGTCATATGGGTCAATCTAATTACCTCACTTACCGACTTAATATTATCGTGAGAGGGGATTTTTTGATTCGGCCTCCTAATATGATGTGTTGCACATATACATATTTAATATATATCTACATCACATGCAAATATATATACTTATCTAGTAGGTGTATAAACATTCACATATCACATGAGCAATCACATCATATGATCATGGACTATATCCTGATGTGATCAAGCTCGAGCTAGTGGGGCCCAATTACTCATATCACTATCTATGTGTATATCGACACATCTCTATGCTCTATGATCATTCATCTCATCCTTCACGGTTCCGTTGGTATCTTTGTGCATCTTCATGTATCATGATTATCCGTCTCAGCCTCGTGGGTCCCATTGTCACTTCCATGCTCCCACCGTGCCTCCTTATATAATGACAACATAATCATAGGTACACAAGCCAGATAATAAACAAGAAAAAAATAGAGACTCGTAGACCCCAATAATAATAATAATCACATCACATACACATACATCACATCATATGATCCATGATCATCTGTTCATATCATACATCATATATATACATCATTATATAGGACTACTAGATGATGATGATGATAATAATAATAAGATTATTTAATTAATTATTTTATAAAATTTTTGGGGTACCCTAGCCTAATGTGCCCCATGCAGCTAAGAAACCTCCGACCAGGAATCCCAAGCCCCCAAGGTCCCTTTACAACCAGAAAACCCTAGCTGTAGGGTAGCCATGGGCAACTAGGAATCCTTGGTCACATGATCTCTTAAGCAGCTAGGAAACCCTAACGACCAGGGGTTCCCCATGCAACTAGGAATCCTTGGCTGTAGGGGCTCTGTCATGCCTGGTTGAGAGCAGCATGGCTGCTCTCGATTTGCTGCTGGTGGCCAAATTGTGAACCTCTTCTAGGGCTCTCAGTCAAGGCTATCCTCTCTCTATTTTACATCAATAATTTTAATGTCAAAAGGCCTCCCTAAAACACCTCTCAACAACGAGAAAAGATGTAGTTCTAGATTAAAAAACTAAACTAAAAATCACCGCAATCGTGTATAAAATAATTCTACATGATTCATCATAACCCATAATTAAAAATCAATCATCACATGAATCAATCTATCTCTGATACCACTATTGAGAAATCTAACTAGAGCATCATATGTATAGTGGAAGAATAGAAAATAAAAAGTATAGATTTCCTAGAAAAAAGTATCTCGTCGTCATACAAAAATTGGTGCGTAAAAATCATAAAATTAAAAATAGTATATATCATGTGAGATTTATTACTTAAGGAGATTGTATATCCCTGAAAAATCCTAGATCTATAAGAGTGGATGAAGGGGGTCAATTGTTCTCCTCTCTAGCGGTGATCCACATGATAGATGGGGTGAAGATACTCCTCAAATTATTGCATAATCTTCCCCTCCACGCGATCAAGAAGGGCTTGCTATCTATAAAGAGAGGAGAGGGAAGAGTATAGGAGGGGCGGCTAAGAGGTGACTAGTCTATGTCAGCTTTTGGCCCCTTATATTTATAGAGGTTCCAACCACTTAACCCTAATGAATCCTACCTTATTGGATATTGGATCTCTATCAAATTACCTAAGCCTCTTGGATTAGTAGATCTATACCTAATAATCCCTATTTAGTCTTATTAGGTCTCACCCAAAAATTTCAATAATTCAAGGGCTTACTGGATATCTAATAAGATAACGGCTCTAGTGGATATCTCATATTCGAACCTCTACCAGTCGCAACACCTACCATATGTGTGTGATCCTCCAGGCCCAATATCAAGCTGACTATGAATCATACCTATCAAAACTTCTTTGACTTAGTGAATTATTATCTTCATGATGATTCACTTGACTCATTGATTGTGAATGTACTAAGTCATTATGCCATAGTCCCTAGATAATACAAGGGAATACAATCCATTGGATCTGTCTGTCCTCAGTTACCATGTATCTATAGTCCCTCATTTATATAATATCTCAAAGATCATATATTGGACATGATGCTGTCAGGTCTATATGGAATCTATTCGAGTCTTGCTCTAATCAGATTCTCTTGGAAAACTCCTTTCTCAATCTGAATGACCTTAGTTAGGGATTTGCTTAAGTAAGAATACATAGAATATTCCTCTCATGACACCAAGAGTGGATGATCTTCTATCGACACTCAGTTACCCTTATAAAGTTGGTAGCCACTCCTGATTATCAGTTGTGCTAGATCTGAAAGTTTCAGACCTATAATTTGGTATCAAAGAGTGAAGTACTCATATAGGACATCCTTAATGTCTCAAGTCTAAGGACCAGATATACAACTAGGATGACGGAATCGTTGTTTGACAATGATATATATCATCAACTATCTAGTATTCCATGAGTGAATCAATCAGTGAACTCATTCTCCAATAAGCACTTGCACTGCATCTTTAGTGTTTTCACATGAGCAGCTATAAGACTAGTCATCTCTATCATATGAATGGATATACAGTACACCAGTATGTCTGATTATCTCAATATCTCTCTTGAGTAATTTATGACTGTGATTATTTATGATCTATGTTTAAAGGCGAACTAGTCTTATTATTATGATCTCATCATGATCTGATTTTCATTATATAGATCCATGGATATCATAATTATACAATAAGCAATATAAAGTGAGAAAATACCAATAATAATAAGGAAAAAGGCTGTGGAGTGCGTCACACATGCCATCATTTATATGATTGACTTGCATGGCACCTATAACTAGTAGCCTTCAAGGCCCAAATGTCATTATATGACACATCGAGCACTTTGATGTGCCAAGCGTTCCCGACGATAATAATGTGGTCGGCCAAGAATGATATAGATATAGTCGCATGAAGCCATTCTCAAACTCCTCCTTTCCCCAGCTCACAAAAAATTCGAGCTTTAGTTTCTTACCAATGTGTGCTCAAAGCTCTCCACAACCACGCTACTTGGGCTAAGGTCTAGGGAGGATGGGCCCCTCTCCCAGTTCGTCTCCCGATTGTCCAATAAGATTTGAGGGGTTCAAGATGCCCACCCCTCTCTGGTGATACAAGCTTTCATGATGGACTTATGGCCCTCTCGCTTCTTTTGGTCACTGGATGAAAGGTCACCCATGACCATCCCCAAAATGCTCCAAAGGGCAAACTAGTACATGGTCGCAGAGCCCATGATCTTTGGCTAGTGAAGTAGAGGCCCCATCGGTTTACTCCCTAGCATCAATAAGCAATTCAATATAAAGTGGAGAGGTTGGTAGAAGTAGAGTTTATTTCTAAAGTTCAATATCCTCAATGGTTGTCTAATGTGGTGTTAGTTCATAAGGCTAATGGAAGCCGGAGGATATGTACTGATTACACCGACCTTAATCAAGTCCATACAAATGACAGCTCCCCACTCCCTAAGATTAATCAATTAGTGCATGTCATTTCGGGGCATGAGCTCCTTATCTTCATGGATGTCTTTTTAGGCTACAATCAGATAAGGATGGTGCCTTAGGATCAATAGAACACCTCCTTTATTATGGACCAAAGCATATACTACTATGAGGTCATGCCCTTTGGGCTGAAGAATGCAAGAGCAACCTACTAAAGAATAGTCAATAAAATATCTAAGTATCAAATCAAGAGAGACATGAAGGTTTACATGGACAATACAATAGTAAAAAGTAAAACATCAAACACTCATCTAGGGGATCTGATGGAGACATTTCGAACTCTGAAGAAATTCAATATGCGCTTGAACCCATCCAAGTGCACCTTCGGAGTTGGATCAAGGAAGTTCCTCAACTTCATCATCCACTAGTGGGGAATCGACGCTAACCCCAAAAAGGTCCATGCTATTGCTGAGATGCAACCACTTTGGTCTGTGAAAGAAATACAATGACTTATTGGGTAACTAGCCGCACTTAACCAGTTCTTATCCCGATTAGATGACAAATGCCTTCCCTTCTTCCAGGCATTAAAGAACCCAAAGCACTTCATCTAGATCAAGGAGTGTCGAGAAACCCCTAAAGGATTCAAATGTTACCTTTCTCGACTACCACAGCTCACTTCACCCACCCCAAGCGAAGCACTAAGCCTGTACCTGGTGGCCACTAGACAAGCTGTCATCTACTACATCGGCCACTGTTGCAAGAAGATGTAGGAGTGTAGTGGCCATCTACTACACCAACCACATGTTGAATAGACCCGAGAAGCTTTATCTCCCCATTGAGAAGCTAGTAATGGCTCTGGTGCTAGTGCCAAGAAAGTTGCACCCCTATTTCCAAGCACACCCAATATGGGTGGTCACCAACCAGTCGTTATGGTAAGTCCTCTTAAAATTCGATGTCTCGGGGTAGATACTAAAAGTGGTCGGTAGAGTTAAGAGAATTTAACATCTAATATATCCTAAGGATAACTATCAAGGCCCAAGCATTAATAGATTTCATATTGAAACAGATGCCCTTTCCCAAAGGCAAAGGAGGAGAGCCTGTCATCTTGACTTGGAACTTATTCATCGATGGTTCGACCACTTCAAAAAGATGTGGAGCTTGACTCATATTGAGGGGCCCAAGCAATAAGGCCTACGAGTATGCCCTATGGTTTGAGTTCAAGATTACCAATAATGAAGCTGAGTATAAAGCCCTCCTTTCTAGGCTTCGATTGGCATGAGAATTCCATGTACAAGAGCTGGAGGTGTTCAAGACTCGTAGCTAGTCACCAACCAGATCAACGGAAGTTATGAAGCCCAAGAGGCAACCATGGCAAGATACCTAATTGAGGTACGTTGACTCGCTCGTTGCTTCCACCGGTTTACCATGCGAAAGATTCCTAGGGCAGACAATGCCTAAGTTGACGCATTAGCCAAGCTAGTCTTAGCTCAATTGGTGAGGAGTCAACCAATGGTTGAACTCCTCCCCTTTCAAACCATCGAAACACAGGACATCGCCACCATGAAGCTCGGGGAAAGCTGAATGGATGAGATCCTGTGTTATAAGAAGGATGGCACACTGCTTAGTGAGCCCATCACCTTATGGCAGCTCCAATGCACCTAAGCCTTGTACTGCATCCTCAACTGCTTCTTCGATGCCTATTGCCACTCAAAGCCGAGAGAGTCCTAGCTGAAGTACATGAAGGAATCTATAGAGAGCACATCGAAGTGTGCACCCTAACCTTCAAAGTTCTTTGGCAGGGCTATTATTAGCCTACCATGTAGAAGGGTGCTATCGCCTATATGTAGAAATACTAAGAATGCTAGAGGCATACACGGGGGCAACATGAACCGACGATCCCCCTAAGCCCCATCGAGAACACCTAGTTGTTCACCCAGTGGGGGATGGACCTCATAGTCCCTTTTCCACCCACATCAGGCCAATGAAGATTCCTCATTGTAAGAGTGGACTACTTCATCAAGTGGGTGGAGGCTGAGCCCTTAACATCAATTTTGGAAAAGCAAGTGGAGGGGATATATTTAGAGGAACATAATCATCAAGTTTGGAATCCTTAGGGCCCTCATCACCGACATCGAAACATAATTCAACAATTCAAAATTCAAAGAATTCTATCAGTCTTATAAGATTCAGTTAAGGTTCAACTCGGTGGCCCACCCTCAACCCAACAGCTTGGTTAAAGTCACCAACCAAGCCATCCTGGAAGGCCTGAAGAAGAGGGTGATAGGAGAGGACACCTAAGTCAACGAGCTTCCGAGCATACTATGAGCATCTCAGACCACTCCCAAAACTAGCATGGGCGAGTCCCCCTTCGGCTTAGCTTATGGTGCCGAGACGATCCTTCCACCTGAGATCGTCTTCCTGACTTTCGAGTAGAGAACTTTAATGAAGTCGCTACGGCAGAAGCCCACTATGGTGGTTCCCTAAATATTGCTATGGCAGATGACCAAGACCCACTACGATGGAACAAGGCCCACTACGATGGAGCCCTAAATCTGACCATGACAGATGACCAAGACTCATTACGATGAAAGTCACCCACTATGACGGAAGCCGCTACAGTGGAAGCCCATGACAATGGAGTCCTAAAACCCGCTATAATGGATAATCAAGACCCGCTATGGTGGAGCCCTAAAACTCATTGCAATGAATGATGAAGGCTTGCTACAACGAAATAAGATCCACTATGACAGAAGCTGCTATGGTGGAACCCTACTACGATGGAGCCTAAAAGCTGTTCTGGCATAACAAGACCCACTACGGAGAAATAAGACATACTACGACAGATGACCAAGACCCACTATGGTGAAAGCCTGCCACTACGAAGCTCGAAACCTACTATGATGGACAAACAAGACTCATGAAACCTGACCCATGACTCATCATCTGGGAATGCCTAACAAGACACCCGAAATAAGAAAACCACGAAACTCAACCTCAATAGAATGAAATGACCGAATGACGTGCTTCGAACCCCCTTATCGGAGCTCTGATGCACACCTTCAGAGGGGGACAAATATAAGGAAAGCAATAACATGAGCATTACACTACCGATTGACCCAATCAAAAACTATCACATAGACGCTGACGTGGGTGAAAGAACCCATGCCCCTCTCCTATGGTCATTAGTAGGAGCAGTATCCTCCGACCCTTGCCCATCTCAGTCGGTGCATTAATCCTTGATAACGAAGCCCATCCCCCCTTTTCCCCCTTTATGGGTCACCTATCACATACAACATATCACCCACTATCAATCATGATTTTAGAAAGGCTCGAACGTTCGAACACAAAGGGCATTAATTGTGGCCTAGTTCCCCTTTTGCCTTTTACTAGGTGATGTTGGACTGCGAGCGAGTGTTTCACTAGCTCGAGCCCACAAAGAAGCCCGTAAGGACAAATTGGGGGCTTCAAGCAAACAATTACTTGTGGGAGGTATGGTTGCAAGCAATGCAGTGTAACTAGGGGTTGCGGCACCTGAGTCTTGAAGGAGCTATATATCAGGAAGAAACAATCTCTCATCAAGGAGACTCACCAGCAATAAGTTTCCCGACTCTTCTAGTTCAATATATTTGGCTTAACTATTAGCTTCTTGTACTATTTTCTCGAGTGTAAGGCCATCACCATTCACCATGGTGCTTGATTGAGCCCTTGATGATTCGACCACCATGAAAGGAGCTAGAGGACCTTCCAAGTAAACATGCTGAAGTTAACTGGAGATTGAAGGAACTAGCCTGACTCCAGTTTTGGTTGGATGAGAAAGAGCATGCTCATGCCATCATGATGGTGGGGCTATCGTAGCTTCAATAGTGACAACATGAGGAGCCTTTGCTAGAGAGGCAACTTGCCAATCTCTCTCTAGAACTCCAATTGAGGAACAACTCTCTCCTATGTCAAGTTGAAGACTTGACCTAGCGACTCCAGATGGAAGAGTCCCTTCGGCCCCAGTATAAATTAGAGGGGCTTGCTAAGTACTAAGATCTAAATGGGTCTGACCAAGCATGCTTAAAAAATCTATAGCCTAATGATCCCGTGAGTCCTCTACGACCATCCCGCTTGGCATGCAGCCCTCGAACACCCGAGCGATTGATGCCTTGGAGATGAACTTGTCATCATGCAAGAGAATGACATTTTCAATTATTGTAATGAGACATCTACTCTAGCGCGACATGATAATATCAAGGTCAATAGACGAGAGGGAAAATCTAGAGGAGAAGGTGAAGGAGAAGATAGGGTGAAAATCAACTTGGTGGACAAAAGGTTGTTCTTGAGGGGTTCTCGGATGTTGCACTCTTGCTTGAGTCATTTGTCAGATTCAATGAGGAGGAGGAGGAGGAGGAGGAGGTCCCTGAGCCTATCATCGCCCTCGTGACCTAATAATTGCCTTCTAGTTTTGTCTTCTCCTTTTATTTTTCCCATTAGGAATCTTTTTTATGTGTTTAAAATGTAAAGTTTTAAAATATAAGACTTTTGCATCCTTGGAGTACAATTCTATCATGGATGAATTTTTAAGGGTAGTATTTTATTTTTTTTTTAGATGTCTTTATATTCCAAGTTCAGGGAACATACTTTGAGTATAATTTTATGATGAATAAGTTTTAGGCATCAATAGCAGGCCTTCTGATTTTAGTGATTGGCAGTTGCTCACTTGTCGGTTAAAGGTCTTAAGTGCGCCATGGTTCAAGTCTTATCAATTAAATGAAGGTATGTACAAATTGCTTGATTCGATCTCTCCTCATGGTAGTTTCTGGTTCAGGTTCTCAAGGGGAATGACTACGTGAGTCCCGTAGGTGAGACAGCAAGGGAACTCTTCCAGACCGTGGAGTTGTTCGATAATTCCATAGAATGCTTGAATATTCATCAATCTAGGCCGCTTTAGCTCTAATCATCTATTCTCCAGTCCCTATAAGAGAGTCTTGTTTATGACCTCATTCTGATTATTTGATTCAGCGTACATCACAGAGTTGAATCATACAATGATCCCAAGATATTTATAGAATTTCTTAAATTTCCATGAATTTATGAATTTGATCACATCATATTGACATTAAAGGAAGGTTAAAGCATTTCAAGTGTTTGTTATATCCAAAGCATTCACTTTATATGTCATTCATTTGTTTCAAGACAAAAAAAATATATGAAGTACCCAATGTGACTAAGTACAAAGCATTCTTTTTTATACTTAGATGAGTTTGCTTAGGACAAAAGCATTTGAATTACTAACGTATCCTAAATCATGTTTGATATGTTCGTTTATGATTAAAAAAAAATATCTGAAACATGTAATGCATCTCAAAGAACCATCTTTTGTGCAAGATGCATTCATCGTAGATAAAAAAAGACATTTAAAATGCTCGATACCATTGAATAAGTTCAAGGTATGTTTTTACACTACATACATCTGTCTAAGATAAAAACATTTCAAACAATTAACTTAACCCAAAACATCACATTTTCTTTCTATGCATCCCCACTACAGAACAAGAACCAACACAACAACTTAATTATTTATTAATACAGATAATAGCAGTTAAGGCCCCGAAACAAGCAAGTCTTTACCTCGAAGAACAATGGGGAAGGTGAGTACTTTTAGGCAATGGGGGCTCGACCAAGACGTGCATCAGCCCAATGGATAAGGCAGATGTGCACGAATGGTACTTACAAATATATGGCCGACACCACATGCCAAGTCTACGTCATTCCGTTCACGACACAACCGGGCTCTATACAAGAAGAACCCTCCTCCCACCCCGCCACCATCAGAATAGAGAACTGTAGAGGTCGCTAAATCTCCAGAGAGAAATGGCTGGCGGACGTGTCTTCTCTCTGCGTCCCATTGCATTGTTAATCTCAGTCTTGGCAGTCCAAACGAGTATTCTCTCTTCCTCCTCCCCTCTCTCTTTCATGGCCTGCATATATGTCTTTTGCAGTACAGGGATAGCGTAGTATCATTCTCCATCTCGCACGTGGATCCGCATGGGATCTACCTTTCACTTTGATGCAAGTGTAGATTACCAAGTCTTGTTTTGCGTTCAGGCGTGCATGGCATCGGCGTCAACTACGGTTTGGTTGGCGACAACCTACCCCAGCCCAGCGCGGTGGTGGATCTCTACAAATCCAACAATATCAATAGCATGAGGATCTTTAATCCAAACCATGACGTCCTCGAAGCCCTACGAGGATCCAACATCCCACTCATTGTTGGTGTTGAGCACAAAGATCTCCAATCACTGGCCTCCGACTTATCCGCAGCTAACAACTGGGTTCAGACCAACATAGCAGCCTACTCGCCCAGCGTCTCCTTCAACTACATAGCCGTCGGCAACGAGATCATCCCCGGAGAATTGGCGCAGTACGTCCTCCCCGCCATACAAAACATCCAAACTGCACTCGCTGCCTCTGGCCTAAATATCTACGTCTCAACCTCGATTGCACTATCTGTTCTTGGCTCATCGTATCCTCCCTCCGCCGGTGCTTTCACTCCGGAAGCACAAAACTACATGGAACCCATCCTGAAGTTTCTCGCCACCAGTGGATCCCCGCTCCTCGTCAATGTGTATCCTTATTTCTCCTACAAAGACAACCCCGACCAGATCGCGCTGTCCTATGCCCTGTTCACTTCCCCAGACGTGGTGGTGATTGATGGACCATATAGTTACAAGAACCTGTTCGACGCAATGCTGGATGCGACCTATGCGGCGATGGAGAAGGTGGGAGGGGCGGGTGTGGCCGTCGTGGTGTCCGAGAGTGGCTGGCCATCAGATGGCGGCTTTGCAGCAAATATCAGCAATGCTCAGACATACAACCAGAATCTGATCAACCACGTTGGGGAAGGAACACCAAGAAGACCTGCACCGATCGAAGCCTACATATTTGCCATGTTTAACGAGAACCAAAAGGAAGAAGGAACGGAGAGGAACTTCGGCCTTTTTTATCCAGATAAGAACCCCGTTTACCCAATAACCTTTTCATCCAGTCAGCGACTCGTTGACCCGATGACCTCCAATGGTTTCCATTTTAGAAAAATGGAACACATAAAATTTATTTCCTATTTACTGTTTCCCTTCCTTGTATGCTTCTCCCTTTTGTAAATTCCTGTTTGGAGGGAAGAGTAGACTCCAACTTGTTAGAGATAGCTTAGTAATCATCTTGTAGATGAAATTGGACAAGAAGATGGGACTATATTGGTCCAAGTTGACAGTCAGCTCCATCTGAATTCGGGATTGAAGACATGAAAGTGGAATTTTTTTTATATTTTTAAGTGTGCTCATTTTGTTCATTGATCAATTTTAACGTTTTATGGGATTTACTGCTATCATTACTCATCAACCATTTGGATTTGCTTTGACATAGTGAATCTTTTTTCCAATATTTTGTTGTTTATACATCTTCTTCAATGCTACTACATTTTATTGTGTTTTAATGCCCAGGTTGAAAAAGCAAATTAACTCTTCGAGTTTGTGCATGCAGAAGAAGAATCTCGATTGAATCTTGGGGTTGTACTCTTTAAATTTAATCCTGCACGAGGGGGAGAATAAATTTTAGGATAAGATTTTTTAAAAAAATTTCTCTTTGTTTCTTAAAACCCAATTCATTAGTAATTTTGTCAAATTCCAAGTTATTTTATATAGCAAGTCTAATATAATCTTTTAGCCAAAACATGTTGTTGGAGATAGGGGTCATGATTGCCAACAAGTCACTTCCAGTCGACCAACACGAGGTCAATGACGTGGTACCATCTCATTCGATCTCATGAGGTCAACCATATAGTATTGACGATACGTTGATTCCATATTATATCGTGGATGTTTGATTTCACAATCAATTGATAATCGAATGAAATGTTAGATTATATAGTATTATTTAATTAGATAAATTATATTATAAATTTATTTAGATTTTGATTATGATTATCGATCAATACAAAAAAAATAATTATCCTAATATTACGTACCTCCTAAAGATAGAAACACTAAAACTTATAATTATAGATCTATTTTTAATATTTCTTAATTTATAATTCATTATCATAGTGATCTTGTAAAAGATAAGGAGAGAAGAGAAGACGAATCTATTTCTCCTTGTAGATTGATATTATTATAACAATCGAATCTAATGATGATGTATTTATAAATCAAATAAAAGTTTTTTCTGAATAGCATCGAAAGATATGAAATCTTCATATTAATTTATCATTATTTGATTTTAATTCTGATATAAAATTTTCTTATATAACAATAGCATCATTATAATTTTTATTTTTACAATTGATATTGGAGCCTGTTATTTTTTAAATCAAATATTTTATATTATAAAAATATATCATATTTATTTTATTTACAAAAGGATATTATAGATCTAGTCATTTATCACATTGACAAGCCAATGGTCGTTGTTGGCAGCACTGCTATGAAAAGCAATGCAAGCATCGAACATCGGTGCTATAAGATAGTTGTCAGGATGCTAGTTCAAGCCGACGATCTTAGAAGGCTGAGTGGTGCGATGGTGCTTGTGTCATGTATCATGCAGGCATCAGCATTACTATTGCATGTGATAATAGTTATGTAAGCGAGGTCGACGATGTGCGCCAAGTGGGTGTCAAGCGGAGGGTGACGATCTATTATGGTTATCTACCTTACCACAAACAGTAATGTCATTACCTTTGACTGGTGCCTACATAATAGTTGCACTGTAGTTTATAAAAGCTATTGTGGCATTGTTGGTAGTGGTCGATATTGACACGGCGTCGTTGGAGACCATAGTTCCTAGCGACCGCACGATGATTGTAAGGATTGTTAATCGATCATAGACACAACACACAGTAAGAACAATCGTGGGCACAATGAAATATCACAACGGCTACATATTTATATATATATAGGAGATCATTCGACTTAAAGTGATGGAATATTCAGATATTTATTTTATAAATTATCACGATAATAGAAAGTTTACTTCAGGATTCATATTCATATTAGTTGGATGATAATTTCTTTAACAAGCATAAAAAATATTTATTTTATTATTAATAATAAAATCTAATTTGTGACATGAGATTATAAATCAAACTTTATAATTATAAAATTTTATCTCAAAATTTGGTAAGGTCGACTCAATTGTCAAAACATTAAAGATATTTTATGATAACATTATAGTATTTTTTTCCTCTAAAAATAATAAATATTCTGGTAGTATCAAGAATATTAAAATAAAATATATGATGATTAGAGAAAGAATCTAAAAATAATATGTGTTAAATAAAAACATGAGCACTATCTTACGACTCTTAGTTCATTTATTAAAATTTTACAATCTAAAGTATTTAAAGAATAAAATGAGACATGTGACCAGACTATAAAAAGATATGATTATGTATATTTAGATAAATATTATTATTATTATTTACTTAATTAATTAAAATTATTTATTTTAATAAAATTATCTTAATAAAATAAATTACATAAGTCATCGTAGATTACATAATGGCCACACGCTCTCGGTCACCACGATTGGAACGTTGGACACTCCCACCTTCTCCATGGCTACATAGGTTGCGTCCACAATCGCATGAAAGAGGTTACGGTAACCATATGCTCCGTCCTGCACCACCACGTTCTTGGAAGTGAGCGAGGCATAGGAGAGTGAGGCCAGGCGGGGTTCGTCCTTGTAGCGGAAGTAAGGGTACACGTTAAGCAGGAGTGGGGATCCCGTGTTGGCTAGGAAATCCACTATGGGGTTCATGTACTTTTGTGATTCGGAAGAGAAAGCGCCGGCGGACGGATGGTAGTATGACTTTGATGACCCAAGAACAATCGATGCAACTGCGGTGGAGACTTTGATGTGAAGACCGGCGGACGAGAGTGCAGCGTGGATGTTTTGCATGGCGGAGAGGACGCACTGCGCCAAATCTCCGGGGATGACCTCGTTGCCGACGGCTATGTAGCGGAAGGAGACGCTGGGCAAGTAGGCTTGTATGTTGCTTTGGACCCACTCTGTCTGCGGAAGGGTCGGAGGCCAGAGACTGGAGATCTCCATTATCGGAAGGGATTCGAGGACGTCGTGGTTTGAGGAAAAGATACTCATGCTTCCAATACCGTGCAGTTGGTAGAGAGCTACCACCGCGCTGGGCGGTCGTAGGTTGTCCGCCACCATGCCGTAGTTGACACCGATGGCATGCACGCTTGATGCAAAACAAATCGACTCACGTAAGTATTAAAACATGCATACATGTTGACTACAATCTAGAAAAGGAGGAGAGACTCACGTAAGTATAAAACATGCATACATGTTGACTACAATCTAGAAAAGGAGGAGAGAGAGAGAGAGAGAGAGAGGGTGCTTGTTGGGACTGCCAACATTGAAATTAGCAGTGTAAGGCCAAACACAAAGGAGATGCTTCGGCCAGTCATGATGACAGTTCTCAGAAGATGTGTGTTTGAGGTGTACGTGAGAAGAGGGTTCTTCTAATATAGAGGCACTGCAGCTCATTCATGACTAGAGAATGGCCTGTGTTTACATCTAAAGTTTCGAATTCCATCTCGATGCACCTCACCGTCGGTGGCCGATCTTCTCGTTGTGATCAATGGAATGAATCAGTACTAATTTCTTTTCTCTGTACACCACCGCTTCTCCAATTACTGGCGGCAGATGGTTCGGATGAAAATTTGGATTGATAAGTTCAATTAATGTTTTGATCTTGCTACACTCACGATACTTTCCATAAAATTTACATTATACATGGTATAGAAAATGACACTTTCCATGAAATTTACATTATACATGGTATAGAATTTTCCTATGTAGGAAAGTTGCCTAATTTTTCTGAAAAATCAACACGCAGCTGATGTAGTCAAAATAAATGGCTGATTAAGACGAATTTGTATAAAGTCTTGGACAGGAATACAGTACTCTAGAGATAACCTTTCGAGTGCAAGTAGCAATATTAGAATAAAACCTTAAAACATGCAATGTATTTTGAATAATTTTATTCAAGGACCAGAATTCTGAGAATGTTTCCTCTTCTGGTTCATTATTTAATATCATATGGTGGTGTATAGGAACAAAGTTCCTTAAGCCACAACAATTATTCAGCTGAAGTTAATAAGGTAAACAGGTTGCTTATTCGGATAGAAGAGACCAAAGTTCCTCTCCAGTTCCGGAGTCTTTTGGTTCTCGTTGAACATGGCAAATATGTAGGCCTCTATTGCACTCCCAGGTCTTCTTGGTGTTCCTTGGCCAACATGGTTGATCAGATTCTGGTTGTATGTTCTTGCATTGTCGATGGTCGTCTCAACATCACCAGCAGATGGCCAACCACTCTCCGATACCACAATCGCCACACTCGACCCTCCCACCTTCTCCATCGATGCGTAGGTTGCGTCGACAATGGCATCGAAGAGGTTCTGGTACCCGTACTGCCCATCATTCACTACAACATCCGGGGAAGTGAACAAGGCGTAGGAGAGTGAAATCTGAGCTTGGTTATCTCTGTAGCTGAAGTAGGGGTACACGTTGAGTAGGAGGGGAGCTCCATTGTCCACTAGGAACTGCACTATGGGGTTCATGTAGGTTTGTGCTTCAGAAGAGAAAGAACCCTCGGAGGGAGGGTATGATACCCCGAGAACGCCCGTTGAGACTGAGGTCGAGACTTTGATTTGACCCTGCAGATTGGCTGAAGCGAGAGCATTTTGGACGTTCTGCATGGCGGGGAGGACATACTGCGCCTTGTCTGCGGGGATCACCTCGTTTCCCACCGCTATGTAGCGGAAGGAAACGCTGGGCCAGTAGGCTACCACATTACTCTGAACCCAGTCATTGGCAGCAGATGGGTCCGACGCCAACGACTCGAGCTGTTCATTAGGAACATCTACGAGTAGTTGGATGTTGGATCCTCGCAGGGCATCGAGGACATCAGGGTTTGGATCATAAATCCTCATGCTTCCAATGTTGTTGGATTTGTAGAGATCTACCACCTCGCTGGGCTGTGGTAAGTTATCTCCGAGCCTGCCGTAGCAGACACCGATGGCTTTCACGCCTGAAGCAAGACAAGCTCAAGACTCAGTACTCGGTATAGAACGCACATATGTAAACTACAAAAAGAGGGAGGAAACAGAGATAATACTTGTTGGTAATGCCAACACCGAGATCAGCAATGCAGTGGCAATCACAGAGCAAATGCTATGGTTAGCCATGATGTGTAGTAGCCGTGGGTGTGATATCCTGTGGTGTTGCACGGTACTTATATAGACGCCGGTGGCGGAAAGAAGATCTCATTGAAGGTGGCAGGTGAGACGCGACCGGTTGTTTTGAGTTCCACTCGCGTACGCCCATTCCCTCCGCCGATCACGGTGGTTTGCTCGGTCTCCTCAGTCGTATTTCGTGTGGAATGGCGGCAGTCCTTCCCTTGTCTGTACACCGTATCTCCAGTATTTTTCCTGCCGTAACCAAGAAATTTCCATTTAAATTAGTTCCGTGTGCTGACATTTTGACCTCGTCCTCTTTGGACCCATGCGTCCATTCGGAGTCAAGGCTGTTGACTTTTGAATGGTGTGACTTTTGTCATTTGGAGTGTTCTCGACGGCCATTCTCGTTCCGTCTCTGGTGGTGTGTCGAAGAAGATGATTCGGTAGAGTCGAGTGGACTACAGAGATTGTTGGATCACCAACAGTAACACCGAGACGGATTTGGTTTGGGATGTACCCATCATGGGCATTCAATCAGATAAGTAAATGAATACTTACTTCTTAAGCACTTAGTAAGAAGTAGGAGCATTCGATCAGATACTAAAGCAAATGAATACACTCGGTGTCATTTTTTATTATACTTCGACCATCAATGAGACATAAAATCGTACAACTTGAGAATTTAATATTTTAATTAATATCGTATGATTGATATTGTAGAATCAAATCGAGTCAACATCCTCGTTGGCGCCACACTGTTAGTCTCTAGAATCGGATCCCACTTAACACGTCGACTGGACGGGATGATGGGTGAAGATGATGCATAGGTTGACGTGTAGAGCGTTGCCTATGTACGTGTCTATCTCCCTTATCACAAAAGGTCGAGATGCCTTAATATCTTTGCTGGCCAAAGAATATACGTTTCTCCCTTAGGTGGTTTCTTCTTTAGAAGGATGGTGGTGGTGTAATAACTATTGGAAAATTAATCTAATTAATCATTTTTTAGACTGCATGAACTTATCTAGATAATTATAATTATGAATCTAATTAAATAGAGTTTAAATAAGGATAGCTTGAGATGATAAAGGAGATATTCCTATAAATATATGAGGTTTAATGACGTGTATTATGGAGAAAAGCGTACTTGTGTGATTTGCGAGAAAAGCACCAAAATAAGCCTTGGCATAAATAATGCAATAGGAAAGACAATGCATGGTAAGGAAAGATTAATGTATATATACACCTTACCTTTACATGGTAAAAGGAGACTACTTTTGTGATGAATTCTAATCTTCCAAGTTACAAAAAGAATATTCTAAATAGAGGGACAAATTGATGATAATTAATCACCTAAAAGTTTTTTTTAATATTGATGTTTTTGCATTAAAATAGTTAAAAAAAATCCCCTTGAAATTAACAAACAATGCTTTATTCTCAACATCCGTTGCCTTTGTTGTTGGAAAGAGATTGTCTTGCTTGCCAAATTAAAGAGCTATTGGCAATCGGCATTAATTTATTGATTAGATATTTTATTGACCACAAATGAAACCCAAGAATTCGTTTATTGAACACTACAATTCCATGCAGCAAGAAAACTGAAGCCAAACAAGGTTGTGTAAGCAAACTGAAAGATCGAACGCGTATGCTATCATCCTGCTTTAGAAGCTATTTATTTGATGAGATCAGCGGTGAATTCGACTCCGGTGGCCGGCAACCACGACGAGCCATCAATGAAACGCCGCACTGTGAAGAGGCTGGCCACTGCAGCATCCCGGATCACATGATACCCGGGCCACCGTACTCGGCCGCCCAGCCTGGAACCGGGGCCATAATTGCGGTACTCCCCGTACCACAACGTGCTGAGCCCGTAATCCCCCGCCCACTCCAGCCACCCCGCCGGCTGCACCGCGGAGCTCAGGTACGACTGCATGAACACCGTCCTCGAGTACGGCTTCCATGGCCGGCCGAGGTAGGTGGGATACGTTGCGTGAACGAAGCTGTCGTGGATCGAGATGCCCGTGTTCTGGTTGGGGTCCTTTCGCCCCTGAGCCGTGATCGTCACCTTCTGCTCCGGCAACGGTCTTCTCGTGTAGATGTTGCAGCGCTGCAGCACGGTGAGCCCGTTCCCGAAGATGAAGTCGATGGTTCCGTAGATGTTGCACTCGCGGTAGAACTGGCGGAGGGAGTGGGCGTACAGGGTGTCCTGGTAGCCCTCGATGCTGCACCGGAAGAAGGCCGAACGGTCGGAGTCCACTCGGAGGGCCACCGCCTGGTGGTTCTGCGGCCCGGCGGTGTTACGGAAGGTTATGTCCCTCGCTATGAAGCCCTGCCCGGAAACCGCTGCCATGGAAAGCCCACATAAATGTCAATACATGCAGTACATTCGAACGCCGACAGGTCTTTCGTTTTCCTCTGTTCTTAAACCAAACAGGATATAATATTAACATTAAATATGAGATTATAAATAATTTTTCACTAGTGACAAAATAATAAGCAAATCTAATAAGATTTTACGTGAAAACAAAGCTTTCATTAACCCTAAATAAGGATAATATTAAAGATGTATTTGAGATATCAGATTTAAAAGGCTCGTTCGACATTTGCATCACACAAAGTAAAGAATCATTTTGAGTTTGCCGGTGGAGGGAGAAGCAAGGAATGAAAAGCTTACCGAAGGTAGCAGTCCTGAAGGTCGTCCATCCTTGCATGAAATTTCTGCTGCCGGAAATCACCGTAATCCCCATTCCATCACCAACGATCATAATATTAGTCTTCCTCTTCTTCAACTCCACGTTCTCCTCGTACACCCCCTTCTTTACGTAAATAACGTACCTCCTCGAGCTGTGGTTCGGGGCTCGATTCACCGCCTCGTTGATCGACCGGTACCTCCCACTGCCATCCGATGCCACCACTGCATCGGCGCGCAACGCCTTGGGATCCGCATGCAGCAGCTCCTGGTCGACCACCACCCAGGGTGGCGAGTCGCTTTTGGTGCCGTTTCTGGGTGGCGCGTGAGGTATGATGCTGCGCATCTTCTTGTACATCACCAGCAGATTGCTCACGAGTTGTGTCACCTCCGCCACTCTGCTGTGGATGTAATGGCGTATGCGACCGTCGGTGCCGTCGAAGCCCTCCAAGCACGTGTCTTGGTTACTGAGCGCGGCGCTGAGCCATGCGCGGAGGTTTGCTTCGTGATGAATGTTGCGGTTCTCCAAGACGATCCGGCCGATCTCTTCCAACGACCAACCGAGCTCGTCGATGGAGTAGCCAAGGAGCTCGACGCAGTCGTGGATGGCCATCTCCTCGCGGAGGTCACTGGAAACTGCAGCGAGGCCCGACAAGGTGCCGACGGCGCGGACGGCTTCGTCGATGGTGCCCCTGACGGCGCCGTGGAGTATGGAGATCGGCCCAGTGCGCCCCTGACGGTGACACTCGATGCTGATGCGCGACGTGCAAGCTTCATGGTCGGTGGTGTTCAAGCAAGCCTGGTGCAGCAAAGATTCCTCGAAGGCTTTTGCTTCCTCCAGGGAGGAGGATTGGCTCCACTGGGCATAAATGCTGGGAAGGAAGAGGAGGAGGAGGAGGAGGAGGAGGAGGAGGCTGTCCGAAGTTAATGCCATTGGAGAGGTGCGGTGAAGAGGAAGGAAAGAATGGTGTATAAATCATGCAGGCCAGTAAGTTGGAATAGCCTGCGTTGGAAGAAAGGTGTCTTTTTACCTTTACACTTCCATCTCTCCTTTAATTTAAGACCAGATGTACAAAATGGTAAAGTTAGAGAATGTGTTCATTAAGCTTTCAAGTGTTATGACAATAGACAGAGCATAGATTAACGTGTCTCATTCCTTGTTTTGCTTGGTTCAGTGAACTTGCGGATTCGATGGAAGTAGGCATCGATAAATCATTGTCCATAAACCTGATATATATTATCTGATTCTTTCAATTATAAACGATTTGAAATTATCTTCTCACACATAAATATTTTTATTATGGGTGGCATCGCTCACTCGAAGGATAGGTTTCGATGAGTTCTAAAAAATTGACAAATTGGAAAATAATAATATCGAATAAAACTGAAACAGCATGGTAATCTCCAATTGATCAAAATTAGATGGAATTTAATTAAGCAAACCAATAAAACTATTTAGAAAATAAAAGAGATATAAGGAAGAAAAAAAACCTTACTTTTTTCTACAAATAGTATAGTATGCTAATTTAGTAGCTCTAGCGTTTGTGTCATGTACTTTGGAATTAAACAACTATAGCAACCAATTGACTCCTACCGATATTTACCATATTAAAGTGTGTAAAGATCATCTCAATCCTTCACTTATACTTGTGCTTATACTAAAGATGAACACGAAAAAAACTATGCTCTTCAATATATAGAATGCTAAATGCATAGATTGGTCTTTGGTCTTCGATGCAAAAGGAAAAAAAGGTTTGAGCAGGAATGCAGTTTCCCTTTATTTACATGAACAGTTTAGACTGGATAAGCTGACATCAAACACAACTTGATACATTAAAACTTACACCATAAGCAACACCACCCAAGCATAATCTCTAAGCAATTTGGTGGAAGATGTGTTGACTACTTGAGCATCTGCGTGACATACCTTACAAATCTTATTGGAAGTGTTACTAGTGAGAGTGAGCAAGAGAGCAGCTTGATGGCCATCGGATGTTGAACTTACATAGGCTTTTCCTAAGTACTTTGCAGCTTGTGGCATGCAGTGGACGGACAACCAATTTTGCGGCAGAGGCACATGTTTATTATTTTAGTTTATGTACAGCATCAGTGATCATCATCGACTGCACGAGGGACAGACTTCACCTGACATTAAAAAAAAAAAAAATCTGATTAGAACATTCATGGGACAGAAGAAGAAAATTCATTCCAGGATAATAGGCCATGTGAATGTTCATTGTAAATTTGGTGTTAATCACAGCAATCAGAGATCATCAAGCATGTCTTTTGTCAGAGTAAGAATTTCCATATGCAACTCGGTGAAGATCAAACTTACCAGGTCTCTGAACTTCAGTATGTAGAACATTTCAAGATATCTCCGTGTCTCACGCCTTTCGAGCTTTGAAACATATTTCCAGAAGCCATAAACTCCAGCCAGTGTCATTAGCCTTTCTGAATAGATCTTCCATGTATACCTAGAGATTGTTGAACGTTATGTCATTGCTTAACAAAATGCACTGCAGCAAACCAGATGTAAAAGAGAAGCAAATTAAAGAACAAATCTCGTGTGAAAGACCTCTCTTGTATTCTATGCAGCCCTCCATCGGATATTTTCTTCCAGTGGCCAGAGTCCTCTTTGCAATGTTCAAAAAACTCCACCATGATTGCAGCAGACTGATCAGGATGGTATGGATCTATATGGAAGCCTGATAATCCATTTTCAATGATTTCCGCAGGACCTCCATGACAAGTGGCAAATGTTGGAAGACCACAAGTCATGGCCTCCACTACAGTTAGACCAAAAGCCTCATAAAAAGCAGGCTGTAGAGAAAGGATAATAAGTGATTATCCAATGTTAGGTGCGAAAAATTCATTTGATGACACGAAATTGTACCTGAACAAAAGCACCACCAGTATCAGCTATGTAGCGATACAGCTCACCATTCCTTGCCCTATTCGTTTGGGCAGAAATCCAGCGGAACTGACCAGACAAGTTATATGAACTAACGAGTTCGTGCATCTTTTCAATCTCTTGGATTTCTTCTCTGTCACTGGATTTCTTCACATCAATGTATCCGGCAACTACCACAAGGTTGACCAATTCTCTTAGTTTAGTGCTTTTACCAAACCATTCGACCAAGCCGGTTATGTTTTTCACTTTGTCAAGCCTCGCCATGGAGAAAATAATGGGCTTTGATCGGTCATCCAGAGAACCACTGAAGTAGGAAAACCAAAGTACAGTTATTAAGTGTAACCATTAGAACCACAACATAATGAAATAAAAAGTAAGATTTACTTGATCAATCATGCTTAATCAAAAAAATTATATTCCATCTGGTTATGGTAACTTGGTCTAACTTTTGAATCTACATAATTCTCCAGAAAGCACTTCCTACAACATAAAAGATAAGTTCTATCAAACTTAAAATTTGTCTGTGCAAGGAAAACAATGAATTCATGCCAAGAAGCAGAAAATGAGAGGACAATGTTGGGAAAGACCTAATAAAGAAGTGGCTGAGATAAAGATTCCAAATCATCATGTAGTTGGGAAATGGCAGGACAAATGAGTAAAAAAAAAAAAAGCATAAAAAATAAAGCTTTGCCAAGATCAGGTGAAACCCAAGTTCGGGCTCATTCACATGACGGAATGTCAGTGTATGCCCTATAAAATCTGTGCTTGGACATGCCATTTCACATGACCAGATAATGGGTTAAAGTGACAATATATTAAACTTGATACTTACCAGCCCACATAATAAAAAAGTATGTCTTGGTTGATATTGGCCCAGAATGGCTAATCCATATTAAAAAAAATGTTCAATTCATTAAACTGTGGGCAATATATCCTACTTGAGGTGCCCCATGTTGTGAACCAAAATTTAATATTGTTACTACATAGCAGCCACCTCAAAACATATTCTTTTGATTCATGCTAAACACAATGCTGCAATTGTTATCAAACAATTATGATTAAATATCCTTCACTTGTTTGTGATTTATACCATTTTGTGTTTTGTAAATGCCACATTGACGACAATTATAAACGATGACAACAAAAAAGGTTCAATGACCCAGCAGAAAATGAAGTACAAAAAGCTCTGAGAGATTACATCATGGGAGTAATGAACTGAAAATTTATTTAATAGCAAAACAGAAAATTATCATTATTAAAAATCAGACAACCAGTTTAAAAGGAAAATTATTATAGATATACTCACATGTGCAAATCACATTGCTCTGGATCATAAAGCAGCTTTTCAATTGAACCATGAAGAGAAGTGAGCCTCTTTCCCTTTTCTGAGTACGGAAAGTAAATAGCCATATCTGCTCCAGGGGAGACTATATTGAACTTTGGATCAAAAACATCGATTCCATGGACAACACGATACAAACCAGGCAAAGTGAAAGCTGTATGGCTCTCATACTGTCCAACTGTGTTCTTGCTGAGACATAAGAGGACAAAATTTCATATTGAAGATCAAGAACAAAGCCAGCATTTTAGAAGCAACAGTACAAAATTTAGCAATCAAGTCCAGGTTTAAATTGACATCATGTGTGTGTACCAAAAGGTAGTACATCAATTGCCAGCATTTGTCAAAGCAATCTAACTCGGTCAACCACGTGCAAAGAGAAAAGCATACACTTCAGTATTTGTCAATGAGTACATCAATAGCCAGATAAGGTTCAAAATTAAATACCAAACTGAAAAGAAAGGCAAGATGGGAAAGCCTGACTTGACCAACTAGATTAAGCAGCATAAATCAGTACTACATCAAACTCTAAATCCCCATGTAAGGTTCCATTAATTAGTGGTCTGACAAATTTTCAGATGGCTTTGATATGTTATCGTGAGTGTCAACAAGACTTTATAAACAATTACCTTTCGACTATACTATCTAAATTTTGTGAGAACATGTACATGTACTAAGTTCTGGGGGCTTAGTGGCCATCCAAACTGTACTATTTTGAGCTCTGATATGCAGGCCCTCCTTTGTAATAAAATTTTGAAATAGATATATTTTTTCCTCGGAAAAAAAGATCAATAACCATCAAACTAGAAACAAAAAGGTGTGAACAAGATGTCAATAGAGAAAATGTGCGAAAACACAAAATGAACAGAACATCTCCAAATGACAAAAGTAGATAAACAAACTTAAAACATACAGAGACAAAGAAAAAGTACCTTCCAGCAATTTCTTGATAGGTGCTAGTGATTATAAAATCTGCATTATTCATAGCAATTAGATCAGCAGTGAACTGGCATGAAAAATGGTATTTGTCCTCAAACTTTCTCCAATATATATCTGAATCTGGATATTTTGTCTTCTCTAGTGCATGAGCAATGTTACACTGTACAAAAGTTTATCAATTATATGTGCAAATACAAAGTTTAAATTTATGAGAACATGTAACAAAGATATGACTACCATGATGAGGAACACGTAACAAAGATACGACTACCAGAGAATACCTGGGTGATTCCCAGTTTATAAGCTAACAAAGATGCAACAAGATTTCCATCACTGTAATTTCCAATAACCAGATCTGGAGTGCCATGTAACTCTGCAGCAATCTCACTTGCCGCATCCTAGTAATAGAATAAACTGTCAATCAGCAACCACATATGTATGCCAATCCAAATGATTAAAGGAACATCAGTCAAAAATTATAAATAATTGAATTCATCTGTTAGCCAAATCACAAAAGATATCAATTATAACATAATCTATGGATTATTACATCCAAACAATGAATGTTGTTGACAATTTTTTTCAATTTCTAGTCAATATATCCATAGTGACTCAGAGATGAAATCCTCCAATTCTAGTTTTAAATACTGAGATAATTACATTCGAATTTTTGGCATTTGAGGAACAATATGAATGAAGGTTTTAGTATAACAGTCTCAGAATGGCATACCATAAGTTTTCAATAACTATTAAAACCTACTTCATATATTTCTAAAGAAATCACTTCAGTTATCTTGCCATATCAAACACTAGAACAACCTTCAAATCTGATGCATCAACATCCACACAACTAAGAAGACCCAAAATACGAATGCACCCAAGTAAGATGTCAATCATCAATAAACAGAGAACTAAGTCCAGATACAGCAGAAAACCTTATAAATCACTGTTAAGGTTGGTCATGCAAGCAAGGTTTGACCAAATCATAATTGTTAGGTTGAGTCACATCAAACCCTTTACACAAATAGCATAGCAACTGCCAGTGCAGTTTTTTGTTGTTCGATCTGGATGTCCATTCGGGACCAACTGACGTTCCTTCCAATGCTGACTTCTCCCGATGCTGTTCAAATCATTAGCTGAATCCTTCAAATCCAAAATTAACTTAAGCATCGGAGAGGAATTTGTTAGGAATACTCTCGATAAGTTCTATAGGATTCGGCATCTTCAGGGTCAGCGGGGTTCGACATCTTCAGAGCTGGACAGATCAGGCACCTTCGGGGTTGAACGAGTATGGTGTCGGCCAAGATTGAACTGTGACAGATGTGGAAGGAGCCTCGGTTGGCTCCGAATCAGCACACAAATCGGACAACCAAAAATTGCACTAATAGTAACTTATGGTAGTTGATGACTTCAATCTTGTTAAAGTTGAACCTCTGACATGATTGTTCATTTCTGTAACATGATTAAACCCTTCAAAAGATGAGTCAGATACACAGGTATCTTGAACTTCCCTCTATTTCTTTCCTCCAATTATGTGAACTTTCTTTTTGATGCTTGAGCCAATCTTATCGATATCAAGAGCAGGAGCAGTAACATGACCAGATCTCATATTAATGGGAAAACATCTGTTGTGAAAATATTCCAGAAGTATGTAGTTGTTGTGTAAATAGAGCAGAAGACACTTGTGTCTTCTAGATATCCCAAGCCAAATGAAAACACAGCAAGAAAAAAGAAGGAAAAAAGCAAATATTCTAGATATCCCAAGCTAATCCAAATAAATAATGTTTCTCTATTATTGACATCCTTAAAGGATCAAGAGACCATGTTTTAAACCCTTCAAGTTTCCAAACAGCCCTAAACAGAAACTTATATCTAAATTCTAACTGAAGGCAGACTTCACAAAACCTAAACTCAAGAAACTCTGGGCTGCATCAAGCACCGAGTAAATCAACGAAGTTCTTGACACCTATGTCACTCTCTTTTTCTGTTTGGTGCTTTTCAACGAAACAATTAATGAACATATGGTCGGAAAATAATTATTAGGAGTTCAACAACTCTTGAGAAAGAGCAGGGATGAGAGCAAATAAGTACAAAGTGGTTCAAATCTTTAAGGATCGTCAATGAGGTATAAGGTTTTACTCTGTGGTTCATCTGAATCATGTGTCCAGATTCTATAATGAGCAAAAGTAGACCAGAAGACGTCACGCAACTAGTAAGATTTCTTTATCTTCATGATTATGGTGATGTTGTTTCATTAAAGTACCCTAAACCTTTTTTCTTCACCTCTGTCCATTTGTATTTCTCAGCACATGTAATGTTTGTTCAGTAAAAAAAAAATCAAGAAAGATATGAAACAGAATATAAGCTAACTCATGTTGGCACAAGTGTTTTGATACTTCATAAAAAGTTCCTAGTTAAACCTCGGGATCACCAAGGAAACAAATTCTCCTGAAGAATGAGTAAAGTTGTGCATTTAACACTACAAAATAGTGCAATAGATCAGGTACTGGAGAAAACATGTACAAGTCCAACAGTGTGCTGACTGTTTATCTAAATCAAGAATCAAGGCAGGACCATGGGAATCTAAAAAAGTTTCATAAATTTTACCTCTGCGAATGTCTCCAAATACGGCCAAACATCAAATCTTGAAATCCATTTCTTAAGAATTCCCTTTTCAGTTCTAAAGGGCACCCGCAAGATATGAGTATGTTGTGTTCCACTGACTCTTTCTAGCCGCTGATTGCATGTTGTGCCTTTTGCATCAGGTATCAACCTGGTAACCTTCAATCAAAAAAAGTAAGCATAAGTAGGAACTTTTATATAAAAAAGCAAGTAAATATATGTACATAAATGTTTTTGGCTGGAATATTATTGGTACACAAATATTGATAAATAACACTCATAACATCTACAAAGCGAATTATTGCATCAGTGATATCTTCAATGAGAAAACAAACATGAAGAATGGACTTCAAGATTAACTTACGATGAGGATTTTAGGATCAATATCTAGCCCTTGCTTTTTTATCCTCAGAAGCATCTCATTTTCCAATGCACGAACTTGATCCAGTATATAGACAATCTGCAAGGGACATGCGACGTAACTACTTGTTTTAATCCATAATCCTTAAAATGCACCAATAAGATAAAGTTCTCTCCACAGTTGTTGTATACAGTTGAATTGAAAAGAAAAACATAACCATATTTCACTACAGGAATACTACCTGCCCTCCAGTGTCTGGCAAGCCTAATACATTAGCTTGGCCAAAGTATCCATGGGGAGATAAGATTACAACATTGAACACCATTGGAATTCTCCCCAGAAACGTCTCCAGAGTGGAAGGATCAGGAGCCTGAAGAATGTCAAGAAGAAGATGAATCATTTCAAGAACATGTTGAGCTGTGTCACCCCAGCCTTTCTCCAAACCCAACTCTTGAAGCCTGCATATAAAATCATAAGAGCATATCAGCAGGCTTGCTTAGAAACTTAAATCATCTTGACAAAAGAGCATAAAAAGCACTTTTCCATCTGCATAAACTGATATTCCTAAAAGAACCTCAAAACTGTTGGGTTGAACCAAAGAAATAGATACCACTTAAGGAAAAAAAATACAACACTTTTTGTAACAAAAATAATATCATGCTTCGGTACTTTGAAACTCCTTTCTGCAGATAAGAAGTTGCACTCAGGTGCATTCTGTGTCTTGTCAACCTTTTATACAAAAAGTGAAACACCAAAACTGGGTTATATTAAACACTGCTAGCACTAAAAGGACAACTGATAGCATTTTGAGGTTGATACTCATATTCAGATTGCATTGCCTTTCAAAAGAAGTAATACATAGATGCAATTTCTTAATTATACAAAAACTTAGTGAAACATAAACTTGCAAAGAATGTGAATTCTGTTTAGTAAACAATAGCAAAACTGATGAACATTCTGTGTCAGTCATGCAGAGCATGGTTAATGTTCAGATTGTAAGGTGCCTCGGCACCTGCCACCTAATCCAAATATATGCTTTTTATTGGCACTCCCATGACATCCACCAAAGAAAGAGGTTCCACTTGGAACTACCTCCAATTATAAACCCTGTTTTGGTGTTGTATAACTGGATGTAACTCTTTTCTTACTTGTAAGCAAATTCAGAAAAAGGAGCCTCCGGTATAAGCTTAGACAAATATTCCTCAGCCTTGGCTAGAACGGACTGAAGCCTGGATACACTCTGTACCCTATCATTCAACATCATGACCTGCCCAATGCATGTACAAAAATAACTCAGACATCGCATGCTGAAATGTCAAAGCTCCCAAATATTCATCAATGGCTACTCTTACATGACCCTTGTGCTTGTGGGCCCGGAGGAAATCCAGCAGGGGCTCCAAGCAGTCCTTGTTGCGGAACATAATGGATGAAAGGTGCCGGTTCAGGAAGAGAACCCCATTTCCAATCGATGATGACCGGTTTGGCCGTGGGAATGAAGCATTGAATGGTTCAAAGTCCAGCTCCAGCATGTAGCGATCATCAGGCCTTTCAAGTTCATTAAATAGAACACTTACTTCAGATCAAGAAAGGAACACGATCGCTACTGCAGGGTCCTACAAATAATAGTTCACCTTCCATCGACGAGCTCTTCCTTGAATTGAAGGTACTCCGACACACTCAGCTGCTCGACGCTGAGCTCATAGACATTAACCCGGACATACTCCCACACGCCAGGCCTGGGGCGGATGGCAATGGCCACGAATGGTGGAAGAACTATCGCTTCCTAATTCCCATGTAAAATCCAAATGAATGGTAGTAAGTAAAAAATATTGCCTTTTTGGCTCTGCCGGATATCAACAAGAAAACAAATCCATGTCTAGCTCACCAGGAACCAGTGAGGAGCGAATCAAGGAAACAAACATGGTTTCGGACGTGACTATGAGTCGCTAGAAATCAAGTAAGAAGAACAAGGCGGAGGTTTCCGTCCGAACCTGAGCAGATCTGAGGACCTCCGAGAACGGGCCCTCGGAGAGCTTGGTGCGGCCGTCGTCCCCAAGCGTGGCGAGGGCGTCGACGAGGTGATGCGGCTGCAGCATCCCCTTACCCTGGCTCACGAACCTGCCGACAAAAACCCCGTGCTCACAACCCAAAACCCACACGGACCTACAAAAATCGATCGGGTAGAAGAGGCGGAACCTAGAAAGAAGCGAGACGAGGTCGTTGCGGTAGGCGGAGAGGGTGTCCTCCACCCTCTCCCGCATGCTGGGCATCCGCTCAAGCTTCATGGTCGTCATGGCTTATCCTTGCTCTCTGATTTCAGAACCAGAACAGTGGAAGAAGGTGGAGGAAGCTACGAAGACACCAGAAGCGAGCCCTGTCAGCAAAGCACCAGTTTAAGCTCCCGGCTCCGAGGCAATCCCCTCATTTATAGCAGCATGCGAGTAAACTGAGGGCATTAAATTAATAATAATATTATTATTATCATCATCATCACATCTTCACCATCATCACCATTATTACTATTACAGTTTTTTTGGTAAAAGATATAACAATAATAATAATAATAATAGTAATATTAATAGTAAATGGCTGCGGCGCCGTGGGTTTTGTTAGGAGTGGTTTTCGTGAAATGTTGTGGGCAACTAATTATTTTTCTAAAATATGAAGTAATCAATAAAATGCTTTAAAAATTCTATAGAATATTAGTAGAAGAGAAATATTGAGAAAATTGAAAATATTAAAAAATTTTCAATGGAGGCAAAAAATTGACACTAATTTTCTAAAATTAAAGATGTTGGATTGTTAATGTTAAGAAAAGAATTTTTATTATTTCTGATTTATTTTCCAATGAGAGTTTCGTCTTTTAAAGGTTTGTGGACCTTGCTATGTCATTTTCACATTTTCCCCACTGAGTAAGTCAAATTAGATATCAAAATTGGGAGATATTCCATTTGGAGAAGAAGAGAAGAATAAGAAAAAGGGTTATGATTTTCTTCCATCTATAAATGCAACACCAAACATATATATATACATATATATATATATATATATATATATATATATATATATATATTTATATTATATTTATATTTATATATATACATATATATGTATACATACATATGTATATGTATATACATATATACATATATATGTATATACATATATACATATACATATGTATATACATATATATATATATATATATAATTTCAAGCTTAAAATTACAAAAAAAAAAGATATTAAAAATAAATAATGGGATCAATCTTTTTTTAGTGTGCTAGTAATGATCTTATCCAAGATGGATTTGACTTGAAGTGGTTGATGCTACCTAATGATGTTCTGTAATTGATAACCTTATCCTATGCGACACAATCATTTAACGTTTCCCTAAGACAAATGCTGCTTGTTACCATCGATAAGACATGCAGAAGGACTTATCTTATAATAAAAATCTCTTTCGTTCGATTTTAAAAAATAATTCTTATGAAACTAAATTTTATATTATATTATTAAGTCAGAATTTAGTTATCCAATTTATATGGCGATTCAAAACCAATCAATATCTTTATTTCATGCTAGTCACGAAACAATTTTAATAACTTGCTTGGCTTCAATAATGTACAAAAATTACATAGATATATTTCCGACGATATCTCTCTATTTATTAAGTCATTTTTGAACTTAAAATGATTCGACTTATACTTTGTATTATATTATTATAAGTGTTTAAGGATTCAACTTAATTTCATTTATAGTGTACTAAATCTAAGATATGATAACGTTCGACCAATTCAATCTTATAGTAAGGTGTAAACCGTATAGTATCAATGTTAATATTAATATTGGGAAGTTAGTCTTGTCCTCTTTCTTATATTTATATATATATATATATATATATATGAAAAAATATTATTATATCATGTTTTAGATTTATCTATTTATATTAAATCAATTGAGATATTTGATTTAGATAGAAAAATATATATACAAAAGCCGATTCCCACCGCTGTGGTGTATTATAATGGTTTTCGACCGATAACACTGACTACTCGTCTGTGTTATAGATAAGATATAAAATTGTACTAAAGAGTATTCTTATAAAGCGGGTGCGGAGGTGTCCATAATTTTGTGTTGTTGCCACTTGTTACATCATGTATCGACAGTATTAATATGTACGATGTGTCGAGAGGGCGATGCGGTCAACGGGATGATCGGTCAACCGAGGGACCCACAGCTACTTGAATTCGGGACAACGTTCCAGAAGAAATAGGTGTGATGTTGGTATGTATGTTTTTCCTAGATTCTTATTATGAGTTTTTTTCTCAATCGATTAGAATTCAACACATTGATATGATATTTTAGCGTATGAATATGACATGCGCCCACTAGATGCGTTGCATCAACATGGTCGTGAAGAAGCGAGAAATTTTGGGGTCTGATTCTATTCTTTCGAGGTAGACCCTTGAAATGACGTATGTGAGAGGAGTCATCTTTGGACTTTTATTATGTCTTGATTTCTCAATTCTTTGATCAGGGCTAAATATAGTTTTATTAATTTTAATTGCGAAAATGTTATAACATCTCTAATCTGATAATTATTGTGTTTTGACCGTGACTAACTTCAAGATTATATAGTTAATTATATTATATTAAGATAAAAATGATAAAGATAAATTCTTAAAAAATTCTTTGTTTTAAGAAATTTTGATAAAGTATCCCAACTTTTAACAATTTTTATAGATAATTTATTTTTTTTTCATAAATAATAATTTTAATTTTGATCACCTTCATACGCTGATTATGTGTGTGCTTTCGTCTCAGGTGCTGGCCAATTACATCTCCATCACATACTCATCTTTGCCCAAGTGAACTCTTAGTCATTTCCACCATTGGTTATCTTTGTATGCTGACTACACTAGACTAACCATATCTAGAGAGCAAGAGGAAAAAAAGAATCGTTGGTAAAAAAGAAGGGGCCACAAGCAAGAGAGACGAGGGCCCTTGGTTATACTAGTCCAACAATACCTATGAGAAATGAGGAAAAATAAGATTGTTGATGATGGAGAAGATAAGCTAACAGTCATGGATAAGAAAGAAGAGGGTCGGGAGTAACATAATAGGGTGATGAGTGAAGAGTGAGTGGGTACACAAATAGAGATGATTAGGGGCACCGTAGGCAACGAGTGATGGTTCGAAGCAAAGGGGATGATCAATATGACTAGGTGTGCAAGCCAATCTATATGTGAAGACACAAGCTCTGGTAATTCATGTCCGCTCGTCGGCCCCCATCCTATTATCATTTTTGGTAGAGAGTAGGAGAGCGGGTCCCACGAAGATAGGGATAAATAATTTTTTAATAAGAAAAGATATTCTATTAACTTTTTAAAGGTTAGGGTGCTCTATAAAAATTATTTAAAATTATAATTTTTTTCAAGAATTTACCTAAAATGATATATATATATATATATATATATATATATATATATATATATATATATATATATATATATATATATATATATATATATATATATCTCAAATGTTATTCCAACTACTCAAATCCAAGACTCACAAGTCATATACTCGGTATTAATCATACTATTGTACTAAGGCTATTCATTTAAATTTAAGATAATCATGTTAAATTATTTTCATTTGAGAGAAAAATTATTTGTATCCCTCTTTTTAGTTAAATATATGTTACTATGATAAAACGAGTCAGTAATCCATGTTATTAACTTAAGAAATTTTATTTTGACATAGTTATTTACTTTTACAATATTCAAATCACTAGGTCATTATTTGGAGACATTTAAAGATTAAAAAAATTATTAAAATATAATATATATATATATATTTAATATAACTAAATACTACATATTGCATTATGTGAAAAAAAAACAAGGCACTGATTTTTGTTTCTTTATTTTATACCTTTCTTTTTCCTATCTTCAAAATGGATTTACTTGAAGAAGATGACCTTTAAGATAAGATGAGGACCCATCTTACCTATTGCAAAATAACTAAATACTACATATTGCAAAATGGATTTACTTAAAGAAGATATATGATATATATATTTAATATAACTAAATACTACATATTGCATTAAAAAAATGAAAGATAAGTTGTTTCTAGTTATTCTACCATACTCCCCATAATAAAATAATGCAACAAAAAATACTTTTTTTTATTGGTCATATGTTATGTAAACACAGGTGACCGTATCAAACTGACAAAGACTTTGATAGTTTCTCCTAAAGTCTTATCTTGAATCTCATCTTCATAACTATCCCTTACCCAAAAACAAAAATCAAGAAGAAAAAAAAAACAAACAGTCTTCTAAAATTCTTCCCACTGTGCTTGCAAAGATTATTTCGAGGACATCCTTTCTTGTCTTATGCAAGGCTTTTAAATAGATAATATAATGTGTTAATGTGTTTTTGCGCGTGTATATATATATATATATATATATATATATATATATATATATATATATATATATATTTAAATCCAAAGTGTAAAAAATATTTTGATTTTCTTATTGATTCAATGAATTATCACTATCAACGACACAGGATGAGGATAAGAATAGATGAGGAAGTTGAAGACAATGGTTAGCTATATTGTCGCAGCTACAGAGGTATATTAAGTAGGAGTAGGAGAATTAATTACATTCACTAATCAAGTTTTGGTATAGTAGCAGTTGACTTTATTTATAACTCAAGTAATTTTCTATATGTGAAATTTGTGTTCTTCATCATCATAAAGATAAATATTCTAAAATAATGAATAAAATATTAATTTACTGATGATATATCAGATTTTTTTTCGAAAGCTAGTTTTCTAAAGTTTTAAAATTTAGAACCTCATCCGATAATTTTTATACCAAAGTTAATAGAATGATGATGGTTATAAAAAGACATTGAGATCAAATATCATCTTCACCACTAATCCACTATAAAAAAAATATCTAAGAACATTATAGGTTGATTGTCAGATGATGGTACCAAGTATAAGACGATTCTAAAACAATGGCCATCATGCATCCAATGGTCATTTGTGGGTCTAAGTTGGTGCTTGCAATATGCCCATTGGAAGGCCACATTCTTATCCAATCCATGGAAAGTGATAGCAAAACATGTGATTCTTAAGCAGTGGGTAGGATATTTCTTTGCCCACTGCAAAAGGAGGATAGTGACAATGGTAATTGGAGGTTTCAAGCTTTTTGTCTGTATGCCAACTTGTGAACGAAAGGTTAGTTTATTTATGATGGGAAATAAAGTGTTCATCTCTTTTCCAAAGTATGACATGAACAGCTGATGAATTGCACATTCAATTGTTGTTGATAATATCATTTGGCTTGTCCAACAATGTGGTTTTCTAATATTTTTGATTAAAAATTTAAACTCATGTCAAGAAAATATTTAACCTATTTATGATAGTATTTTTAGTCAGTAATTTAAATTTAATAAGTTAATGACTTAGTTATTCGGATCCATCGAGTTTTAACACTAGAGCAGGATAATACTATATATTTTTTCTTGACAAGGACATAATTTAATCTCATCATCAAATCACATCAAAAGTGGGAGAATAAATTATTTTAGACCGATATGAATTGGATCATGATAGGTGTCCTATATAGATAATTGAATATTCTTGGATCACATCAATGAGAAAAAAAGTAAGGGAAATTGGAGAGAATGACTCAAATGACAAATTGGACTATGGGAATGATGAAGCAAAACCTCGATTTGGTGATTAGAGGAAAATTTTTGATGACAAATTTGATAATATTTTTTTAATACATCATTTCGATTAGGAATATTGTCAAGATAAAAAATTAAAAACACATAATTCCATTCAGTGATTTACAACGAAAACTTCTTCATTAACAAAAAAAAAAAAGTCCACCAATTTATATAATAGTATAAAAATCTCATCAATGAGTATGAAGATCTCAAAAGCTTCAAATATGTGCTTAAGCCATTAGATGAGATATGATGTATTGATTTATATTCTTAACATATTCACAAAGAACAAGCTATCGTAATTCTCATCGTTATGAGGCCCGGTAGTTCACCTTCAGCATAAGTTTTCTTGCTATTACCTTATTCTATTATTTTGAATCTTAGTGAACATACTATGTCTTGCCATTTCTTATCATTTGAAGTCTATTACATGTTGTTCTTATACATGATTTCCTACCCAACATGAAAAAGAAAGGCAAAATACTGTAATACTATGCTAAATATGAAATCTTAGGCTAATAGATGGGATATGATTCGTTAATCTATATTACTAATAGTTAGTGCATTCTTATTCTTTATTTTGATGTTGAATTATATTAAAGGTGAGTGAATATGCATCTTGACAAGGAATATACAAGTAGCTTATTATGTGAACATCATGTAAAGCCCATGAGAAGAAAAAAAACCCAAATAACTTGACAGCTTTTGCCAGATAGAAGTTCAAGAGAACTTGGGTTAATTACCGAGTTGCTTTCCTTATAGAATATTCATAAAAATATTTTTAAGAATTTGGGTGACAACTCAAGTCGATTATGAGCTGCTCCCCTACAAAATATTCGTATGAGTCAAAGAGCAATTCAAGTTGATTATGAACTTCATTCTTTGAGATATTCTTTCTCATCAATGTTAATATATAAATGTATCATTAACTCCGAATTGAAAGAGGAAAAAAGAGAGGAGAAAAGTGAATATCAATACTAACATAAGTGTCGAAGAGACCGACTCGGGAAGTTCCTTCTGATCTTGGCCTTTATGCATATAACAAATCCAGAAAAATCATTCTTTATTTCAGATAACTCTATATATACGAATCAGGGCTATGTCATATTGATAAAGACGTGAATAATATTTTTTGCTAACACACCTAATTATAATTTTTTAAAAATTTATGAAATGCTAGTCCTAAATAGATCACCACAAATTTATGATTGAAAATATATTAAATAACTTGTCAAATGTTGTATATAGGAGCCTTCATGCTATCGTATGATTTTGTTAATTCAAGTGGATTCTTAAGGATATTTATAGGTTTTTTTTTTCCTTAGAAGTATCATTTGTTTTAGTCACTTATGATGGAAGAAGAGTTGTCGTAGTAAAATTTCTAAAGAGCTACTTAGGATGGATCTCATGTAGTTTTCTTCTTTTTGATAAGGATCCTAAATGATACATTCAGAAAATATTATCTTTAAATTTTTTTTATATTAAATTATTATTTTTATTCAATCACTATGAAGATATAAAAAGATAAAATTATAAATAAAAAATAAATATTTTAAACTTAAAAAGTATATATATTTTTTATGAATCTTAATGATGATAAAAGATCCATCAAATTGATTTTAAATAGTTTGAATTTATGATTTTATTATTATTATTATGTTAGATCAAGAGCTTCAAATGTGCTTAAACCATTAGATGAGATATGATATATTTATTTATATTCTTAACATATTCACGAAGAACAACCTATCGTAATTCTCATCAAGCTTAGTAGTTCACCTTCAGAATAAGTTTTCTTACTATTGCCATATTCTATTATTTTGAATCTTAGTGAATATGCTATGTCTTACCATTTCTTATCCTTTGAATTCTATTTTGATCTCATGCATAATTTTCTACCCAACATGAAAAAGGAAGACAATATACCGTAACACTATGCTAAATATGAAATCTTAGGCTAATAGATGGGATAGGATTTGTTCATCTATATTACTAATAGTTAGTACATTCGTATTCTTTATTTTGCCATTGTGAATATGCATCTTAATAAGGAATGTACAATCAGCCAAAAAGCCCATGAGAGGAAAAAATCCCAAACAATCCAATACTTCCTGCTCACATGAATAAAAGTCCAAGAGATAGCTTGACCAGTTACTAAGTTACTTTCTTTACAAAATCTTATGATCTCTCTCCCCTATGAAATATTTGTAAGAGTCAAATAGCAATTCAAGTCGGTTATGAACTATCTTCTCTGATATATTTTTTTTCGTTAATATTAATACATAAGTGTACCATTAACTCTGTATTAAAAGAGAAAAAAAATCCTTGATACTAATTTAAGTGTCGAAGAGATCGACCTAGAAAGTCCCATTCGACTTTGGTTTTTATACTGTGAAAAGTTGGAGAAAGTCTCTACGTATACATATCAAGGCCATATCATATTAATAAAGATGTAAACATATTTTTTTTTCCTAACACACCTAATTATAATTTTTAAAATTTTATGAAATGCTAATCCTAAATAGATCACCACAACTTTCCATGTCATCCCTTACCAGACATAAAAAGAGTGGCATAGATGTACCAATTTTATCACCAACATGTCCGAATTTATGATTGAAAATACATTAAATAACTTGTCAAATGCTACCACCATACGATTTCGATTTTGTTAATTCGTATAGGATTTTATCTTAGAAGTATCATTTATTTTAGTCACTTACGATAGAAGAAGAGTTGTCATTGGTAAGCTTTCTAAAAGAGTTACTAAGGATAGATCTCACAAAGTTTTCTTCCTTTTGATAAGGATGCCAATGATACCTTCAGAAAATAAATATATATATCTTTAATTTTTTATTAAATTATTATTATTATTCAATCACTATGAAGATATAAAAAGATAAAATTATAAATAAAAAATTAAATACTTTAAACTTATAAAGCATATGATCTTTTACGAATCTGAACGATGATAAAAGATCCATGTAATTGATTTTGAATCGTTTGATTTTATTATTGCTATTATGTTTGATCAAGATTAAATATGATATTTATTAATATTAAATAAAGTCAACATATGAGATGAAATGGATGTACCCTCGAGGTGATGAAGGCAGCTTACCGGGTCCGGAGTGACGTCTCAGCCCATAAATGGGAGATGGGCTTGAAGCGAACTCACACACAGAGACTCCTCCATGGCGGCGGTGACCCGACGCGGCCTGTCCTCTCTCCTCTCCCGAGTTCTCTCCTCCCATCACTCTCCCCTGCGATCCCCGCTCTCCCATCCTCCTCCGCCCCCTCTTCCCTCACGCCTCTCCGCTTCCGCCGCCACCCTTGAGGTTCCCTGGCTCACTAGCGCGGTGCCAAGGCTCGTTTTGGCCCGGTGGAAGACGACATCCGGCTCGGGATACTCTCCTCTCAATGACCCCTCCCCTAACTGGAGTAATCGCCCTCCCAAGGAGACCATCCTCCTCGACGGCTGTGACTACGAGCACTGGCTTATCGTCATGGAGTTTCCCCAGGACGCCAAACCCTCGGAGGAGGAGATGATTGCCGCCTACGTTAAGACCCTCGCCGCTGTCGTCGGCAGGTCAGAGAATACCCTTCTTCTTAACTTGGAAAAGAGTTCTTTGTCCTAAAGTTTGGATTTTGCCCTAATCTTTAGAGGTCTTGGTTCTGGAATAATCTGGTTGCAGTGAGGAGGAGGCAAAGAAGAAGATATACTCGGTTTGCACCACGACGTATACGGGTTTCGGGGCTTTGATCTCCGAAGAACTTTCTTACAAAGTTAAAGGTATTGGCTTCAAGTACTGTTGATGTTTCTGTTTGCTAGAAATGGCGGATTGTTGAATCTTAAACTTTATCATCTCTCATCGGTCATTGCAGGATTGCCTGGAGTTCTTTGGGTTTTGCCTGATTCTTATTTGGATGTGCCCAACAAGGACTACGGAGGTTGGTATCTAAAGTTTTGCTTCACTTGTCTTGTTGGTTGATTTTAGGATATTGTCTTACATGTGATTAATTTGCTCTTGTTTATTTCACAAATGGTAATTGCTTGTGGTAATCTCTATTCTCATGTGAATGCTGTAGGTGATCTATTTGTTGATGGTAAGGTCATCCATCGGCCACAGTTTTGGTTCAATGAAAGGCAGCAAACTAGAAGTAGGCCCCGATCCCGGTATGATAGGCGACGAGAGACAATACGAGTTGAAAGAAGAGAACCAATGCAGAGGGGGAATTGGGGGCAAGATCAGAGTCAACCTGGCTCACAGCAAATGCCTGAGAATGGGCCACCAAGAGGAGGAAATTAAGGCTAGGTGAAGCTATTGGGCATGGTGTTCTATTTGCAAAGTGGCTTCTTATTCTGACATTGTGGTGCTTTTTATATCATGTGAGACAGCCATCAAAGTAGATGCTCTGATTTATAGTATGATGTAAGGTATGCTGCTGGAAGCTTTAATAACTTTGAATTGGCATAGAGGGAAAAGTTATTAATCCATAACTCAAACATATTCTATGTGGTAAAATTTAGTATTGCACTTGCTGTAAGTTGCTTTTGGAGTTTATGTGGATTTGTTGTTTTTTCTTTTCCTCATCTCTGGTTTTCTATGTATTGTTGCTTTATTCTGTGTCTGAATTTTTTATGTATGTTTGTTTCGTCTAAAGCTGTTTCTATTGGAAAATTCTTTCAAGTTACCTGAGATCATATGGAAACAGTCAGATAAATTCCAGCTTTTGCTTTTTATTATTGGATTCAGGAGTTCTAGAGTCTCAAAGCAAGCATTCTTTATATTTAAATTTTCATCCAACGGTGGAAAAAACTTCACATCGGACAGGTGTCCATTAGATCATTCCCCAATCAAAATCTTTTCCTGATGCTAGGGACATATATCAACCTGCATGTCTTAGTGTTGTTATCTATTTTACATATTCCTGGTTATGAGAAGCAGGGATGTTGCGAGATCTTTGTCCTGTATTATCTGTATTGTTGTCTCCTTTGCTTCTGACATTTGGTGGTACCCTCCATATTTGATCTGCATTTATCATCCCTTGAAATTCTGAGTGCAGTTTGCTCATGCTGAAATTATTAAAATTTATATAATCTAAGTTCATACAAACTGTATTCAAAACTCTTGTCATTATAAAAAAATAACAACAAATGATTCTTTTTTTGCACATAATGTCTTATACTGGCTTCTTGTGCTGTATTCTTGTTACTTTACAACTCAGCATATTTGTTATAAATGTTTATGCAGACTAACTTGTAAGATTGTTGAAATAACAAACCGTTGTTCTTCTGATAGTTCAATAACCTGTCGGATCCAAACTTAATTGCTTGCAAATGAAAATATTTCTTGGTAACTTTCTATGCATTCATTTCAATATTCTCATCTTGGATGTACAAAATTTTTATACATACTTCCTAACTGCCCAATAATTCAATCAGTAAAGCATAATTGGCATTACTGCCACCTTAGGTTTTTTTCGTTTTCTGTTGTTAATGTAAAGTGCAAATAATTGTCATACAAAACTTTTGATCCTCTTTGGTATAAACACTTCAATTTTACTCTATGATCAATGTTTTTCTAGATCTTTCTTTTGTGTCAGATAATAGATCCAAAATATCCATAAATATTATATGTATAAAATGTAGGTTTACCCATTTAAATTACACAGTTTTTCTCATAGCAAATGTTAAAATTGGTTTATCTGAAATTGTTAGTCCCTAGTGTTTGTCATACTTCTGGTTCAAAATCTCATTAGTCTAAATAATGTATTTAGCAAACGATGCACTGTACTGTACTGGGTATGATTAGTAAGTTCATTCATTCTGAGAAAAGTAAAGAGTTCAAACAGGTTGTTGTAACATTAGATATTTGGTCGATAGGTATGCAAGTGTTATGCTCGTGATTTTATGTGTTGTTTGTAATTTTCTCTAGGATACATGCTGACGGTGGCCTTTGCTTATTGTCATTTCTAGTGTGATGTTTACCAAAAAGGGCGTTTTTATTTTTGTATGGTGTGTATTTGTGATTTATATTCTGATAGTGTTAGTAAAATTGTTGAGGTTAAGTATGTGCTTCAGTTTTTACATTCTTATTTTTGATGTTCCTTATAATGCCATGGTTGGTGCTATAACTGAATACAAATTTTGGTGCTTAGTGGATTGTGGTCTGTGACTTGTGACCATCATACTTACTGGCTTCTTTGGTGTCATAAATAAAAGGTTTTGTTTGAGACAATAGGTGTTATAACTCTTCGATTGATTAGCTAAGTCGTGGGAACTGCTTTATTCAACCACACTTTTATTGTTTATTGCATGTAAATATGGGTTTCCATAATTCTTTTATCCCGTTGATGAACTTTCTGGGTAAAGGTAAATGAAAATTTCTGCCTTATTGCCATATTACTTATCTGTTGTACAAGAAAATTATAAGTCAAAATGATTAGCATCTCGTTTCTTATACTTTAAAAAATAATATTTTGGTCCTTAAATTTATGAAAGTAAATTATTTAATCCAAAATTTTCTTATGTTGTTAACTTTGTTGATGGAAAAAATTGTACGTTTTGTCATGTACAAAAAGACACAAATAAAAAAGGATAAAAATATGATTATTATTATTTTTAAATTATTTATTTTAATGAACTTTTCATCTTGATTGATATTCTTCACTCCTCTTCTTTCCAACTTGCTCACTCATAGCGAGCGACGGGCAAGGGGTGAGTATGTGTGGCGAGCGATGGGTGAGGAAAGAAGGGGAGGCGTGGTTCATGGAGTCGACGAAGTATGAAGTGACGAACTTTAAGGTAGGTTTTATAACAGTGACTATGATGATGACGAGCCCTTCAACGGGGTGTTGGGGATCCTGGTCCATGCGTTCTCATCAAAGAGCAACAGTCTACACTTGGACGCGACAGACCAATGGTCGGTGGACCTATCAGTGGATGAACGGGTGCAGCGGTCGAATCAGTGTGGCAGATGAGCAGAGAAGGGAAGGAGATGCGATTCGTGGAGTCAGCGGAGTACGAAGTGGCAAACATCAAGATATGATTTTACAACAGCGACGAGATGTTAGGGATCTTAACCTATGCATTCTCACTATAGAGCAGTAGTCCACACTTGGACATGATGAAGCGGTATGCGGTGGACTTCAGGAAGAGGAGTTATAGGTGGCGGTGAACCTATGAGTGGATGCGGCAAGCGAGAGAGATGGTGCAGCGAGTAGTGGACGATCAGGTTGAAAAGAGGAGGGGACAAGAAAATCAATTAAAACAAGAAGTTTATATAAAATTAATACCCATCGCTGGGGATCCTGGCCCATGCATTCTCGCCAGAGAGCTATAGTCGACAATTAGACACGACGAAGTGGTATGTGGTGGACTTCAGGAAGAAGGAGTTACAGGTGACGGTGAACCTTTGAACCTATCAGTGGATGAGTGGGTGCGACAAGCAAGGGAGCTGGTGTAGTGAGTAATGGGTGATTGGATTGAAAAGAGGATGGGATGAGAAAATCAATTAAAATGAGAAGTTTAAATAAAATTAATAATTTTAAAAATAATAAAATTATATTTTTATCGTTTTCATTCGTATTTTCTCATACAATTTTTTCAATCAATAAAATTAACAATATAAGAAGAATCAAGATTAAATATTTTACTTTCATAAGTTTTTATGGATCCAATATTAGGATATTAATCATAATTAACCAAATGAGATAGTTACCCCTCAATTTGGAGAATAAAGGGTTTGTATCTTTATAGTGCTCATAAAGATTACAAAGTATCGATTCATGCTTTACTCTCTCATTCTCAACGCGCATTCAAGCTTGATGACGAATTGAACCGCTTTCTCTTGTTGGTGCGTGCGATCTCGAATCCCGATTGATAAAACCGAGCCGGGCCGAAGCAGACCGGATGCACCGCTCGATATCAACCGACAGACTGACCTCGCCGATCGCACCATTTGTGCCGGCAGTGATCAGATCTCCCTTCGCCACTATGAACTTCGACGGCAACAGCTCCCACCGGACCCCCTCCTTCGATACGTACCAATTCGATTTCGGCCTCGGTGGCTCCACCCGCAGCTCCGCCTCCCGCCCTCTCAAGGACCAGAAATCCAGCCCCTATGCAAACCCAGCCGCCGCCTCAAGGGCCACCACCCCCGCCTGGTCGCACCAGCCTTCCCGGCCCTCGTGGACCCCAGCCGCTCCCTCCGTAGTAACTGACGCTGCTAGATCTGGCAACCTCTCAAACGCTTCCGTTTCCATGGTCGGTGATATCTTCGGCAAGACATGGGCATCCGCCGCTCCTCCTCCTTCCGCCTCCTCTGGCATCGGGATTCCGAAATCGGACCCTAATCTCTTCGGCGATCTCGTCGGATCCGCCCTTGGCCAGGGCCGCAGCGGATCTAGCAACGTCCCCTTGAAGTCCGCTGCGCCAAGGAACGCCTTCTCCATGGGTAATTTATCTGATTCACTCCCCAGATCGACTACCACTACCACGACCGCGGCTTCCGCGGCGAATAATACCGCTATGAGACCTAGCAGCTGGGGATCTGCGGATCTTCTTGGAAATTCCTCATCTTTTGCTCAGCCTGATCCTAAGATCAGGACAGCTATGGGAGGTGATGGGCAGCCGATGGGATCGGTAACTGGGGTGCGGCCGGTGACTGCTAAAAGTGATCCTTTTGATTCGTTGATTGGCTTTGGATCAAAGCCCTCTACGAAGGCACCAATGTCATCGGTAAACTCATCCAATGTGAGCAGTGGCAAAGCGGTTGCCGATGATTTCCCTTTTGGTGCGTTCGAGAATATCAATTCGACGAAAAACGTGCATATTATGACGCAAGGTCAGAGCTTTTCAGCTCCACCACCACCACAACCAACTGCCTCCTGGAAAAATGGCACAGATCCGTTGGATATGTTCTTCTCTTCACCTGCCCCTGCTGCTGGAGTTGCTCCAGAGTCATCAGTGAGTCAGCAATTCTCTGAAATAAATGACTGGGACCTGGGTTCTGAGTTTGGAGGGCATGAAACCTGTGGACCGACAACTGAGCTTGAAGGGCTGCCACCGCCACCGGCAGGCATCACTGCACCAGCAGCATTGACTAAGGGATTAGACAATTATAAGCAGGGGCAGTTTGCAGATGCTATCAAGTGGCTTTCATGGGCAGTGGTGCTATTGGAGAAGTCTGGGGATAATGATTCGTTGAGTGAGGTATTGTCTTGCAGAGCCTCATGCTACAAAGAAGTTGGTGAGTATAAGAAGGCTGTGGCTGACTGCTCAAAGGTATTTACAAGTCTTCAAGCTCTATTTTTCAGGTTTTATCTTCGTGAACTAAAACATCTTAAATGTTGCTGGTCTGTAGATGTTAGATAAAGACACCTCAAATGTCCCAATGCTAGTGCAACGTGCTCTTCTGTATGAGAGTATGGAGAAGTACAAACTTGGCGCTGAAGATCTGAGGATGGTTCTGAAAATCGATCCCGGTAACAGGCTTGCTAGAAGTACAATCCACCATTTAAATAAATTTGCTGATTAGAGATCAATTTGGAGTTTTTGCCCTCCTTCCTGTATTATTACTGAAGTTATGTATATGAAGCGGTAAGGTTTTTATTTGCTTTTCAATTGGAAACATTAGATTGAAATAATTACATCTTTGTTTCTTGAGAAAAGGTTTATTCTCAATAAACATCTTGGAACTTTTAACACATTTTGTGTATGTTCAATATTGCTGTACTAAACTTCTCTATTTTGATGATTCTGTTGTTATGCTGCACATCATCTTCTCTTCATTGTCATTGCATGCTTAACGATTTCTTATGTAAAAGCTGACTAGTTTACCTATAAAAACAACAACCAAGAATCCAAGATCCACAATCAGTAATATCCCAATTATTTGGGATTGGCTACACTGTTCTTTTCCTTGAGGCAATACTATTACTTGAGCATATTGGTTACGTGCATAAAACAATTATCCTGTTGCACCTTGAATTTTGTTCAACATGATCTAATTAGTACTTTCTGCCTGCTTTCAGTCTCTTCAATTGATCAGAATATCATAGTTTTTCTTGTATCAGAATATGCTTGCAGAGCTTCTTGGGGTTATGATGTTCGTCTATGATATATGCCTAGTCATATGGTTTGTTCATTTAGTTAATTAGGGTTATGGTTAAAATTTTAATGCTCAGAAGATCCATAATCAGCAATCACATAACCCCGATATTTAGAGTGGGATGATCCTTGAGATTGTTTATGGCTTGTTCATTTAGTCAATTAGGATTCTCGTTGAAGTTTTAATAGTCAGAAGATCCATAATCAGCAATCACATAATGCAGATATTTAGAGTGGGATGATCAGTGAGATTGTTCTCAATTGAGATTTTGAATTAGGCAATCCTACACCAGATCAGACTGGGTTGTCTTAATTGATTCTGCTTGAATCATATTTTTTTCGTTTATTTTAAGGGCCACAAGCTGTCTTCTTTAGCAAGCAAATTGGCCAGTCTTTTTCATTTTATTTTCCTTTTTCCAAATGAAAAGCAAAAGCAAAAAAACCTTACATTTTTTTGCCATGAATGTTTATTTCTTAACTTCAATTTTCTGATCTATCTAATGTCAAATCTTTAGTTCAGGCTGTCTTGTTTGAACCTTGGTTATGACACATAAGGAATCTTAATTAATATCGTACATCCAAATCTCAGTTAAATGATCCAACAAAGATAGGTATCAGTCAAACTTCTGAAATGCCTATTGTAACCCAAAATTATTAATGTAATCAACTCGTTCTTACTCTCTCTACCTGACCTAACTGGTCCCTCGGGAACTTGATCCAATTTTACCAAAACCCTCCTATAGCCAGTCTGTCCCTTTTAAAGTCCTCTCACTTATGGAAATCCACTGAGAATTAAACCCTCTTTGTTCTTTTCATTTCTTAGTGCCTCTCTTCTAAGGAGGATAGAGGCACTTCCTACTTAGGAGTCTAGTTTGAGGGAAATATATGAAAGACCTACCATTGAGGCATTGAGAGATACGTGTCATACTTCCTATGGCATATTTGAAAAAAGGAAAATGAGTAAATATGCATGAGTAAAAATTAATGGAAGTCTACAGGTGGCTGACTGGAGGGATATATTTAATAAGTTTCATTTGTGTAGGGATACCTATATATTTTAAAGTTTAGAGTGATAAATTTATTTTATTTACCTTATGAGCTAATTAGCAGCAGCAGCATCATCATCATCAGAGACACCTTCTCCCATCAGTATAGGACTAATTATAGAGCAGAACTCAGGGTTGCAAGATGTTCAATGGACAATATGAAGCTGTGTGATGGCTGGGAACTGAGATCAATTCTATCTAGTTTTGACTTTTCAACCCAGTCAGTAAGTGTGCTCCTTGTATCAAGTAATGGATGAGGTTGACCATCCTACCTGAGTTGCAGACCCTTTTGTCCTAAGCAAGCTTGTCATTGCATTTTATGAGACAAGTTGATCCATTGGAGGATCATGAAAAATCATGTGCAGGAGTTCTACTAGTTAGGGTTTGAGATAAATGTGATTTTTTTGTCCCATATATCTGAGTTCTAAGTTTCATTGACCCTAGTTTTATATTCCTGCAATTTATTGTTAGTTCTACTAGTTATGTTTTGAGATAAATGTGAATTTTTTGTCCCGTATATTTGAGTTCTAAGTTTCATTGACCCTAGTTTTATGTTCCTGTAATTTATTGTTTCCATTCTCTTTCTTTATCCATTCCAATTCAGAAGGATTACATTTGTGAATTTAATAGTAAATATATGTTTCTGAGTTATGTGGCAATAAAATTCCTATGTTGCATCACACAGATATCTTAATGCAAGGCATGTATACTTTTTTATATATTATGTTAGTTAACTATTTTGTTAATTACTTTTTTTGGGAGAAAATATGTAGCAATATTTGTAGATTGTGTTGTTGATGCTGCTGATTCATTTTCTGTATATAAATCATATGGAAGGCATCTAAATATTTACAGGCCAAACAAATGGCTTGCAAGTAGACTTCCGCAGGCAATATGCCTCCCAACAAATACATCTTAAATGATGTTCAGTTTATTTAGACCAGTAGGTAATAGTACTTCATGAATGCTGCAGATGGAGACAATTTTATGTCCATTGTGTGTCAATTAGTGTGATCAGGTGAAAGAATCGCCAAGACATCATGTTTCAAACTGTGTTCTCTTGACATGTTTAATACATGCTGTTTGCCTGGGGTGTTCTATGATCTTCTGATCTCTGCATCACCAGTAAAGTGGTTGCTAGCTATTGAATATTCGGGTTGTCTAACCCACGGTATTTGTAATCTAGATCTCCTATGAACGAACCTGTGGAGCTTTGTGAATGAACCTATGGAGCCTTTTATGACTTGATAAGTGACTTTCGGATTGAAATCATGCTAATGATAAGAATGATTATGTGTATCATTTGATCATCAATGGGTTAGGGTTGTGATTATGGAATAACAATTTTGTTGAGATAGCTTCTTCTTCAAATGCATTGTTTGACTTTGTGGGGGGTTAGGGTTGTGATTATGGAATAACAGCTTTGTTGAGATAGCTTCTTCATCAAATGCATTGTTCGAGTTTGTGGGGTTGAGTCGATATCTCCATCGGTGTTATATTATTGATCTCGTGGAATCAAGTCTTGCCTAACATGTCATCCACATTTGTGAGGTTGAGTCAATATCTTCGTTGTCATATCATTGATCTCGTGGGATTAAGTCTTGATTGATATATCAGTCTGAATGGGTGTGACGTTGCTTATGCATCATGCTCTTCATATCACTAATAAATATGAGAAAGAAGAAAATTCTGTCTTTGTTTGTTTTTCTTCCGATTTTTCTATCTCTAAGTATCTTCTTAGCTTGTGTTGTAGGGTTGAGAGAGATGCACTTGGCGAACTCAGCATCAAGCTTCTGCTCCCCGGTCACGATCATGTCTAATTATTCTTTTATATCACGTGTTCACGATGAAATTGACACGAAATTACAAATCATGAAAGCTCTGTTTTGTTCTCATGGAATTCGACAAGCAGTAAAAATAGCAGAATCTGTCACTTTGATTCAGTGAAACCTCTGTTTTCTCGGCGGCCGAATCGCGAAAGCCCTGAGAAACAAGTTGGCAAGTGTTCGCCCATTGTCGACGTGGATTTGACTTAGAAGCCAATGAAGACGTCCTCATCTGCTCCAATTACTCTCACAACGACATCAATCACTAAAGACTTCGTGGATGCTATTGCTTAGCATTGGTGCGGTCAGACTTTTGATTCTTGTCCTGCGGGTCCATGTCGTGTATTGATACCATCATGGCATATGATGGTAATGACCTTGTGACATGCAGTCGTGGTACAGCCAACGATGCGCCGACAGCATCACCGTAAGTCTCCCGTGACTCCCGTTGTCAACACCCATCTCAAAGCCACACGCATCGCGCACATGCTAACACGAATCTCAAAGCCGCATGCATCGTCCAGCTCCAAGCTACGCCAAACGGGCAGCACAACCTTGACACTCCGACCCCGTACCTGAGGCAGCAGGGCCCCACCTTTGAACCACACCGCGATGCGCCGCGCCCCACCCACCCAATTGCAACACTACCCCATCCTTTTACTCTTTTGCCCCTGGGATACACTGAACCAGACGCGATCTCCCTGTCTCGCGGCGGACCCGACCTCATCCCCCATCTTTTCTTTGACGGCGAGAGGGGAGACGCATTTGGACTTGGACGCACTCCCGATGGCACGTCCCGTGAACAAGTCCCCCTCATCGGGGCATTTCCAGAATTTTATTTAGCCGCCATCCTTTGTCGCCCTCCTTCTACGTGGACTTCGTATCTCGGGCTGTACACCATCCTACGGCAGATGCCTCACCGACGGTCTCTCACGTGTCACTTCTCTTAAAGGGTAATAGTAGTTTTAGTGGGAAGATTAAAATAAATCTTTAAATATTTCCCTTTGATTATTAAATGTAATATTTGACTAAGGTTAAAATTAGAAAATAAGAGACGGCTGAGAGTTGAGGGCTATAAATGCGGATGGGAGTGGGGGGATTGGGGGGAAACGGTGAAGGGTTGCAACAGACCCTACTTTGAGGTTCCCAGTTGCGCCGGTTGAGGGGGACGAAGATGTGTGGCGGAGCTATCATCTCGGACTTCGTGGCTTTCGTGGATGGTCGTGATATCATGCCGGACGACGAACTCCAACAACGTCACGGTAACGCCCTTCTTCTCGTTCTGTTGCTGCTGCTTCAGCTTCTCACGGTGCAGTGCTGATCTTTTGTCGCAGGGGAAGAGGGCGAGGAGACGAAGACTAGGGCCGCGGAGGAAGGGGAGAGGCGGCGGAAGACGTTGTACAGGGGGATACGCAGGCGGCCGTGGGGGAAGTGGGCGGCGGAGATAAGGGACCCGAGGAAGGGGGCGAGGGTGTGGCTGGGGACGTACGGGACGGCGGAGGAGGCGGCGCGGGCGTACGACGCGGCGGCGCTGGAGATCCGGGGAAGCAAGGCGAAGCTCAACTTCCCAGACGCCGCTGCCGCCGCGGGGGGGGAGACGGCGGCGGTGCCACCCAAGAAGCGCAGGGCCGGGGCCTCGGAGCCAGGGGCGGGGGAGGAGAGCTCGGCGTCGTGCTCTGCGGCGCCGGAGGCGTCATTGGAGGAGGGGCTGCGGGAGCGGATCTCGAGCTTGGAGACGTTCCTGGGGCTGGAGCACGAGGAGTCGACGGCGGGGGAGGTGGCTGCGTGGGGTGGTGTCCGTTTCGTTTGAACGATCGTGATGGACGGCTGATGTAGGGTAGCAATTCTGTAGTGTTTTTGTCTTTTGCATCTCCTTCTTCTCCTACAAAAGCAAAAAAGAAAAAAAAAAGTCCGTATTTTATTTATGGTTAAGATTAACGAACGGTAAATATGATTAGTGGATGGATGGTCGCATGTGGTGGTCTTATCTCCCTGCTTTAGTTTACACACACAGATTAATGCACCGATTAAGACTTTAATTTTCGGAAAAAAAATGTTAATTAAAAGGCCTGATGCAGATTTAATACATATATAGACGTATTATTTTACTTCTTTAAGATTTGAGTTTGGTTTTCATTGACATGATGGTTGGCTTATTGCAGTCGTTCATAATTCATGTTTTTTTAGAAGAAAGAAAGTTTTATTACTTCAAAGATAATTAATGTTCACTGCGTGTCTGATTGTCATTTTATTAGGAAAATTATCATTTCAGAAGACACCGTTTAGATCAGCTAAAAATAATTCCCTACGAATATCCAATTACCAGTTTTCCTTTTATAATCTTGGTTTCACGTTGGGCAATCTTAACAATAGAGAAATTAATTATATCTTTGTTCATGAAGAAAGGAAGAAGATAAAACAAAATAAATTTATAGATTACTTTTTTTATCTTATAATGTTTAAGATCCAAGAATCTTCTTCCCAGATTGATCTTTGTCCATGATGTCTGCTGCCAAACTAGTTCATCATGACGGCTTCAGAGAAAAATGATGGCATGAAATTATGCCATTTTGACGTGTTAACTATACTTTAGTTTATCTATATTCGTACGATCGGATAACTAATCTAATTAACTTTCTACTTAACTCAAATTGTTAAATAATATAAATAACTAGAATGAATAAATTGGGATGCCATGTAACTTTATAGTTAGCGAAAGGATTTGGATTCTATAAAATTCATCATTGGAGGACTAATTTGTAGAAAAAATGGTTTTAGGATCAATTTAAAATAGCACAAATATCTAAAAACTATCGACGTAATTTAGTAATTTTAATTGATGTTTAGATATATTAGATAACAAAATTATAAGATCAAATCACAAGTGAAGATGACCCACCATTAGATAACGTGTCTCTCATGTCTCGTCGTTATGTCATAAGGATGTTGGCAAGTTGGAAGGACTTGTCATGTTAACAACTATCGTTTACTATCAAAAGCGTGAGTCCCTTTTGCTAATTTCTCCTGAGTATCGTCGAGAGTAAATGTTGTGAAAAGAATGAAGAAACCACATGGTGAGATGATTCACAAGAAGTGACTTAATCTTCAAGCCATGAAGCTTAGTTTGAGAGTTGGACAATCCTCTTTGCCGAGTAGATTTTTGATCGTGCATCTAGGTTATATCTATAATCTTACATAATAAGCTTACGCAATCGGTGTCCCAACTCAACCCATCTGTTGTTTAAATAAGAAAAACAAAAATAGAGGAAGACAACAATATCAATATTGTAAACGAGAGAGTAAAGAGTATTTCTTATCTACTTGTCTTTTGGCTCGAGGCTTGACTTTAATACCTAGGTGCTAGGTAGAGTAGACGATCTCTATTAAAGCTTCTCTTACCCTACATGATGGAGGTATTTAATGTAAGCGGTTTGTCAACCTGTGCCCCATGAACGACACTTGGGGACTATCGGGGTGAGGCCTTCGATCTGTCTTACTTGTTTCTTTGGGTCAGGTAGAACATAGTCCTTTCATCATATGTTTGAAAGAGAAAGCTAATGAAGCTTGACCATGCGTTAACCATCAATATAGAGTCAAGTTCTCTTTCTCAATATGAGCGAGTCTCACAAGTCCATTTTGGGAAACTGGGATGAGTATGTGACCATAAGGAATATGTGATTTCTAGGCTTTTGTTTAGATATTGTTTCCATGACGAGAGAAGCTGGAGATTGTCAGATTCTCCATATCACATCGTATACTCCCCACCTTTGATCATTCTAAATATTGGTTAAATAATAATTTATATATTTTATCATATACTATTGAGAAATAAGTAATAATTTATATTACTATTCCCAAGTTATTCCAACGCTTGAAATGTAAAGATAACAAATATCAATTCATGATTTATGAAATGGATTCAATTCATGCATGTGTTGATAGAATAAATAAGGAAATCCTACCTCGATAAATTTCACTAGGATTAACAAACATGATGCTTATAATCCAGTTTATGGCTTCGATGAAGTCAGTAATTGATAATTGAGAGCACCGTATAATTGTATGCACCTCATGAAAATACTAACCATGTCGTCTATTTTTCTATACGAATGTGTTATTCAAACCTAGGATCATATAATAATTATGAAGATTTTTTATCATATTTTAAAAAATATATCAGATAAGGTTTCAAAAAATTAATTTCTAATAAATAAATCTAATATATTATTATCAAATTAATATTTTAAGTATAAAAATATAACAGATAAAATTTTGAAACCTAACAAGTAAATCTAAATCTGATACACCGTCAAATAAATGTCTGACGTGTAGTACTAACGCACCACTAAACCACGTGAGTAGGTGAAGTGATGCGATGAGGTGGTGAAGAGACTCACCGACGTATTCCTCACGTTGTAACGGCGAGCACTGCAAGCTAAAGATTCCCATATTTAAAGATGTCTACTTATTGCGAGGTTGGATCGTGTGCTCTATTGGGATATTGGAGTTGTCTCGAGTCAAACCATCGGACAGAGTGATTTGGTCTTCGGTGCACATGCACGAGTGACTCGAGCTTACGTTGACAGTGGGATTGATGTCGATTCTTGTATTAAAGTGGAGTCATGTTGCATGACGAGTTTTTTGGGGACCTTATAAATGATTGAACGTTTTCCGTATCTTATGAATGACTTTGGTGAGTATGATTTGAGTGTTTGCAATTAATTCTTCAACCAACATTGGATAAGTTTCTTCTACAAATAAAACCCTTGCAAATTGGTATATCTACAGATGTCAAGAGTCTCTATTTCGTGTCTTTTATTTGTATGTGCTCTCGCGTGAAGTTGTATGATCGGGTTGGAGTGAACGATTTCACACCATTCCTCCGAGATATAATTTGACTTAGGTAATGTAATATCTTTATTGTTATGATTCCATTTCATTTATCTTATATCATCCGTTGAGAGTATAAATGACTTATATCATGTAATATTTTTATTATAACGATTTAATCTTATAGGATAACTAATCGATCGATCTGTGACTCGCCCGTGAGTTAAAGAGCAAATTGAAGGTGGATAGAGTTCATCTACTCCACCGGGCAGCTTAAGATGGGAAGGCCTTTAATAACCATTTCCACTAGACAGTTTAAGATCAATTATAAATTATTATTATAATTAATTATCTTTAGTGTCTCGATGCTTTTTTATTATCATATCATTAATTTTACTTATAAAAATATCATAAAATTTATTACTGTCTCAGTTTATCATTGTACGTGTAATAATCGATGGTATAATAAAAAATAAAATTAAATATTTTATTTTTATAAGTATAAAAATTTTAATAGAATTTTTAAAAGCGTAAGAATGCAGCTAATTACATGTGCCCAATGATTATAATGTGCAGTGGTGGCCTTCGGCGGAAGCAATCCGGATCCACACACCCACGATGTTACGTGTCGCTCGCGCCCTCCGCTCTCGCATTCCCCGCAGCGGCGGCTGCCGCGCCGTCCACCGCGACCCCACGCCGACGGACGACGGTGCAGGCGAAGGGATCTCGCACCGGATGGTGTCCGTGAACGGCATCAACATGCACGTGGCCGAGAAGGGGGAGGGCCCCACGGTGCTCCTCCTCCACGGCTTCCCGGAGCTCTGGTACACCTGGCGCCACCAGATGCAGGGCCTCGCCGCCCGCGGGTTCCGCGCCGTCGCGCCCGACCTCCGCGGCTTCGGCGACACCGACGCCCCTCCCGCCGCTGCTGCTTACTCTATACTCCACATCGTCGGTGACCTGATCGCCCTCCTCGACTCGCTTGGCCAAGACAAGGTGATCGAAGCATTGGATTCTCTTTGTGTCGAATTGCGTGTGCTCGTTGGGCCAAGTTTGTGTTCTTGTTCGATGGCGACAGGTGTTTGTGGTGGGGCACGACTGGGGGTCGATGGTGGCGTGGAATCTGAGTATGTTCCGGCCGGACAAGGTGAAGGCAATGGTGAATTTAAGCCAGGTCTTCACCCCCCGAAACCCAACGAGGAAGTCGCTGGAGTATCTGAGGACTGTCTTTGGAGATTATTACTACATCTGCCGGTTCCAGGTATTTACTTATCTCTGCATTTTCCTACCTAGCACTCATTTGAGGTATTAGGAAGCCTCTTTTTCTCATCTAATTTCTTTGGATATATAATCGGTTACTTGCTTGCAAACAAGGTTGATTCCTCGGCCTCATTCATGGGAAGTTGTACATCATGATTTTTTTGTTCACCAATGGGTACACAACTCAATGGCTCTTGTTTACATCTTTTGTTGTACACCATGATTTTGTTCTCACCAATGGGTAACGGATCTATCATGCTTTCTCATTGATAAATCTTGATATTAATTACATAGAATTATAATTCATGCTGTGGGTGTGTGTGTGAGAGACAGAAATGTTATATCTATGCACTTCTTATAGAGAATTCATTGTCAGCGGATCCGTGATTATATAAGCATAGGATACCAACAAGCTTTTGTCTACTACCCAATAATGTACTTAGCATTGGCTGTATGTTACAATCATGTTGACAAAAAGCCTTATCATGAATCACCTGCATATTTTATTGATTTTCCATATACGAAGGACTTAAGCCTAAAGATCTTGCATTTTTATTTTTTATTTTGTTTCCACAAATGAATTACTTATGCCTCTTAGATCTTGTTCTCCCTGTTGCTGGAGATTATTCACAGAAAGCTAACTGATCATTATCCACAAATCGATGTATATGCGGTTTGCAGCAGGCATCTTTATGAATGTAATATTCACAACAACAAATTTGGAAATGGGGTTAGCGCAGACTATTCCGACAATTTAATTATTCTCTTTGGATTTGGGAATGAGGTCAGCCTCAATCATCTTTCGTATGTTTGTTGAGGACATCTTGCTATTCATCCATGTTTCAGGTCAGCAATACAGAAATATTGTGAAAATCTTTGGCAATAAAGGTGGCCTCTATTATATTATGCTATAATTCTAATATGTGATCCTAGTGGTGGTGCTGGTGGCGTCTATGGTGAATGCTATTGTTATGGTGGTAGGAAGTGTGGTGGTGGTGGGATGATATTGGTTGCAGCGACAGTATATATGATGGCAACAACTTTGGTTATGTTGAAGATAGTGTTACCAGCAAAAATGATGGACATAAAGTGGTGAGATGGTGGTGGCAACAACAAACAGTAATAGTATAGCACCATGGTAGTGGTGACAACACATAGTGAAAATTGAATGGAAATGGGATGGTGCTGACAGTGGTAGTGAAGGTAACCTACACGATAATGATGATGGTTGTGATGACAACAATGTGAAAGTGGTACTATTGTTGATGGGGAAATGGTGACAGAAGTATCAACAACAACTGTAATTATAATGATGAAAAGTCCAGTATAAAAAGTATTGGAGCATATGTAATTCTTTTAGTCTATGTAAAATTTAAAAAAATCTAGAGGAATAGTTTTCTTATAAAGCAACTTCTTTGAGTTATTTTTTTTCCTTGCCAAACCAAATTAGATAATCACTGGACAAATTAAAGTATGCACATTTTTGCTATTCTGTAGAACTTACGTGCATGTTATTGGACCTGCATTAAATTCAGAAACAAATCAAGATATTGTTAATCTCATTGCATGAATTTATACAATTTCTAGGAACCTGGAAAAATAGAAGTAGAATTTGCTCGCCTTGGTACCGCATGGGTGCTCAAGAAGTTCTTGACATATCACAACCCAGGGCCCCTTTATATTACGAAGGATCAAGGGTGGGGTAGCTCTGATTCCAAGATTCCTTTACCTTCTTGGCTATCTGAAGTTGACATCAACTACTATACAAGCAAATATGAGAAGGCTGGTTTTACAGGAGGTTTGAACTACTATCGGTCTTTAGACTTGTAAGTTGGCCATGATTTCTGCTCTATGCTATATTGAAATACTTAGAGCAACCTAAATTCCTAGTTCCATATTTATTTGTTAGTGCTATATTTTTTTTTAACATGTATTAGAAAACTAAATTGTTTCTTCGTTAATCACTTGTCATATGCATTTGAAATACTTGACATTGCATCAGGCAGAACAGCCGTAGGTCTTTGATTCTGTGTAGCAGAATTGGAAGATGTGAGCAGTTTCAATCTGGTTGATGAATAGACTTAAGTATGTTGCAATAAAAATAATAAAGCAATTGATGTCTAGAAAGAGATAATCAATAGCCTCTAGAAAAAAGTTGCATTGCGAATTTACACATGTACTCCTTATTGGTTAAAGAAATTTAAATCTGAGCAAGCCCTAAATTCTGTGTTAACTGTTAGCTTTCATTTCATCACCAACCTCTGGTAGACATGTCGAAAAAGTTATATTACTCAGTTGCTTGGCGAGGAATCTGGTAGGAGATGCAAAATCTGAATTTGGATGGTCATTTTTGATAAGTCTAGTTGTTAGATAAAAAGGACCAACTTTAACTCTTTTTTCCACTGTGAACACAGTATTCCCAGTAGCAAGTTTCAGAACAGCTGCTGCACACTTGATACATCCTCTTACCAAAAATTTTAACTGTGTCTAGATAAAGTAAACTTCCTAAATTCCAGATTCTTATTGTTGAATTGATGATCAAGATGCCTTGCATTTTCAGAATACAGATGATAAATTTGAATGTAAGGTTAACTACAGAATACAGATGATAAATTTCTTTTATCTTCCCTACTAAAACTATTCTTGGGGATTTTATTGTCCTCATACATTGATTTGCAGTTCTTCATCTTCATTTGTGCCTTTTTAACAGTATTGAGTTAACATCTTTTGTAATCTACTGATTGAAATTCTGATTAGGAATTGGGAACTTACTGCACCGTGGACTGGGGCACGCATAAAGGTGCCTGCAAAGTTCATCGTGGGAGACCTGGACCTAACCTATCACTCACCTGGAGCCCAGGACTTCATACATAAGGGTGGGTTGAAGAATTATGTACCATTGCTCGATGAAGTCGTTGTGATGAAAGAAGTAGGCCATTTCATCAACGAGGAAAAACCCAATGAAATCACCGAGAACATTTGTGATTTTATCACAAAGTTCTGAGACAGAGTGTGGAATTATGTAATTGTTCCAATAGCAATCATCTTCTCTATGTAACTTCACTGTAACATCTTGTTGGAGCTTATGAAGGTTGCCTATGTTTCAGTTCTCAGCGGTCGTGTTTAAGTGCATACAATACAGGTTTTCACGCTAAGTTTTTATAAATTATATATATATATATATGTATATATATGAGTTAAAAGTTTATTTTAGCTCATGTGATTTTGGGATCTTTTAAACTCTTATGGTTTATTCATATTTAAAATAATTTTTATATAGTTTGAATTAACGGACGTTAGAGTATGTTTGTATGATATGTTGATCCACAATAAATTATTAATATAATGATATATATAATTTAGTATCAAAGTTCATTTTAGTTCTTATGATTTTGATCATATATTTTTTAAGTCTTTATAATTTATTCATATTTAAAATAACTTTTATATTTTTAAAAATATAATATTCTCATCAAATATAAGTTAACAGACGTTAAAGTTTGTTTACATGGTATGTTGACTCATAATAAATCATTAATATAATGATATGTGTAATTTAAATTTTTTAAAAAAACTATAATCTCCATTAATGGTGGGAGGAGACATCGTCATGAAAGCGACCACCACCAGTAGCACCAAGTCATTGCTACCTAGTAGGTTGTCGTAAGAACATAGTCTTTCCCTGGCTAACGACGAGCTAAGGAGCTTTCGATCCTGCCTAAGGTGGATGTGTGTTAATCGGTCCGAAGTTAAACACACAATGGTCTTGTGGTCCCTCTTCCTTCTCCTAGATGTCTTTATCCCTTCTACCTCCTACTTCATCCTCTCTTGTACCCCCACCCACTATGTCTACAATGTGGTAGTCCGACTCTCTCTCACCTCTACCTCCACCTCCGACCTTTCCTACCTCTCTCTTTGTTCGCCATTATAGTCTCTATCACTTCCTTTTCCTCAACTAGCTGATTGGAGAGAGCGAGTAGGTGCAAGAGGGCTACATGGACTAGCTCAATCGCTTATTCCACCTGTTATCGTTTTTGTGATGTTGTGTTTCGCAAAGGAGGTGGCTTACAAGGTATGACAATACTCGTCAAGATCGGAGCGAGTGTCATTTGCAATGGTGGACAATATCGTGGTGGGTTACGTGGCGACATATGCCTTAGAGTTAGCAAATGACATTTGGAAGCTACTGAGCTCATCGTTAACGCGGGAGAGACTGCGTGTGTATGATGTCCTATTAGGCAATAGCGGCTCGGTATTGCTGATGGTGGTTGCTTCCATGATGATACATTCTTTCGTCATTGATGGAGGAATCAGTTTTTTAAAAGAAATTTTAAATTATACGTATCATTATATTAATTATTTATTATGAATCAGCTTGTCACGTAAGTAGACTTTAATATCTATTATCTCAGACTTAATTTGAGTGGCTTATATGTTATGTTTTTAAAAATATAAGAGTTATTTTAGACATGAGTAAACTATGAAAGCTTAAGAGGTCCATAGCCAAAATCATAAGGCTAAAATGGACTTTAATCCTAAATTACATGTTGTTAGTGTACCTTTACGTCATGACCGTTGAGTCGGCACGGCTAGGTTTGGGTTCGGATACGCTAAGATCACCTTAGTAGATCTTTAGGTGGGGAGCTGGCGTCATGTCAGATGAAGGGAGTCATTAGCTCGCTCTGAGGGAAACCTCCTTCCTGTGCTATGCCCACCGTGTGTCTTCTAGTTCTTGCACACGGGTCGAGTCGGGATGATGCGACCTGACCCCTCCAATGCTTAAGTCAGTACCTTTTTTAGAATGGTTGTCTTGGGAAAAAAAATTCCCATAGCAGCGTGATCTGGGGTTTTTATATCGGGGCTAGCGCTGGTTCTCTGTGCATTCGAGATTCCGTCCTGAGTTTTCGGGCGGTGATGTGGAGGCGTCATCCCGGGCCTTCGGGATAGTGTCGTACCTCGGATGGTGCCTAAACCCGAATGATGCTACGGAGGCACTGTCCTGGGCTTTCTGGGGCGGTGCTATAAGGCACCGTCCCGGGCCTTTGTGATAGTATCATACATCAGACGACGCCTGAATCTGTGCAAGAGTGTGCTCAATGGGGCTACCGAGGTGTCGTCCCAGGCTTTCCAGGACAGTGTCATACCTCGATCGGCACCCGAACTCGTGCAAGGGTGTGCTCGGTGGGGCTGCTGAGGCATCATCCCGGGCTTCCTGGTACAATGTCCTACCTCGATCAGCGCCCGTTTTGATATGACCGGGACTGCCAAACCGTGTTGAGGTGGCCTACCACCTCGATCTTTAAGCCGATGTGGCAGTGGGACCCCACCCACGAGTGGCTGGCGTCGATACGTGCCCTATCATTCTCTCTACCCCTCCCCCACCCCCAGAGAAAGCCATGCATTGACACCTATTGGGGAGGACCAAGGGTGTGGCTTTTGTTTCTTGAAGTCATGGTTACCGGTTTGCCTTATGGTCGGCACTAGGAAGGTTTCTTAGAGGATAGTTAATCGAATGGTTTTGACAGTCGATGATTGATCTGATGACCTCGGCAGCTTACGATCAAGGTACATGACTCGAGCAGCCCGCGGTCGAGGTATATGACTCGGGTAGCCTACAACCGAGGTATGCGACTTAGGCAATCTGCGATCGAGGTATATGACTTGGGCAGTCTACGGTCGAGGTATACGACTCAGGCAGCAAGTGGTCGAGGTATATGACTCGGGCAACCTACGACCGAGGTATACGATTTGGATAGTTTGTGGCCGAGGTAAATGTCTCGGGCAGCTTATGACTGAGGTAAAAGACTCGGGCAGTCTACGGTCGAGGTATATGACTCGGGTAGTTTGTGGTCGAGGTATACGACTCGAGCAGCCTGCGACCGAGGTATACAACTCGGGTAGCCTATGGCCAAGGTATACGACTTGGATAGTCTGCAGCCGAGGTATATGACTCGGGCAATCTGCGACCGAGGTATACGACTCGAGCAGTCTACGGCCAAGGTAAATGACTCGGGTAGCTTACGGTCGAGGTACACAACTCGGGCAGGCTACGACCGAGGTATACGACTCGAGCAGTCTGTGACTGAGGTACACAACTCGGGCAGCTTGTGGTCGAGGTATACGACTCGGGTATTCTACAATCGAGATATACGACTTGGGTAGCCTGCGATCGAGGTATACGACTCAGGCAATCTACGATCGAGGTATATGACTCGGGCAGCTTACAACCGAGGTATACGATTTGGGCAGTCTACGGCCGAGGTAAACGACTCGGGCAGTTTACGATCGAGGTACACGACTCGGGCAGCCTACGGCCGAGGTACATGACTCGAGCGATCTGCGGTCGGTCGAGGTACACGACTCGAGCAGCCGATGGCCGAGGTACACGACTCGGGCATTCTACGACGGAGGTATACAACTCGGGCAGCCTGCAACCGAGGTATACGATTCGGGCAGTCTGCGGTCGAGGTAAACGACTCGGGCAATCTGTGGTCCTCGCCCATGGTTTGATCTAGGGTTTCATCCGCTCCGCTCGACGTGCTGATTTGATCGCCAGTCGATCCTTGCCTTCACTGTTGAGGATCGTGAAGGATAGCCCTAGGGTTTTGGGCCCTGGGGCTTCGAGCGCCAAGCCTACAAAGCTTGGATTTTGGCAGGAATTCTAAGTGCCAATGGGTTGCCGAGTCAGCAAATATTTATTACCGGGTGACGCTTAGGTTGCCCGACATGGTGCGATCTGTTGGCGGATGTTAATGATGGAGTAGGCTATCGTCCACTTTTGGGGAGGCGAGAGGTTGCCTTGATCGGCAAGACTTTCCCTATAAGTAACCTAGAGCTTGTTTCACTTCCGTGCCTTCAACTGGTTGCCTCCTCGATCATTTCTTCTTCGGTCTTCATCGTCTTCCTCGGTTTTCATCGTCTTCTTCCTCCCCGGTCTATCCTTTCCTTCCTCACAAGTCAGTCGGGATAACCTCCTCTTCCTCCTCTTCTTCATCCTCGTCCTCGTCCTCTAGCGACATCGAGGGTAGCTCGTTGCCCTCAAGCTGTGACTCCCCTGTCACCGAGAGGACTGCATGGGCCCTTGAGGCCCTGAAGTCATGGCATGACCTCGACTCCATCATCATCGAGGAGCTGCTTGGTCGTGTTCGGGATTGCTACAGCATCCCAGCAGATTACGAGCTCCATTCTCCTCGATCATGGCAGCGCGCATACGACCTATTCCCATAAGGGTTCGATCTCATCTTGGACGCGCTTAAGGCGGGAGTTCGTTTTCCCCTTCATCCCGTCATTGAGTCTTTTCTTTCTTGTTGGTGCATCTCCCCATCCCAGATAGCATCGAACTCCTAGCGTTACCTGGTGGTGTTCCTCAGGGAATTCCAAAACGCTGGCATTGTTCCGACTCGACCCCTTTTCCAGTCTTGTTTCCATCTTTCCAAAGGGTCGGATGGCTACTATCTATCTACTCGATCGGGCTTTAGGGTTAGCGGGGCCCCTTCCAACAATAAGGGATAGAAGGATCGATTTTTCTTTATTAGTTGTGTGTAGGGGTGGAGCTTTGACCTCCAGTGGTCGTAGCACATGATAAACAACTCCACCCCGGGATTGACCGATGAGGAGTACAAGAGCCTTGGGAGATTGAAGGAGATACTCTCCTCTTCCCGGGTGATAAAAAATATGATCGAGCAATGGTTCGTTGAGGCGGGCCTTAGCCCGGCACCTCGGGGTAGGGTTGTAGTTACATTTTGCCTTTTCAACTTTGTGCTACCCATCGTTCGGTGATTTGCCTAACCTTAAACCTTTGTGCAGGCATGGTGAATCTCAAGACTGTACGAGGGATGCCGCAGGCTTCTTCAGCTCTTGCCCTCGTCCGACAATAGAGCCAACCTCGGAGCCCCAAGAATAGCCCATGGATGTCGAGGCGGACTGACCATGAAAGAAGATGAAGATATGTGCCTCGAAGAAATCCAAGTTGGTCGCGGCTCGGGCAAGGGCGACCTCCGCCGAGCACGAACCCTGTGCGGGGACCGACCGTAAGCGGGGTGAAGCGGGCCCCAACCGGGAAGAGACAGGGAAGGCTACTCGTGTGCCTTCCATGCGTGATCTCTGTCGCACCCGAGCTCACACCAAGGACGAGCCCTATCAGGCTCTGATCATGGATGACCTCCTAGAGGGGGAGGCGTCTGACCCGCTCATGCCCTGTTGGGTGGGTCTGACTTGCGAGGATAGGGTGTAGGTCGATGGCCAGTCCGTGGCCTCGTTCGTCCATGGGGAACTCCATCCCGATTTGGCTCGGGAACTGTATAGTTCTTCATTAGAGGTCCTGATCATGAAGTTAGTGAAGTAGCTATATGGGTAAGGATCTCATCCTTGGTTCCTCATGCTGCTATGAGTTCTCCCTCGTTCTAACCTAATCCTTTGCGTAGGGCCAACATTACTTCATGACGCTAATCGATCGCATGCAAGATTTCAGTTGAATAATTGGCTGCATGGGTGACAGAATAATCGAGCTCTAAAGCTAAGTCGAGGAGCTCAAGTCTGGGGCCATACCTGAGGCTGTTGCTATTGAGGTTGCCGAGCAGCGTGCGACTGAGCTGGAGGCCGAAGTCGTCCAGCTGAAGTTCGAGCTCGACAAGGCAACATGACAAAGGGGGGACTCTAGTTCCCGAGTTTGTTCAATGGAGAACGAATTACTCGAGCTTGCTCGGAGCTTGGAGGCAGCTCGGGCCGAGGCCAAGAGGTCTACCGAAGCGTTGGCGAAAGAGGCTCGGCAAAGGCTCGAGAGAGACATGAAGCTAATAGAGACTTACAAGGAGTCTTGAGGCTTTCCAGCTCGGGCTGGCTAGGTCGGGACAGGTCACGTACGAGAATGGGCACCGAGTCACGATGGCTCAATTTCGGGCCTGGTACCCGGACCTACAGATCGAAGAGGACTCCTATGCTGTCCTGCCCGAGGATGAGACTAGTTTTCGGGCCGTGAGCATGAGCACCAGGACCAGCTTTTCGAGTGGCAGGTATTGCTCCTCGGGTCCGTTTAGCATGTGGCTGGTGTAGTAGACTGGATGCTGTGCTCCGGAGGCTTCCTCGATCAAGACGGAGCTGACTGCCTGTTTGGAGGCGGCTAGGTAGAGGCTGAGCTGCTCTCCCGGGGGGACCATGCCGAGGCAAGGGAGTCTGAGCAAGATGTTGTTTGACCTGCATAAAGGCTTCCTCGCATTCCTTTGTCTATTTGAAGTCCCTTGGACTTTTTAAGGCTCAGAAGAAGGGGAGACATTTGTCGCCCGATCGGGACAGGAATCGAGATAAGGCAACAAGTCTCCCAGTTAGTCGTTGTACCTCTTTGATTTTTCGGGGTGGCTGCATGTCGATGATGGCTCGGACCTTCTCCGGGTTGGCATCGATTCCCCTCTTGTGGATAATGAATCTGAGGAATTTTTCTGAGCCGACTTCGAAGGCACACTTCACGGGATTGAAGCGCATGCTGAACTTTCTCATAGTATTGAACGCCTTGACAAGATCCGCCAAGTGTGCCAAAGCCTTCTTGCTTTTGATGATCATGTCGTCAACATATACCTCCATGTTTCGCCTGATTTGCTAGGCGAACATCTTATTTATCATTCTTTGATATGTGGCCCCAATGTTTTTTAGCCCAAACGACATGACCCGATAGTAATACACTCCTTGGTCGGTGATAAAGGTCATATGTTCCTGGTCCTCGAGCGCCATCTTGATCTGGTTATAACCTGAGAAGGCATCCATAAATGAAAGGAGTTCATGTCCGGAGGTCGCATCAACCAGTTGATCAATCCTCGAAGTGGGTAACAGTCCTTCGGGCATGCTTGGTTGAGGTCGATATAGTCAACACACATTCTCCAACTTCCATTAGGTTTTTTAATGAGGACCACATTTGATAGCCACAGAGGATACATGGCCTCGGCTATAAAGCCTACTGCGAGGAGGCACTCTACTTCGCTGCGAATTGCTTGTTGCTTGTCGGGGGCCAACCTTCGGGGTTTCTGTTTTACTGGACAGGCTTCGAGGGAGATGCTCAGGTGATGTTGTGCAACTCTGTGGTCGACTCCGGGCATATCCACCGACGACCAGGCGAAGACGTCAGTGTTGTCATTCAAGAAGCTGATGAATTGCACCTGCTCTTGCTCATAAAGCTTCGATTCGACCTTTACGACCCGATCAGGTCGATCTTGGTACAGCGGCACATCCACGGTGGGCTCCGTCGACTTGGGGTGCTGAGGCGGTCTCTTGACATCCCGCGAGTCCTCCAGCGGTTGCTCGGTCCTCTTTCTCTTGGGTAATGAAACCGCCATCAAGTAACACCGTATGGATTTGCAAGGGTTTCCCCTGGCCTCCCCGACGCTACCACGGGTTAGAAACTTTATCATTTGATGGTAAGTGGAGACGTCGGCCCGGAACTTGTTGAGGGTCGATCAGCCCAAGATTGCATTGTACGCCAAGGGAAGGTCCACCACCATGAAAGTTGTCATTATCATCTTTGACCTCGGCTTGTCTCCCAAGGTTATAGGCAGGCCGATCATGCCCAGTAGGGAGATCAAATCACTGGTGAATCCGGTGAGTGTCGAGCGCATCGAGGCTAGGGCCTCCTTGAGCAAGTCGAGCTTATGGAAAGCATCAAAGTAGAGAATGTCGGTGGAGCTCCCTGTGTCTATCATGATTCTCGTCATGTGGGCGTTGGCGATCCTGGTTATGATCACTAGCGCATCGTCGTGCTCCGTCCCCTCGGTCGGAAATGTGATTTCAGGGTCTGGCTGCCGCCTCGAGGATTTATCCATTGCTGCTCGGGCGTAGGCCTTTTGTCCCTACATGCTGTCCTCTCCCGAAGCTGGCTCGCCTATTATGACATCAATCTACCACTCAATGGGGCCTTCGAGGCGCAACAATGGATCTCAGTCCTTTTTTAAGTAATGATCGAGATGCCCTCGACAAATGAGTTCTTCAATCTGACGCTTCAAGTCACGGCACTCCTCGGTGTTGTGCCCATGCTCCCGATAAAAATGACAGTATTTTGTCTGACCTCTGAGCTCCCGTGGGCTCTTCATCGGGTTAGAGGCTTTCAGAAGCCCCTTTTCTTTGTTTTGGAGAGATATCTCGATTCTAGACGCACCTAGGGCCGAAAGGGAGGACCTCGTGGGTGGCGCATTAGGTCGATCCATCCTCCTCCTCGGGGCAGCTAATGACTAGCCTCGGGAGGGCTCTGCCCTGGCTCTCTTATGCTCCTCTCACTTCTCGGCCATCAAAGACTTCACCGCAACATACTGGTTCGCGCACTGGAGCATCACCAGGACCACTACAGGTGGTCGCTCAAAAAGTGACCAGAAAGACCTAGAGGGTCATAGCCTCATCATGAATGTCTGCATTATCAATGAGGGGTGAGCGTCGGGTAGTCCCCAGATTTTTGTAGCAAAATGGGTCACAAAGTGGGAAAGGGGCTCATCCTCCTTCTGATTAAGACCGCGGAGCAAGGCGATGGATGGCTTTGGGTGAGTGTAGGCCAGGAAGTTGAGCTCAAAATCTTTGGTAAGTTGGTCGAAGGACGCGATCAATCCGACCCTCAGATTGCTATACCACGCCCGACCCGACCCGCTAAGAGTGGTGGGGAATGCCTTGCACATCAGGGTATCAGAAGTCCCGTACAATGTCACTTGGGCTCGGAAGGCAGCTACATGCTCTGTCGAGTCGAAGCTGCCATCATATGCGTCGAGGGAAGGGAGGCGGAAGCTCAGAGGAATTGACTTTTCTTGATTCTCAAGGGCGAAAGGGGATCCACGGTGGACGTTCTCCCCAAGTTTCTCCTTGGACTTGTGGACTTCCTTTTGTACCTCGTCGAGCCGCTGGTTGACGGAACGCAACTGGACTCGGAGAGAGTCCACTGAATCGGATGATAGTACGTCGGGCTCCTGCAACATCCTCGGATTTCCCGATGCACCTTCCGGGAATGGGACTAGGTCCGCCTTGGTCGAAATTAGCGATGCCCTCGGGATCGGAGGTGTAATAGGCATCAGAGCAGGTGGTTCCGACCGCTGCAGAGGTGGGGTTGTCGATTATTGCATCAATTACAGGATGAGCGGGATGATGGTTTGCATCATCTCAACCAAAGTTTAGACTTGGTTGGCGAGGCCACAGAATGCCTCATGTGAGATAGGTGACTGGCTGGTTGGGGTAACCCTGGGCGGTGATAGCCCTGAGTTGGTGAACAGCCGCCAGTAACGCCTCGCAATCCCGACGGGGTCCTCGGCCTGGGGCCCGCGGGCAAGTGGGGGATATTCGTCAGGCCCGCTCGTCGGGTGATATCCTTCCATCGGGTCTTCGGTCGGGTTTGTTTGTTGATCTTATGACATACGACCCTCCTTCTAATGCCAATCTATTAGTATACCTTTACGCCATGGTCGCTGAGTCGACACAGCTAGGTTCAGGTTCGGATGTGCTAAGACCGCCTCAGTAGATCTTCAGGTGGGGAGCTGGCATTGGGTCGGATGAAGGGAGCCGTTGGCTCTCTCTAGGGAAATTTCCTTCCTGTGCCCTGCCCGTCGCGCGTCTTCTAGTTCCTGCACATAGGTCGGGTTGGGATGATGTGACCCGACCCCTTCGATGCTTAAGTCAGTACCTTTTTTAGAATGGTTGTCTTAGGAAAAAAAATCCCCCTAGCAACATGGTCTAGGGTTTTTATATCAGGGCGGCGCTGGTTCCCAATACACGCGGGGTTCCGTCCCGACTTTCCGGACAGTGCTGTAGAGGCGCCATCCCGGGCTTTCCGAGGCGATGCTATGAAGGCACCATCCTGAGCCTTTGGGATGGTGTCGTACCCCGGATGGTGCCTGAACCCGAATGATGCTGTGGAGGCGCTGTCCAAGGCTTTACGGGGTGGTGCTATGAAGGTGCCATCCCGTGCCTTCGGGACAGTGTCGTACCTCGGACGGCGCCTGAACCCGTGCAAGGGTGTACTCGATGGGGCTACCGAGGTGTTGTCCCGGGCTTTCCGGGATAGGCCGGTATGTGCCCTATCATATGTATCATTATATTAATAGTTTATTATGAGTTAGCATACAATGTAAGTAGACTCTAACATCTGTTAACTCAGATTTGATAGAAGAAGCTTATATATTATTTTTTAAAATATAAGAATTATCTTAAATAAGAGTAAACATAAATGCTTAAAAGGTTCATGCCTAAAATTATAAGGATTTAAATGAACCTTTACCATATATGTATATATACATACATATATACATACATATATATACACACATATATATATATATATTTATTTATATACATATATATATATACATATATATACATATACATATATATATATATATATATATATATATATATATATATATATATATATATATATACATATATACATATATATATATATATATATATATATATATATATATATATATATATATATATATATATATATATATATATACATACATATATATACATATATATATATATATATATATATATATATATATATATATATATATATATATATATATATATATATATATATATAACCTACAATAATTTCCTGTGCCTAGAGAATACAATTGGTCACTCAAAGCTTTGGAAATATGTAATCGAAGTTTTGGAGATGCGAATTACAAGGTCTTAGAAATATGAAGTCAAAATCTTGAGAATATGAAACTAAATCATGCTTTTACATGAGTTAAAAATACAAATTATATTTCCAAATAATTTTACCATAGAAATATATGATCGTATGCCGTATGGTTTAGTAGTTCTTCTCATTAAGGGTTGCCTTGATTCTTGAATTTCTCTTATATCAGCTTTTATTGTTCTTTAGTGTTTCATTATGTTGTGCAGCTTTTGAAATTTTTTGTTGTATGACCTTTAAAGATGTTGCCATATTTCGAAGATTAAGTCAAATATAAATAAGTTATGGGGTTATAAGTCTATTTAACCATTTTTATTTAAAATGAATAAAGAACAGGAAAATATTCCTTAATTTTTATTTTTTAAAGGAATATAACCGCAAAATCAAGATTTTGAACGACGTGTCTATTTATCTATAGTTTTTGTATTATTTAAGTGGCCACAAAAAAAATAATAAAAAGAATTGGAGAAACAATAATAAACATTCATACCAAATTATATTAATTTTTATTTTATTTATTTCACTCAAGAATTATAAATGCACACTAAATGTTGACTATGTTTGCCTTTTCACTGTATGTGATATGTCATTCATTAGGATGTCGGATTTAATATAAACCTACTAGTTACTATATATAATGCGTCTGAAACATTAAATCAACTCATCATGAGGTTTAATTGCCAAATAAATAAATAAAAATTTCAGCCGTGACCATTCAATGCGTCCAAAGACATGCACCGACACGGCACCCTTTTGTGGAATTTATTTGACTTTCCAATATATAATGATTCTGAGACACAAGAAGGAAGGAGTCAAAGAATTGCTCCAAAGCAACGCGCTCCATCAATCTGTTCTTTCCGTGAACACCCGACTCTCTTGCTTGGGGAATAGCCTTCTCTTCGCGGATGGACGAGCCGAGGCGGGCGCTGATCGATTCTCTGGCCGGAGCCATCTCTGGTGGGATCAGCCGGACGGTGACTTCCCCGTTGGATGTCATCAAGATTAGGTTCCAGGTTCGTCTCTGTTTCGTTGGATAAATCCAGTTATTGTCTTTGAAGCGATTTTTCTTATGATGATCTTTTGTCTGTTCGAAAGAATTTGCGCGTATTGTACTTTAGGTTTAAGGGTCGTAGTTGAGGGCACAAGAAAGTGGTACTTTGGTTGGTTTGGTAGTTTGGTAATGGCTTTTGCCATGGCCCATGGCCCCTTGTGCTGGAAGAATTCTACTGTTTTATTTTGTTATATTGACTGGATGTTCCTAGACTTCGTATCAATTACAATACCTTGTGGAAAGCTAGCCCTACTGAATTCTAAGGCAACATCTATTATGTGACCAACTCCTAGTTTTGCCACAATGTCTCGTGGGGGTCTTCGTTTGGAAAAGAAAAGAGCAAATCCACTTGATCCTTCGAATTAGCTTATTTTTCGGTCTGTAGATTAAGTGGATGTTTGCTGCATATTGAAACGAAAAGAATTCCTGTGTACTTTGATTCATTGATTAACACATTGAACCTTGAAATAAATGAGGAAATTATTAACGGTGATGCATCGTCCAGACAGAAACATTTTGTTTCACTTGCTTATTGGGAATATTTATGTTTTCTTGTTGCTATATTGATGACACTCCCATTCATGATTGAACATGAGATTCCATAAAAATCATTAGTTCACTTTATGCATGTGCAGACTTCTTTCTTATTCTAGCATAACCACAATGTGAATATGAAGTTGAGAGCCTAATCGCATCACTTAAACTTTTCCTTGAGAATGGGGATATTTAAATTATCATTTATTTTTGTTTGTATTTATATTAGCAGCTGATAGCCTATACTTCAATAAGGTGTTTAGGTCTGGTATTCCACACTTTCGTTAATCTGTTAGGTTGTTGTCTATCCAAGTATTTTGCTTTTCTACCTTATAACTAATATAAGAAGTGTTGTATTAAAGCTATTATGTTTTTTCCACTCAGTTTTCTCCTGCTGTAAGTTTAAGGCAGCCAAAGCTTATTAGAGGAGATGCCCTAGATTTTGGATCGGAAGACCTTATTTTACGCATAAAATATAGTAACATAATTCATAAGAGCCTTTTCTTTCAATTTTTTAAAAGCATACTGCCTCCTTACGGCATAGCAATCATGTGATAGACATTTTACACTAATAAAATTGTTTGTTTCCTCTTTTAAGTGCAATAATTGTTTTCAATGGTTACAATTGAGTGTAATGCTTTTCCTTTGAGAATGAAGTAGTCATTGTTTTTTTGAATTAGATATATTTATAATTCAAAGAGTGTTTTCTTTCCTCTTCCTTGTTCACTATTTAAGGTAGATTAACTTTCATGTTTCTGGATCTTGTTCTATGCCTGAGCGTAACTAAGAAATTCTTTAATAGCTGATTTTCAGGTTCAGTTAGAGCCAACATCTTCATGGGCACTACTACATAGGGATTCATATGGGTCCTCTAAATATACTGGAATTTTGCAATCTTCTAAAGTCATTTTACGAGAGGAAGGTTTGTCGGTATGAATTACTGTAGACAATGTGATTCTTGTTTTTTTTTTTTTAATTTCTCTCCATCATCACCAATATTCTTTTAAGTATGTCCTCTAATTTGATCAAGAAAATAATATGAAAAATGACTTATTTGTATGACTTTAAATATGATCTGACTTAGATGCATGTAGCCTTTATTTTTTGACGTATTTTCCTACCATCACCAATCCTCTCAAGGTGTTGGATGATCTGGTAGCTATGACTTTAAAAAAGACTGATGTCTTTCATTCTATACCTGGATTGCAGAGATCATGGTCAAATCAGATTCTGCATGAGAGTATTTCATTTATGTTATGAAATTGGAATCTATCTAGTAGCTCTCTGAGCCTATTGCTGGAAATGCTCCTAAAGATCATGTGTCCTTACTCCAAATTCACTGTCTTGGAAATGCACTTATGGAGATTGTCATGTTTAGGTTCTTAATGTGAAAGAGGAAGGAAAATGGAGTTTGGGGGAGTATGAGGTAAAAATGAAAAGGAGTAATCATATTCTGTTCAGGTTGAGTCATTTTTTCATGAAATTTCAGTAATCTTCATTTGGATAAGTGTAAGGACTTCCCTGGAATACTGCCTTAAAAAGAATTTGAGTTTTGTAAAAAATAAAGAATAATTGCTCTTTCAATTATTTATGTGCAAAAAGAATTCAAATAGATTCACATAGATGCTTCTGATTCTTGTGAAAAAATAAATAAAGATTCTCTATCTTTTTTCTCAATTTCCTCTTCTCTTCCCCACTTCAATGTCTCCCGTCCTTTTCTCATTTTCAGAGGATATTAAATTAGTTTAAGAAAGTGAGAGCTGTGTTAGTGGCTGGGTCACCACATTATGCATATTTAATATGCATATATAGATCGACATGCCACTAGCTCATCTTTATCTAAATTGTATAAAATAAAGTTGACCATAAAATTATAAAAATTAATTAACTAGATATATTTCAGGCAGTATAATCCAATTCTATGGATTATGGCTTAACATATCTTAGTGCTTAAGCATATTATGGCAATTTGATATGCAAATATATGAAATTATGACAAAGTGCACTTGTAATTGATATAACACAAATGGAATTTATGATATGTCAATTACTATTAAATGAACAAACAAGATACAGTCTAATTACTGATATAAAATGTGACTTTATATCATTTAGCAAGACGACAAGTTGTAATGAATAACAAAGTCAGAGTCATGGTTGTAGGAACTAGGATGTTTTCCTTTTTTCACTTTTCTTCTGGTTTAACTACATTCTTATACTTCCCCCTCCCTTCACTCCTCTCCTCTTCTTTTGCTTTTTTAAAGGCTATCAAATCATTTAAAATTGGCTAAAATCATCCAACTCTGATTGAGTTTGATTGATTCTATCTGATTTTGACAAATTTTTTGTTACAAGGCTGAGAAATCAGCCAAAATTGGATCTGTCTACAATTGACATCGGCACAGATGGGGCATATCATATTGGAATAAATTGATACTGTAAGGTATGAGGTCCAATTCAAAAAAGAACACCAATTGAAATCCCACTGCCATTCTAACACAAAATTTGGTGCACATAGAAACAGATCGACAATACTTACTCTTCTTGGATTCACAAATAAAAGAAAAGAAAAATTAAAATAGTTGATTGGCTAATGGTCGAAAAAACAAGAATGCTTGCTGTTTCATTTATGAATTATACACATTTTTTTGCTATGAATTTCTTTATATATTTTTTCATCTTTTAAAGTTTTAATGCAATTAATGTTATTTTTTCCTATAAAGAGCATTAGAAGTCTAAGACAACATAATACATTAACGGAAACATTCCATAGTAACACCACACAGACTTTTGAAGGGAGTTATTGTTGTTTTGTTCTGGTTTCATTAGAATAGTCTCATGAAACAGGGCTTTTGGAGAGGGAACGTTCCAGCTCTGCTATTGTACATGCCTTATACTGCTATACAATTCACAGTACTGCACAAATTGAAAACTATTGCAGCAGGTTCATCCAAGGCAGGTATGTAATTCTTGGAGAGGTTATTGATTTTCTACTTAAAGATTTGTACGTGCTTATTTATTTTGTTCTGTTTCATTCAATTTTAACTATATATATATATATATATATATGTACATATTTATATGTATATATGTATATATATATATATGTATATGTATATGTATATATATATATGTATATATATATATATATATATATATATATATATACATATACATATACATATATATATATATATTCATTAGTATCTCCCTAACATTTTGATGCTTTATATAACCTAGAATGTGGAAGATTATAGGTTGTTGTACAGATGCAGATGTGGGGTGTTTCAACATAGTTTTGTTTGTGTTGCATTGAGGTTAAGGTTAGTTAGTTCATTATTTTAATTCAGTAATTCCAAATTATTACATAAGTAGTTAAGTTTTTTACTGCAATGGGTAAGATATTGTGGTATTGTAAATTCATTAGACATCAATTTAACGAGGTCAAGAACATTGCTTGTAGAAGATCTTGAAGTTTTGGAGTCAATGATATATCTTTACTGTTTATGGCTTTGATGTTTTGGACTTTGTTGAATGGAGTTTAGAGTACTCAGTTGAACATTATTTTGAATCATAGTTAAGACTGTTACTTGTTCCAAAGTCTTCATTGTTTGAAATAGTCTTGGCTTTTGTTTCAAATTTTATTTTGTGGCTTTGTTATCTGCTAGTCATTGTAATATCTATATTAACATGGTGTTATTATGATTTTTGAAGACTTATTGAATGAATGTTTCATCTGGTATTTCTGTAGTGTTGCATTATTTGGTGTGGTTGTTGCTGATAGTCTCTAGTTTATATCATTGTAGTTTATCTAATCATATGATGTATTGCTTAATCTCTATGTTGTTTCTTTTAATAATTTTAAGGATAGAATGTGAGGATGTAACTATACTGGTCATACGACTCCTTTTCTAGTTACCTAATTTGTTACATGCCTATGGCCATATTGGTAATTATATCATTAATTTTGTCTTGTTTGTAAATTATGTTGCTTTTACCCTTTCTTGGAATTCTTATGACCACTCCTGTTGTTGCTGAATATTGAGGAAAACTTATGCTGCATGTTTCAGCATCTATGACAGTTGATTACTGATTTATTCTGTTTCGAGCATATATTCTATGGATCTCTATGTAGTGATAATTGCACTACAATTAGTCTTATTTGCATTGTTTGGTGCAATTAGTTTAGTCAAGGTTGTCTGCTTTGTTTTAGTATTCTCATTTGGCTTGCTTTGCCTGATTAATTGTTCCTTTTCAGAGGATCACTTGCAGTTGAGTCCTTATTTGCCTTACTTGAGTGGGGCATTGGCGGGATGTGCAGCCACAATAGGATCATATCCTTTCGATCTTCTACGAACCATTTTAGCATCACAGGGTGAGCCGAAGGTATATATTGATTTGCATTGTGCTTTTGGATATCTGACGTATAAGTTAAAAATCCAACCTTTAATTTGTAACTAGTTCTAACACCATGTACTCAATTATATTTTACCAACTGTAAAGATCCATAGTCTTGAAAGTTGAAACTGCCATTATCTGAACTATTAAAGTATAAAAAAATGGATTTTATTGCCTCCATTTGTTGCAATGCTGGCTAATATATTTGCATTGGTACTCCTAACGAAGGAAGTTGCTAATTTAACTTCACCTGAAAAAGTGTTCTTGACCTTAGTGGGATCCCATGATCACTTATTCTACATACCCTAAGATTATTTAATTCACATTGAGTACACGTATATCTTTATACAAAAAGGGTGAAATTCATGCACATCTTAAAATTTCATAAGAAAGAGTTCAGCATGTGCTGACATGGACTAGGATGGCACAACTTGTGGCTTTCATTCCATGCATGGTGAATGGTGAAATAGATTCATTTATGTAATCATTTAGCTTTTCAGCTAATTATCGTTCTACACCCTAGAACTCCATTCAGTTAATAAATTCTCAAATAACATTTAATATGAACTTGGCACATAGTTTCGTGTATTGATATCATGGACATGTTCTGGTCTTAACTAGCTTAAACACTATTATGCTATACTTCCTATGCTATTGATGAAGCATCAGGTACAGTACAATAAACAATGTGCCTATGCACCAGTCTTCATGGTGGCATTGACCTTTGCAAGGAGTAACTATAGATGGTGCATTGCCTTGTATGGATGGCCATGGTAATTCTTCTTAGGCTAAATTGCATATAAAACAGTGATGTCAAGAGGTGTTTAAATGTGCTCAAACGAGGTGAATTTAGGTCCAAGTGCCCCCTACCTAGGTTGGCCTGCTAATGATCATTGGAGCTCTTGGTCTAATTTACTTATTTATTTTTTCTAATTAAGTGCTCTATAAATGGATAGATACATGTAACTTTTGTTTGGTGGTAATCATTTTGCATATGCAATGATATAAAATAGAAGTTTTGATTGAAGTTCTTGTTTTAATAATGGACCTTGATATCTTATAGATACTAGATAGAGATGTCAATTATGCCCGTAGGTACCTGTACCCATGGGAACCCGCTCCTAATGGGGTGGGAATGTGGGGAATAAGCGGGGATGGGAGTATTTTCTATTATCCGCGCGGATATAGGGTGGTAATGGGTAAAGCACCCCAACCCCGTCCCCACTCCATCAATATATGGGCCTAGATGTTGAGGCCAGATGCTTGGTCCGTCTTATTCAAATCAAACTAGGTTGAGCCTTGGTTAAGTCAATTACGAATCATTAGCAAGCTATTTGATTCGATTGAACTATATAAAACAATATCAGTATTCAACAGTAACACCCCCTCCCCTGGCTTGTGTTGGAGGAATGAATTCGGCATTCAACAATTATTATTATTTATAATTGTTAATTAGTTTGAATTAATTAGGAGCATGTGGAGAACCCATGGGTTCCCCGCCTCCAGTGTGGATTCGTGATCCCTGTCCCTACCCAATCTAAATGGGGAATGGGGTGGGGGTAGGGGATGAGACGAGGATGGGGATAGGGGAAGCATTCCTTGTCCTACCCCGCCCCGTTGACATCCCTACTTATAGAGCTTAGCCTAGCGTTTTTTGACAAAGCTATTGCATAAATAATTCTGTCTAGTTACATTATTGTTTTCAAAAGAGCTAGGCACAAAAGAGAGAGGGAATAAGTTGTTGATTCATTAGTTCGGTTGAGCCAACTAATTCCAATTGATTGAACCCAATCAAAGTCTAATCAAACCCATGCTTTATTTGGTTTAGGGGCATGCTTGAGTTGCCCAGTGCCTCGACTAAGGTGCATGCTCGAGTGGCGCCTCATTGAATCGCCTCGCTCGGATTTGTTATGAGGCTCTCGGGCCTAGGCTCGCCCGGGCGCCTAGGCGAGCACCTATTGAAAACATTGGGTAACAAAAATGTTAAACCTTTATTTTCTTGTATCTAGTCATCGCAACTAATAGATTCAAAAGATGTTTAGGTAGGAGGTACTTCCGACAAACTACTTAGCTTGTTCCACATCATCAGAATCAATTATTTTTTAAACTCTAGCACACATTAAGAAAGTCACAACTGCCATTGGGATACTATATCATCTGTTCACCCTTTTAGAAGTAGCACTATCTAAATTCTACCATAGCTTCAAATTTGGATTGTTATAAACAAGATTTTTAATTTTGAATGATACCGCTCGTACTGGGCGATACCGTTGATTGGGCCTGGTTTTGCCCCGTTACCACCCGAAATCGTTCAGTGACGGTCGATTTCGACCGTCGTCGCCTGCTACCAAGAGGTATTAGCCGAGGGAGAAGGAAGAAGAAAGGGAGAACTTGGAGATCCGGCGCAACTCTCTCTCGACGATCCTTATCCGTCGCTGCCCTCCCTTGCCGGACACCGTAGATGAGGTGTCGCCTCCTTGTCTGAGACGACGAGGCTTCGGTATCGTTGGCGACTTCTCATCTGCGCAAGGAGAAGAAACGAGACGACGTCGCCCTTTTTTTTTCATTTTTTAACTCATATATATATATATATATATATATATATATATATATATATATCTCGAGCGATATGCCAGAACGTATCGCTTGGTATACTCGTATCGTACCGAGCTGAGCTCGATACTTCGGTAGGGTATGAAATTACAAACCTTGGTTATAAATGCAACTATTTAGTATCTTCTGGATACCGTTGACTCTGGTCGGACTTCCATTCTTTTCTTCTTCCTTTTAATCTAACCAACTGTTTTGTCTCTGCTGGTCCAGCTGTCAACTACTATTTAGTCTAGAAATTCTGTAACTGAGATTTCCTTTTATTATTGTATCAGTACATCACGGAATGTCTATTCAATCAGTTTTTTTCTGAGGAACAGTTTATCCTGTGTCTATAAATGAATCCAATATATTCGATGATATAGAAGTTTTCTACACATTAAAATTGAGATTTTCTTGAATCATTGCAATTTAAGCACTGAATGCATTATGAGTGTGGGTGGTGACTGTGAGATCTTATGATGGTATGTAGGTCTATTCCACCATGAGATCTGCTTTTGTTGACATAATCAGAACTCGTGGTATACGGGGATTATATGCTGGATTATCACCTACACTTGTTGAAATTATTCCTTATGCCGGCCTGCAGATTGGATCATTTGACACTTTCAAGAGATGGATGATGGTAAACTTTGAAATTTTTGTTTTTTTTTTATACTTTTTTGAAACGGTTGATAGGATGTAGCAAGTGTTGTATTTTAGCTACTACCAATGGTGTTTTTTACATTGAACTGGCATAAATTGATGGAACAGGAACTTGACCATAATCTAATTGTACTAATAGCAACCTGTACACACTGCAACATCTGGACTGGAAATATTATATTCTATCAGTGGAAATATCAGATTACTAATATGGTAGTTCTATTTATGCAATTACATACATCTTGTGCATATGTACCATGCCGTCAAAGCTAAGAATTAATGTCTTTTCAGCTTTGAGAATTTTTTTATCATAAATTTTTTTTGCATACCCGATATCTTAAAATACTTTGCAAATTGGAATGCACTAATTCTACCATCTAAATTCATATTCAGTTGTACAAGTAGTGAATGAAACAACACTGTTATTCCAAATAGGTATTAGCAGTTTGCATGTATTTGTATTTGTATGTATATACATTTATATTTGTATAAACATAGTGTCTGCCATATTAACGTGCTAAATTGGTAACAAGGATTTGATGATTAAGGATACAGATTTGTTGGAATTCAATATTCTAATATGTATCAGATAAAAAAAATATTAGTATATGTATACAAGTATGCAGATTAGTAAATAGATATACACATATAATACACATGCATATACAAAAGTATGAATGTATGTATATAAATATTTATACATTTATCTATTATATTTATATAACTTGGTAGGTTAAAGCATAAATTTAAATGATACATCTATTCATTTAAGATTGTGTAACTGTTACTTTATATCTGCTAGCCTTTCATCATATGATCATAATCAGCATTGTAATTTTTCCTACATACAGGCATGGAATAGATACAGATTTTCCAATATTAGCCCAGTGAGGCTAGATGATTCTCTTTCTAGCTTCCAGTTGTTTCTATGTGGGTTGGCAGCCGGAGCATGCGCCAAAGCCATATGTCACCCTCTTGATGTGGTCAAAAAGAGATTCCAGGTAACTTTCATGAATTACACCATTAGGTAATGCTGGATGACTTAAAAGTACTTTGTACATCCAATCTAGATCCTTCAATATCAATGGACAATAGTTTAGAATAAGGAAAGCAAATTCGGGTATATGCTCTGTTCCAGTCCCAGGATCAGACTGGTACAGGTGTGGTCCATGCCGGCATACCGACACACTCTATGCTGGCATGTACCATGGTACCATTCTACTAGGGAGGAGGGTTTTGGGAGAACAAAGAAGGAAAAAAAAAAATCAATTAGAAAAGGAAGAACTAGGAGGAAAACAAGGCAGTGGTGGAAGACAAAAAGAAGCATCAGAGATAAAGCACATGGCAGGCGGTTAGCGATGGCCAGCCAGTGGCAGACCAGAAAAAAGGAAACAAATCGAGGATCCTCAAAATGGGGATCAGATCCTCAAAATGGGATGGCCTGCATTCCAATTTATTCCCAAATCGATAAATACAGGTTGGTATGGATCAGTAAATACTGGTTGGTGTGGCCCTGTCCTGGGGAAATTGAGCTACTTTAACTGATTCCTACTGACCAGTATGGATCAGTAAACAAGGGATGTCACCTTTGACATTAGTTTTTATAATTTTCTGACATGATCCTTTTAGTCAAAACTAATGTGTGAAGACTTTTCTGCTTTCCAAACAGGTTATCTTTTTTCTGTGGCAATCTATATCGGTTTAACATGTGTTAAATTGGAATACCTCCTGCCCAGGATTAAATATTTAGGGTGTTTGAAGCATTTGTTCCTAAGACTACCATGTGCACTTTAAAGTAGACCTTGATTTGGTGGAGATATTAATCAATTCAAAATAGATACAAAGATAGTTCTCCTTGTCAGTCTCAAATGGTCATCTAAATCAAGTAGAATCTCAGGTGTCATTGCACATTCAAATAATTGGGGTCAGCTTTCAATGACATGAACATTCTAATAAGAGTCTTCTGAATGTGTATTATTTATTCCATTGCTACTCTACATGTTCAACTTTAGGTTGAAAACAACAATAAACTTGCTCTTGCCTTGCAGATTGAAGGTCTAAAGAGACATCCGAAGTATGGGGCACAAGTAGAGAGCCGCACATACAAGAATATGTACCATGCCCTACAACAGATCCTACGTTCCGAAGGTTGGCATGGTCTCTACAAAGGCATCTTCCCCTCGTTAATAAAATCTGCTCCGGCTGGTGCTGTCACATTCGTCTCATATGAGTACACCTCACGATGGTTGGAATCCCTACTCTCATGAGGAACATCGATAATTGATTGATTTATTGGTTCCATACAACAATTTCTTTTTCCCTTTTATCCAACTTAGGTTTTGGTGCATCAGATGAGTTTTTGCAAGCCCATGCAATCTCGATGCAGTATTAGGATGCTCATTCTTACATTTGCTGTAACAAGGCCCTGTCTTCTGTAATATAAATAAATCACCAGGGCAAAATGACAGCTCTGAGACTTTTCCCGCAGGATAGATGATGTGTTCATCTCTGAACACAAGAAAAGTGTGCAGATTTTGGTTCCTGTGTTTTAAGAAACACACTGGATTATGTTGGCAGCTGTTACACGCGATAATGCATAAAATTTTCCTTGTTATTTGCATCATATTGCAGAATTGTTCACTGTTCTATGTGCATCTAAGATTTATCCTTGTTAAAGTGGTATCAGATAACAACGGCTGTTCAATAGCAAGTACGATCGTAATGCTATCAGAAGATCCGTGGTTTTAGGATGTGTGGGTCATATCGGATCCAATGAGGTACTCTCGGATCTGATAAACCATGAGTTCCAAGCCTCTCATTTGAAAATTTTAACCTTCGTTATGTTTACTTGTTCACCTCACGATCCGTATCGAAACTTACTCGAGACGTACTGATCAGGTTAGAAATGAGACGTTTTCATATTGGATCGATCGGACGTCGGATCGTATTTTGTGGTCATTGTCCAGTCCAATATGACGATTGACTAGAATCCGACACCAATAAAACCACCTTACGGTGACCATGTCATCACCACGTGGTTTCTCAACCCATGAGCGAGTTGAAGGCCGCGGTTTGCGACCGCGCCGAGCCATCTCAGAAATGGATCCGATGCAGTAGTCATTACAAAGAAGACCCTACCGACCAGTCACTTATTGACACCTGAACTGTTCTTTCACCCTTTCACCGACGGATGGAATTGTGTGATACAATTTAAAATGGGTGACGAATGGGCTGCCGTCAAAGGCGTACTCTCTTTCGTTGCTACGTCCTCGTCGCCTCCTATAAAAGCCCGCCTCTAACTCGACCAAATCAGCAGCGCAAGGAGGAGAAGCGAAGACAGATTTCTAGTTGCAAAATGGCGGAGAAACCCACCACCATGGAGTCGATGAGAAAGTGGGTCGTCGAGCACAAGCTTCGGGCCGTCGGTGAGTCCAGATTTCTTTGTCTTGAGAGGGTTTTGGGTTGTTCTTTGACAATCTTTGTTTCCCTCCTTTTCCTTGTGGACTAAAAAGGGTGCCTTTGGCTGACGGGAATCGGAAGCTCGATCGCCTACAACTGGTCGCGGCCGAACATGAAGCCCAGCGTCAAGATCATCCATGCTAGGTCTCAATTTTCGACCTTATTTTAGTCTTAGGTTTCTCTACTTCGTCTCTGCTTTACTTTCTCTTTCAATTCGCAAACCCTAAATATATTTCCGAACATATACGTGGATGTTCCATTAAAAGTACTAAATTTGATGTTTACTGCTAAGATTTTGCATATATGCTCCTTGTTGTTGTTTACTTCAATTCCCATTTTTTATGTTTACTTCAGTTCTCACATTTGAAGCAAAACGGAAATAATTTTCATCAAAAAGAAATTAAGAAGGGAAAATCTAGTTTATAAATAGACAATGTTTGTTGTATGCTATGTGTCTTCTTAAAGATATGATTGGGTGGCTCTTAGGAAATGACTTGACGTGCGAGCGAACGATACTAAAGTGACTGGAAGTTTTAACATATGACCTAATTATGATCCTAAAGATATGATCCGAACTCATAACCTAATTAGATACCATCTTAAAGATATGATCCTAATCCGGAAACTTAAGCTTTTAGGAAATGAACCAATACAAGTTTTAACATATTTGATGACATTTTCTCCTTTTCACCTGGTGCTGCTTGATAATATGGAACACATGAATCTGCAATATGGTATGTTAAGACTTTCCATTGGCTCGGTCATGCAGGAACATCCAATAGAAGTAACAGGTCACCGTTAGAAGTCACCATTAGGTAGTCTCTTGTAGTCTGTATCTGACTCTGTCGGTTTTTTGTTATATATGGTAGGTTGTTATAGTCAACTAAATGTATAATATGGTTAGATTATACTGACCAAAAGTTATTCAATCTTTGTCTCGTTAAATCATGCAGCAAACTGCCTGTTTGCTTAACATATGGGGTATGATTTTATACTGAACCAGCAAAAAACAGGCTAAAATGCTGGAAGTTTTAATTAATGTGTAAATACAAATCATTGCTCTTGAAGCATCAATCGTGAGCATTGGGTGAATTTTTTGTTGATTATCCCATAGGTAGCATCATACTGTACTAGACTGCTTCCGTTGTATGAACATTAGAACTATAACACTTCATTACTGTCCATAAACCCTATGAATGCAAATGGAAAGCTGCAAGTATTGGGCACATTATGGTTGATAATTGAACTTGATGATCCTTCAGGTTTGACTTCTGTTCGTAGATTGAGGATGCTAAGTAATGTTGTCGAGTATCTAAAACAGAAAACCCAGGGTACAAATTAAGAAAGTCCAAGTCAGCATCTTGTAGGGAATTTGGTGTGTGCACTTTCGTCCTGAGTGCCGAAACATATATAGTTAGCATGCATCATGATGAAGTTGTGCACGATCACATAAGAATTAATGTGTTTGCACATTTTTGGACCAACAAAAGTGATGCCTTGGAGTTGCATTAGAATTAATTTGTGTTTTCATTTTCCATGTTATGGCATTATCTTGTATTTGGCCCGAATGTAATTGGCACTGCTTGTTGGTTGACTTACTCCCATAGTAGGAAAATCTCATACAGGTCATTGCTTTTGTTAATTCCATAAGCTTTGGCAGCTTATAGTTCAAATTCCTGCCTGACTCACTTATCGGTGCTCCGAGTTATCTTGTTGCTCGACCTGCTGAATTTGTTTTTCCATCCCAAAATGCATTCCGCAATATCATTAATTTGCTAATGGATTCTTCCCTCCAGTTTGATGCCGTGAAATTAGTCTCTAGGTTCCAGCTGCAAACTTTGCCAACTACCCTTCGTCACCTGGAAATATATTTTACAGGTTACACGCCCAGGCTCTCACACTGGCCGCCTTAGCTGGAGCAGCGCTGGTCGAGTACTACGACCATAGCACAGGATCTGGATCAAAGGTGAACCAGTACGCAAAGCAATTCCTTACGATGGATGCTCATCCGCAGAAAGACTAGGAGGGAATAAGCTGCTCCTTTTGCATCATGTGGCCTTTGTTCAGCATTTTGTGTACAGGGGGAGAACAAGTTAACTAGTTATCAGACGTTTCTAACCCTGTCGAAGTTGGGTCTTCCTGCTGGATGTTATCTTTCTTATTATTGTTGTTATTACGAGAAGTTAGATCTTCTCTGTCTAATTGCTTTTCTTTTTTACTGTTTTGCATTCAGTTTACTGTGAAGTTAGAACATCCTAAGAAAACAGTACCATTCTGCATCATGATGCCCCAGAACTCATATGGTACATGTGGTTTCTACAGCTTTCATCCATTCATTTTTCAGTCTTTTATCATCTGTACATATGTGCGACATAAGCGTGCATCTTTTCTCCTGGATTTCTCAATCTTCCCATCACCTAATTTAGCAAAAACACGATATCATGTTCAACATTTTATGTTGTCTTTCGCATGTGATCTTTATTATCTCTGATGCGACAATTATATGTAGTCGATCGAGACTTAACAACGGAAGCCTAATCAATCCAAAAATAATGACATACAAACTAGACATATCATATCAATATGATTCTTTAAGTGGAATAATATTCTATGATTATAACGCTTAACCATTCTAAATACTATGAAAGAAGTGTGTCCAACATGTCAGATAAGTTCTAACCCAGCAAAGTATATATTTTTTAGGCACGATACAGCCCCCATGAAAAATGCATCATAAGTGTCTAAAACTCATGGTTTTCTCATGGCTACATTTGATCCTTTAAAACGCCAATATCCATCATTGAACGCAAACACGTCATGTCATGGGGGCTTTGTTGACCAAGTCAATTGTACAGTCAAACCTGTGTCGATTGACTTGTATTCAAAATTTAGAGTAAGAAAAGAAGAATCATGGCTCTACAACCATCGTATATATTATTTGTTTGCCTATAAACAAAACTCCTGTCACAGCAAGTGGTACATTGTTTAATTGGCTCGACGAGTGGTCAAAGTTGTTTGATTTAATTCATGTCTCTCCGAGAGCGCAGATCTCAATGGAGAATTCATTTATAATTACTACAGAAACTATTACTAGATAACCTTAAAAAAAAGAGATGTCACCACCCCTCGTCGCCAGCCCACACTTTTATTATTTTATTTAATAAAAAATATATTTTAGTTATTTTTTAATCGATCTTTCTTATTTTATTTTTTAAACTATACCTTAATTTTAAAACAAACCTAAAATACTCCTAAAATTTTTATCAAATTATTCTGCCTATTTTTTAAATAATTTTTTAACTACTATGATATTTTTATTTGACTCATTTATGATATTTTTTAATAGTATTTATAGTATATTGATTTAAGTATTGAAAAATAATATAAATGCTATTGAAAAATACAGTAAGTTAGATCATATTTGTGTTGTTATTATTTGTAAACTATTAAAACATTACATTTTTAGACTTGAAGTTAGTTTGGTTGAGGTTGGGAGTTCATCTAGATCATTTACGATATCTTCAAGTAGACTTTATAATATTTTTATCTGAAGACGAAAGCATTATAATGGACCAATTTTTTATTTTTATTTGGGTGATATTGTTCCAAAGCTTTTATAAACACTTATTTGAATCAAAATATCAAATGATTTATAATGTATTTTAATTTTATTTAATTTATTTATAATATTTTGAATAGATTAAAAAACTATAACATACTGAAATATGGAAAACTGAAATTTTTTTGAGGAATAATTTAGATATTTTTAAATTAAGATACATTTGAAATTAAAAGGGTATTACTCTCTCTCTCTCTCTTTCTCTTATTCTCTCTCTCTCTCTCTCATTCATTAAACCATTAAAAAAAGATATTTCTATTGGAGTTCCCTGCGCGCGTATATAAAGCCCCCCTTCCCCTTTCTTGGAGTCCTACTCCAAGCACCGATCCCAGAAGGCGCCTACTCTTCACAACCCGGTCATGAGCTCGGAACTCATCTACCGCGGCCACGACAGCGTTCCGTTGGCGGAAAGCGATGGGTACACCTCGAAACCCGAAAAGCGGCTCCTCTGGCTCTTGCGCCCGCTTCGCTATCTCCTCCGCGAGCAGCGCCTGCTCTTCATGCTCGTGGGCGTGGCCCTCGCCACCATCGTTTTCGCCTTCTCCTTCTCCCCCGCGTCCCCCTCAGCTGCCGGCGCCTTCCACGCGAAGTTGGCGGATCAGGCAGCATGGCGCTCGTCCGGGGCTCACCACCGGGCGGCGTTCGAGTTGGCAGCGGTGGGGTCCGTCGGGGGAAAGCTGCCGCTGGGGCTGAAACGGAAGCGGCTGCGCGTCGTGGTGACGGGAGGGGCGGGGTTCGTGGGGAGCCACCTGGTGGACCGGCTGATGGCGCGGGGGGACAGCGTCATCGTGGTGGACAACTTCTTCACGGGGCGGAAAGAGAACGTGATGCACCACTTCGGCAACCCCAACTTCGAGCTCATCCGCCACGACGTCGTCGAGCCGCTGCTTCTGGAGGTCGACCAGATCTACCACCTCGCCTGCCCCGCCTCCCCCGTCCACTACAAGTACAACCCCGTCAAGACCATCATATCCTTTCTTCGTTTGCGCTCGTCTGGCTCTCTTAACCAACTCCGCTTTTCCAATCTCGCTTCGTATACGATCATCATGTTCTTGAACCCGCTGCCCCTAATCTGCTTCCAGTTGGTTGATCATCTTCATTTGCACGCGTCTCGGTTTCAATCGATCTATTTCTTCTGAGTCTCGTCTTCCCCAGTTGGTTTCTTGTTCTTGGAGATCAAATATAGGTGACTCTTTTGGAATCAAGTAGCCTGGATGGTACTTTCTATGCATCTATTATATTCCTTCATCAAGTCCTTTTTCTGGTTAGTGGTGGGTGTGCTGCGCCCTCTTTTCTCGCAGATAGTATCGGAGGGAAAGGTGCCGTCTATGTGGTTGTTTAAATGCCTTAACTCTTTTGTTCACAAGACCAACGTGGTGGGCACTCTCAACATGCTAGGTCTGGCCAAGCGAGTAGGTGCCAGATTCCTCCTCACAAGCACCAGCGAGGTGTATGGCGATCCCTTGCAACACCCCCAGGCTGAGACCTACTGGGGCAATGTTAATCCCATCGGTATCTCCTCAATCTTTTCTGTGTCGGTCTCATGCGGGGGATAAAGCAGCAGCGGTGCTTTCTCAACTTGTTTCGCTCTCTGCGTATGCTTCTGACAGGTGTTAGGAGCTGCTACGACGAAGGCAAGCGAACTGCTGAGACCTTGACCATGGACTACCACCGTGGTGCTCAAGTCGAGGTCACCACTCTCTCTCTCTCTCTCTATACCCCTACTTGATCTAATCAACACGATACATATGTACATTTAGATATATATAGACACATACATATCATTGTGACAGGTGAGGATTGCTCGGATATTTAACACATACGGGCCTCGCATGTGCATAGATGATGGCCGAGTCGTTAGCAATTTCGTGGCTCAGGTAAGCTACGACGTTGTGGAGTACATGCTGTGAGACTGTCAAAGGTTTTGATTCACTGATTGAGATGTTATGGATTTGACTTAGGCGTTGAGGAAGGAGCCATTGACGGTGTATGGAGATGGGAAGCAAACCAGGAGTTTCCAGTACGTGTCTGATCTGGTAGGTTCCTGTTCCTATTTAGTGCTGTTTGCCTCTCAATGTCTCTTATTCACTTTTATATAGCAAGGAAGACCCAACAATCATGTTGAGCATTCACTAGTGTCATGTTCCTATCAGTAGTCTTGAAAGTTTAAGGCTAATACACAGATCACTAAGCTTGAATTGGAGAAACCATTATTGACAAAGGCAATAATAATATGTAAATGGTTTGGGAATCCAGATTTGCAATTCCATTGTCTCCTATCAAAAATTTTTATGACTTCTATAGATGTCTTAGCAACAATTATCCAGAAGATCTCACTCACTGTTATTATGACCGCATTATGATCTTAATTATCATTGTTGTTAGATGTATGACGTATTCTTGTGGCTTTTGCTAATAAGAGTGTTGAGATTGATGATGAGTTTGAGTCATATTGATTGTGATTAAATACACAACATTAGACACCAATTCAACTTAGAAGTTAAAGACTATTAAATTGTGGGTCAAATTATGCAACTTCTTATTCTCTTTCACTTGGCTAATAACGAGTCTAAGTCAAACTAGTCAAGGGTAACATACGTAAGATCATACATAAATTCAGCCTAAGTTTATTAGATTGTGGATAAAACTTAATATATGCCATCCAATTCTTTCGATCCCAAAATTCTTTCGATACATGAATATTCTTTTTACGAAAGGTTTCATATCTAAATGCAGGTGGAGGGTTTGATAAGGCTCATGGAAGGGGAGCATGTCGGCCCATTCAACCTGGGCAATCCCGGGGAGTTCACCATGTTAGAGCTTGCAAATATGGTGCAAGAAACCATTGATCCTAGTGCTAAGATCGAGTTTCGGCCCAACACAGAGGACGATCCCCACAAGCGCAAGCCCGACATTGATCGTGCCAAGGAATTGCTCGGCTGGGAGCCAAATATCTCACTTCGGCAAGGCCTTCCTCTCATGGTGTCTGACTTCCGCAAGCGGATCTTTGGTGATCATTCAGACTCTAACCCGACCACCACCGGCACTATTATTGAATCCACTTGATATCTTCATTGATCAGGCTATTAATCCTCAGTCTAGTGCCTAACTCAATAGAGAAGTATGAGGCGAAAGGAGTTGCATTTTGACTTGAAAGATGTGTACTAAGCGAAAGATCACCTCCCATTTACAAATATGCCCAATAAGCATTTGTTTTACTGTCGCTACATTAGTTTTTATTACTACAAGCGGAGGTGAACTAATTGTGTTGCAGTGACTTTTTTTTTTGTTATATTTGATTATTTATGTTCTTTTACATATATATTATTACAAAGATTGAAAATAATAAAATGAATTAATAAGTAAATTGAGAGACCTAGTAAATCATCAACTTCAATAGATGACACGATTAAATGATGATTTATCGAGAACATCCTTCATTCACTTCCTCATTATTTTTATCATTGGTTTTGCTATAGGTCGCTCCCCTTCCTTCCTTTATTTTGTAGGGAAGTGGAGGCACAAACAACAAGCTATCTTACTGTTGATAGTGATACAAGGGGTAATAATCATCTCTTGCTCTAGTGAAAATGAGGAGTACAATAAAGAAAGACAGAAACCCATTTGCTGCATCGGAAGTGCAGGGCAAAGGCGATGAGCAAGGAAGCAAGGGTAACATTGACGGGGTGGATGCGATGACAGGAAAGAGAATGAATGATATTTTTGAGATTATAAAAAATAATAATATTATCTGAAAAAAATAAGGTCGTTTCATTAAAAGAAAAAAGAAAAAAGAAAAAGGGAGCATTTTCAAGAAAATCATCAGTTATCTTTTGTATCAAAAAGATATTTTAAATTTCTATATATTTTTTTAAATATATATTTAAAATATACTTTAAAATAAGTTTATATTTAAAATATTGGTCCCGGCGGGGCTCGAACCCGCGACCTTCGGCTCATAAGACCAACGCTCTAGACCAACTGAGCTACGGGACCCTAATGATTTTCGAGTAAAATAAAATAATCATAAAATTATAAATATCTTTGTTTTACAATTTAGCCAAAAGGCCAAATCTATGATATGCTAATATTCTACGAATTTTTATGTCTTCTTCAAGTTATTGACATGTAAAAAAAATTGAGTTCTATATTGAAATTATGCATGAGAGTCATATTATCTCCAACCCTTCATACTTCACTACTTCGTCCCTTTTTTTTTATTTTACTTTTATGTTAATGCCGAATAAGCTGGGGCAAATAAATATTCCCTTTTTTCTATTTATTTTCTTGGAGGACACCGCGGGGCGAGGGAGAGAACGATAGCCGTGTGTGTTTGTGGCCAACCAAAGGATAGGGTTCCGCGCTCAGTCCTCACTTAATTGGTCGATCCCCTTCCTCCACCCTCCCAATTCCTCCCTCGCATCGAACTCCAGTGTGCAAGGCGTCGCCACAGCGGGCATCTTCGATCCAATTTCCTCCCTCACCACCAGCAGACCATGTCGAGCACCGTCATGGCCTCGGCCCCTTCCTTCACCTCCACCTCCCAACAATTCCTCTCTCGAGTCGCCCCCTCGTGCCCTATCCGGCTGCCCACCGTCTCCGTTATCGCCAGAGCCGCTCACGAGAACGGCGGTAAACCGCGCCTTCCCTCCCGCCTCCTTAAACGCCTGGCCCTCTCGTCGCGGCCTGCTGCGATCGCCGCCGCCGCCGCTGCGATGGTGGCCGCCTCGCCGCTACCAGCCCTGGCGGAGCAGATGGAGAAGGCGGCGCTCTTCGACTTCAACCTGACGCTGCCCGCGATCGCCATCGAGTTCCTGCTGCTGATGGTGGCGCTGGACAAGATCTACTTCACGCCCCTGGGCAAGTTCATGGACGAGAGGGACGCCGCCATCCGCGGGAAGCTGTCCGACGTGAAGGACACGTCGGGGGAGGTGAAGGAGCTGGAGGATCAGGCGGCGGCGGTGATGAAGGCGGCGCGGGCGGAGATCTCGGCGGCGCTCAACCAGATGAAGAAGGAGTCGTCGGCGGAGCTGGAGCAGAAGCTGGCGGAGGGGCGGAAGCGTGTGGAGGCGGAGCTAGCGGAGGCGCTTCAGAACTTGGAGAGGCAAAAGGAGGAGACCATCAAGGCGCTGGACTCCCAGATTGCGGCACTCAGCGACGAAATCGTCAAGAAGGTCCTGCCCACCGTTTAATCTTCTTCTTCTTCTTCTTCTTCTTCTTCTTCCCGAGTGCGATGGAAATCCTAATCTTTGCTTTTTAACTATTTGCTCGTCTCTCTGCTTTGTATTCAGATGCAAATTCTTAATCTTATGTTATATACTCTCAGCAGCTGCGGCTTCATTTTTCTGTTGAGGTTATATTTTGCCACTCGTTTTATACGATCATATACAGAAGTGGAGACTCAAATACTACACATTAATCCTGTGGCGCTGTCAACCTTCTATCTGCTGATGATGGTTAAGGGGTAATTTATCAAAAATTTCCTACTTTATACAAAAATTTATAATGTATTTTTAGATCATCGAATTGAAAAAAAAAAAATCAATAACGGCCGAGTGTGATGAAGATAACGAAAATGAAGATAATGGAAATGCTCTTAATCTTCTAGAATATCTCGTCACCAATCTTATGGTAAGAGTAAGAGGAGATCATATCAACAACAGTTAAAACTTTTACTAATTAGGTTATCTAATATTTTTTTTAAAAAAAAACTTATGGTTTCATACACTCATTTCCTCATTCTAGATTTTGAACCCTTAATCATTTATAAATAGACGTGGGATATAGATTGTGTTTGAGAACATATTTTTTATTTTTGATATATAGTTGAACAGCAAGATTTAAGTGAATGAATAGTTGTAAAATGCTTTGAATATTTTGTGAAATACTTTGTAAAAATTATATTTTAAACATACATTGGCGTAGGTGTTATTTAATAAAATTATATTTTAAAAGTTCATTGAATTTTTTTCAATATTTTTAATTTATATTCAAAAGTAAATTTTTTTAATTTAAACAAATAAATAAAATAAATGAATGGACATAATTTTATAAAAAATTTGTATGACCTAAATATATAGTAAATAAAAAAAATATAATTTTAGAAAAAGTGTGATTTGTATGACCTAAATATATAGTAAATTCAATGAATGGATATAATTTTATAAAAATTTGTATGACCTAAATATATAGTAAATAAAAATATAATCATATAAATAAATATAAGTAATCTTTAAAAATAAATAAATAGAAGTTTTTTTATTATAAAAAATATAAATCACATTAATTTCTCACTAAATCATTTTGGCAATCTTATAATTTTAGAAAAAGTGACAATATACTTTCAAAACTTAAAAAATTATATTAGTAACATATATTTATATTGAAATACTAATGTTACCCTTAGGTAATATCAATATTTGAGCATTTCTAATACAGTATTTATGCTAGATGCAATTTTAAAAAAATATCAAACATTACTTCACATTTGAAAAAAAGTATCGGACCTTTGATGCATATTTCATGTATTCCTAAATGCACATATAATTATTGGAATAATGATTTAGATTTGATTTTAATAATCTAATTCAATAGTAGTAATTAATGGACTACAAGCGATGGTGCGTATGTTGTTGGCAGTGATGTAGAGGGTTTAAAGACACCTATCGATCTACCCCTCCCATCATCAAAGGGTTTAAAGACACTTTGGATAGAAGAAGGGATCGAGTTTCCCAACCTTTATATCTCAGGCGGACAAGGGGGGTCAGGTCTTCTTGACCTCTGTAGCAGCTTTCTGTGATAGACCTAAAATACCTCGAGTGAGGACAATAGGCGAGGGGTACAAGACTTCTTCTTGATAGAAGCATATGGGATGTTTTCATTGATTCCCTCACGAGCTTCGGGCATTGGTTCATAACCTATCACCTTCACAATAGGAGCTTTCTATCTCTATGGATCTTAATGCCAATGACATAAGATGCTTCACCATATCCTTCATATCAAAGTTTTTAGAAAGGAATTGTTTCACCTCATGCTAGTGGTGATCTAGTATCGACCTATCTCTTCCATCGCCAAGGGATCCACTTGAGCGAACGGACCGCCTTCAATCATAGCATTGTACCTTGTAGATATACAACGTAGTCACTAGGAATTCTTTGATCTTTTATTTCTAGTAGATCTTCTTAATGTTGTGTCTTGAGGAACTTGTGGTTCAACATTTTTTTTTTTTTTTGTGCATGGGCCACCAAGCCGATGTGTTATATTATGCAATGGCTAACACACCTTGGGTAAAGGAGGGGTTGATGCTCAATCCTACCTCCTATTTTAGTAGTTACTCTTTCAAGTTTTTTCGTCTCAGTCAATTCATATTTTGTTTTATGCTTTTAGGAGATATTGAGTTATACATACCCGCTGCACTACAGTCTAGTAATGTTCGGTTTCTTCTTTCCTAACACCATTCTCGGTCCTGAGAACTGGTTCTTGAAGAAACTTAGCAAAAACTGTGTGCTTGTCCATTCTCGGATAAGTCTACCATAATATTCTCCACCTCTATCTGATCTCACAATTTTATAATCATAATGATGAAGAATTTCTCGACAAATATATCGCATTAATGATCTCTAATATGTCTTCGAACTCCTATTAGCACCTTTCTTAGACTTGTTGGTCCTGAAAATTTTGGGTCAAGTTTTAAATCAAGTTTCGACGACATCAAACATATTTTGTTTTATGCTTCTCGTCATAATAGATTTTTTCTCGTGAGATTATTTTTTTTATTTACGGGCCCTAGCACATTCAGTCTCGTGCCTCTTGCTATGGTGAGCTTCTTCCTACGTGGGTTGGGTTTTTTTGACTCATGCATCTCGAGCATTTTTTTCCTTGTGCTTCCAGTCATAATGAGTTTTTTCATACACAGGTTAGCGTTTTCAACTCACATGCCTCTGGTATATTTTTCTTTGTGCCTCTCACCATGGTGAGTTTCCTTTCATGTGGGTCAAGTTTTTCTAACTCATGCATCTAATGCACATTTTGCCGTATGCGTTCCATCATGGCAAATTTCTTCTTACACAAATTAGGTTTTTTCGACTCATACGCCTTGGGCTTATTTTGCCTTATGCCTTCACCCGTGGCGATTTTCTTCTTACACAGGTCGAGTTTTTCCAACTCATGTGTTTTAGCATATTTTACCTTATGGCTTATGTCACGGCGAATTTATTTTTACGCAAGTAGGGTTTTCCTAACTCACATGTTTCGTGCACATTTTGCCTTATACCTCCCACCGTGATGAGTTTTTTCTGATGCGGATAGAGTTTCTCGGCTCACGTGCCTCAAATATATTTTACCTTATGTTTCTCACCATCATCAATTTCTTCCTACGTGGGTCAAGTTTTTTTGAATCGTGGCTCAAGTACATTATGCTTTGTGGCTCTCATTGTGACGGGTTTCTTCTTACGTGGATTACGTTTTCTTGACTCACACACCTTAGGCAAATTCTAGATTGCTCCTCCTACAATGACAAATATTCTTACACGCCACAATGAGTTTTCCTCGACTCATACATATGGGGCATATTTTGCTTTTTCGACTACATGCCCAGTATATTTTTCTTTTGTTCTCACCATGGTGAGTTTTCATGTGGGTTAAGTTTTTCTAACTCATTGTGCCTCTTGACATGGCTGCTTTTTTCTTATACAGATTGGGTATTTTTGACTCACGTACCTCGAGCATATTTTACCTTGTGCCTCTTATCGTGGTGGATTTCTTTTTATGCGAGTTGGTTTTTCACAACTCACACACCTCGAGCACATTTTATCTTTTGCCTCCCGTCATAGTAGGTTTTTTCTTCTATAAGTCAGGTTTTCTCAACTCACATGTCTAAAGCACATTTTTTCTTGTGCCTCCCATGGTGATGGGTTTCTTTCATGCTTTTCGAGATAGTCCTTGTGCATTAATCATTTTTATGCTTTCCGAGGTAATCTTTGCACATTAATCAATTTTGCACTTTTTGATGTGCTCCTTTGTCCTTGATGTGTAGTATCACCATTATGCACAAACCTTCTTAATTGTGTATAAGATGCTAGCTTAACAATTCATCAATAGTTCCTCATGATTGATAATCTCCACGAAAAGGTGGAGAGGTTGAAGAGGAAGAGGGGAGACCCAATACTTGTCACTGAGGCAAAAGACTCGAGGAGCTAAGTTGGTCCAGAGCAACGACTGAAAAAATGGACAAGCTGCTATGACTTACCTGAGAGCTAGGTTCGATGAGGGCATACAACTTTGAGCTCATCGAGCAAATTATCGCGATTAAAGAGCGAGTCATGAGTATGTCTAAGTGAATTCGATGTCTAAAAGGGGCATTGGAGGCTGAGAGAAGGATGATATCAAGGTTTTGGGAGGAGACGATCGTCGACTATAATGCCTCTGTCGGGTTTAGGAAGGGCTTAGAGAGGCCGAGGGTTATCTTGTACCAATATGAGTACTATATCGCTTTAACTCATTTCAATACGAGGTATCCTGAGATGACGATCGAAGAAGATCCATTCACTAAGGATCCTAAAGAACAAAATGTTTAGATGGCTACCATGGCCTTTTAATGACGATCTCGTCTCGACACCTTACCTTGATGCTTAATCTATTATCTTATAAGGTGTTGGTTTTTATTGAGTCATCGGGTTTGCCTATCCGACTTAGTCCTTGTGGCTTTTTGTTGTTGCAATGTTGGGCTTACTCACCTGACTAGTCTCTACCTCGGTAGGTCGAGATCTCATTTTGGATGTAGAGGCTCGATTAAGTCGGTTGTCTTTTTATTTTTAAGTAATAAAACTTTTTTTCTCAACTTGCAACACCTACACCTTGAAAAAATATTTTCCAACAGGCACTAAAGACATGATAGACTAAGGCTTGACGCTTAGAGCATAGTCATCTTTACGTGACCACGATTTATGCCTAAGGGTAGAACTTACTTAAGTTTATAATTCATTGTCCTCGATAACATTACCTCTTTTGTTATTTTAAGGTAATAGGTATTGATCTCTCCTTCATCGAAAATTTTATTATCATGTGGTATATCAAAACCATCACCCTATGTCTATTTGGTGCGAGTCGACTTATGATCACATTGTATGGTAGGGAATATCCGCCACTATTAACTTAGCCTAGAGCAAAATTCGTCTCCGAAAGGGATAAAGTCACCAATGAACCCGATGAACGACAAAGTCATAAGGGTAATGTCGTTAGTTGACAGCCCTAGTTTTCGAAAAACATTAAAGTAGATGATATCAGTAGAGTTACATATGTCAATCATGACTCTCTTTACCCTAGCATTGATTATTCTCATAGAAATTACTAAGGCATCATCATGATTTAGGTTGAGATACTTTGTTTCTTCCTCCTTAAAGATTATCTCCGGGTTGTCCTCCGTCCTTGGGTATTTTTCAATGATAGCTCTGTTGGAAAACCTAGATAGAGCATCACATGCGTAGCGAAAAAACAAAAACAAAAATCATGAATTTTTCAAAAAAATATTTCATCGTCGTATAAAGATTATCGCATAAAATAAAACACAAAACCGAAATTGCACGTACCCTGAAAAATTTCAGATTTATAGGAGTGGATGAAGGAGGTCTATCCTCCTTACTAGTGGTGATTCACATGATAGATGCAGCAAAGATGCTCTTTAAAGTATTGTACGATCTTCCTCTCCATGTGCATCATATAATCAAAAAGGGGTCTGCCATTCTTGCTATTCACATGCCCCAATATGGGGCTGTCGACTGAGGAGGAAAGAGAGGGAGAAGAATAAGAGATAACAACCAAAAAGAGTCTAGCTTATGCTCCTTTGGCTCCCTCTTATTTACAAAGGTTCCTATCAACTTAATCATAATGGATCCTGCCCTATTGAGTATTGAATCTTTATCCAACCACCCAAGTCTCTTGGATTAATAGATCTCTATCCAATAATCTCTTATTGGTTCTTATTGGGTCTCACAGAAAAGATTTAATAATTCAAAGGCTTACTAGATATCCAATAAGATTTGGGGCTCCAACGGAGATCTCATATCCAAACCTTTACTCATCGTAATACCTTCCTTATGTGTGAGACCCTCTAGGCCTAATATCGAGCTGGTTGTGAGTCGTACCTATCAGAACTCCTTCACTTATTTAGGGTCTATGTCTAAAGGTGAATTGATCTCACTATCATGATTTCATCATGATCCAATTCTCATTGCACAGATCCATGAACATCACAGTATATGTAACATGCAACATAAAGTGAGAAAATATTAATAATAATAATATGTAAAAAGACTACATAGTGTGTCACACATGTCATCACTTGCGTGATTGGCTTGCAGGGCACCTATGACTAGCAAGCTCGGGCATAAGCCTTATGACTTAAAAAGTTATCCCCTCCAAGGTAGGTCCACCAATGATAATATCAATCTGCCTCTTCATTGGGCTCTGATGTTCGGGTGAGGGTTTATAGTGATTTTAGACAAACCACCCCCTTATATTCTTGACATATAAGCTTCTTAGTATGCTCTTTTAAGTCATGACAATCCTTTGTGTCATGATCGTAATCAAGTGGAACTGATAGTATTTGGATCTATATATTTTTGTTAGTAGGGTCTTCATTGCTCATTTTTTTTCTGTAAAAAAAATTCAATTCTAGTTATATTTAGGTAGGTCAGCTCGAACCTTGTGTGAGGTAACTAAAGCCATTTGTTTCTCATTTGTCGTTATGACCTCAGGGTCGGGGCTGATTGTGGTTGCTTATACTTTAGCCTATTACATGACTCTCCATGCTTGCTTGAGACTATTACCTCAATAATGATGTATTAATTAACCCTTTAAAGTATCTTTAATATAGTTGTCGATGGTCTCTCTATTAACAACTAGAAGAGACAAGAGGGATTGAGCCTCATCATGAAGATCTATATTATGAGTGACGAATATACATCTATCAGAACTCAAATCATTTGTGAGTCGAACGATGAAATCTACAAGTGTTTCCTTGTCCCCCTACTTAATGGAAAGTGGCTTCAAGCGAGCGTAGAAGGAATGACACATCGGGTATCCAAAGTGTCATAAAATGATGTTTGGGCATAGAAAACTACAATGTTCTCCACTATGCTAATGGAGCCATCAAACGCCTATAAGGACAGGGGACGAAAGTTCATTGGAATCAAACAACGATTCTTGTTTTAATTGTCGGGGCTCTCCTTAGAGCGTTAAAAATTTTATTGAAAGTTGTCATTGATATCCTTGTCAGCTCGATGTGGTCTAAGCTCGTATTCTCATGGTTGTCTAAGGTACCTTTAAGATAGAAGCGATAAACTCATACTGTGACATCTATATAAAGACTAAGGTTCCAGAAAGATTTCTCAATCTGGTCTCTTCGGTGCCAAGTTAATAACCCAAGATAGGTGAGTGTGAATGCGAGTGGTTAAAAAGTGATCATCTCTTTTATTTTGTTGAAGATAAGTTTTTATATATGATCATAAATTATAAAATATTTTGTAGGGATATAGCCTCTAACCATTTCTAACATCTTTTCCTAATCGCATGTATCAGATCCTTATCCATTGGTCAAAAAAATGGAGAGTAATCTTTGTCTTTTTCTTTTAGTCTGGACATCACATGAAAGCCACATGTTGGATGATGATTGATCGACGATGTTCTCCCTGTCACAAGATATTATCATAGAAATCTTCTTTTGAGTCAAAGTCAATCTTATTAATTTTTAATTATTATTATTATTTTCTTTCCCATGGTTACTCGTACGTCACTATGAAAGATTTTTTTTTTCTTTACACAATATAAAGCTCGTATTGCCCAAGCAAACTGACCAACTAAAGTTTTGAAAGTTACTATATCACAAAATACATGCCAATCCTCACATACATACATAATATTACACAGTCAACCACTTGTGTTGCTGGATGTAATTTAATGCTCGATTAGGTGCTAGATTTTGATGCGTCAGTCCGGATTTTATTCCTATAAGTAACGCTCGCTCTCTCTCTCTCTCTCTCTCTCTCTCTCGTTTGCTTTCTAGCCATCCTCAAACACCTCATGAATCCTCTCTTGTTTTGGTAGAAGGTTATCTTCCACTGTATTGTTCAACCATTTCACACTCTGTCCCTCCCTGTTCCGGATATGGTGCTCCGAGTGGCTCCAGATTCAACTCCTGTTGAGCTCGGAGTCAATCGAGTCCTCCTTAGGTGGCTCCGAAGCGTACGTCCTAACCTCGAAGCATTCATCTCTCAATTAACAAATTTGACGAACGGAGAGCACGTCGGCCGTATCCGTTGCAAAAGACCTGTTACTGACACGGGCGACGACAAAGAATCCTCCATTACGAGGCACCCACATGCGCTCACGGGACCTCCAGCTCTCTCTCCTTCCTCCTCCTCCTCATTATTGTAATCAATCTCCATTAATTAGCTCCAACTAAGTTTCTCCACCATTTCCCGCTTTCGTGCTCCCCCTTTCCCACTCTAACGCAGGAGATGCCGACCTTTCCCTTCCCCTCGCGCAGGCAAAGCTGTCCACTGCAGGCCGTAGCGAGTACTGCGTCCGGCTACGGACTTGCAATCCAACGGTCGACGGTCCCCCGCAGCGGAGAGCCCGTCTGCGCCCTCTTCCCGTCATCTCGACTCATCGTCTTTTTTGACCGCTTTCTCCCTGTGATGGCGCCCCAAAACGGTCGACTTCCTGGGCGTGGGCCGCTTCCCCCACCGGGAATATGCAGCTGATCCGACGCGGGTTTCACAACACGGGATTCCTCCAACACGCACCGATAAGCCGACACGTACCCCGAGCGTGAACCTCCTCCGAACCGTTCCTCGTGCGGGGAGAATAGCCGATCCGTACGTGGTTCTCGATGCCGCCCCACTACCACACAAAACGAGTACGTGGGTGGAGCCCACTCTGCCATACCTTGCCCCCACCCATGCGAACGCTCCCAGCTCGGTCACCCTCCCCTCTTCTCGGGTCGTTCTAGCTATAAAGGCCACTCTCTCCCTCCCTCCTCGTCTTCGCCATCCCCACCTTTCCCTCGCGCTCCCAGAAAGAAATCCGGCAATCTCATGCTCTGTCCGTCCCAGAGCATGGGGCTTCTTTTGTTCTGCTCCTTCCTCCTCCCCCTCTTCTTCTCCTACTCAGGTGATTTGACTCTCTGACCGCCATGCTCATTTTGTTTGTTTCGTGCTAAATGTGCTTCCTCCTCGTGTTGTTTCTTTGTCCAATCTGCAGAAGCAGGATCTGTTGGTGTGAACTATGGACGGGTGGCCAACAACCTGCCGCCAGCGACGAAGGTGGTGGAGCTCTTGAAGTCGAACGACATCGGCCATGTCAAGCTTTACGACGCCGACCCTTCCGTCCTCCGCGCCCTCGCCGGCACCGGTATAAAGGTGGTGGTCACCATCCCCAACGAGGTCCTCGCGGCCACCGCAGCTCGCTCCGGCTTCGCCTTCGCCTGGGTCCAGCGCAACGTCGCCGCTTACTACCCCTCCACCCAGATCGAAGCCATAGCCGTGGGGAATGAGGTGTTCGTTGACACACGGAACTTCACAGCATTCCTCGTCCCGGCCATGCAGAACGTGCACGCCGCGTTGTCCCGCCTCCGCCTCGACAGCGCCGTCAAGGTGTGCTCCCCCATCGCCCTCACCGCGCTCCAGGCCTCCTACCCGCCCTCCGCAGGCTCGTTCCGGTCCGACCTGGCTGAACCAGTGATGCAGCCCATGCTTGAGCTCCTGCGCACTACCGGCTCTTACCTCATGGTAAATGCCTACCCGTTCTTCGCGTACGAGGCCAATGCCGACGTGATCTCCCTCGATTACGCCCTCTTTCGCCCCAACGAGGGGGTGGTCGACTCTGGGAACGGCCTCCGCTACTACAGCCTCCTCGACGCACAGATCGACGCCGTCTTCGCCGCCATGTCCGCCCTCAAGTACGACGACATCAAAATAGTCATATCCGAGACGGGATGGCCGTCCAAGGGCGACTCCAACGAGACGGGCGCCGGAGCGGCGAACGCGGCTGCCTACAACGGGAACCTCGTCAGGCGGGCTCTGTCAGGCAATGCCGGCACGCCGCTGAGACCCCAAGCCGACCTGAACGTCTACGTGTTCGCGCTGTTCAACGAGAACCAGAAGCCAGGGCCGACGTCGGAGAGGAACTACGGGCTGTTCTACCCGGACGAGGGAAAGGTCTACGACATCGAGTTTAAGCTCGGCGGTAGCAACAGCGGAGGCGGAGGGTTGCGGTGGGAGGAAGACAGAGGAAGGTCCAACGGCGGCAGCAAAGGCAGTGGTTCCCCTCCCACGCAGCCACAGCCGTCATCCTCCGGCACGGTGCGGGCGAGCTCGACAGGGGAGAGATGGTGCGTGGCCAACGCGATGGTGGGGAAGGCGCGGCTTCAGGCGGCGCTGGACTACGCATGCGGCGAGGGCGGAGCGGACTGCCGGCCGATCCAACCGGGGGCGGCGTGCTACGAGCCCGACACGGTTGAGGCGCACGCTTCCTACGCCTTCAACAGCTACTACCAGAGGAAAGGACGAGCCATCGGCACGTGCGACTTCGAGGGCGCCGCGTACCTCGTTTCCCAGCCCCCCAGTAAGTTCTTCCTCGCTCGCCATCTACGCCCTTCTTCGCACGTCGGGATCGAGATATACGGTCCAGATTTCGTGGACGCCAGCTTAGGATTCCCGGTAGCCCAAAGCGATGGGAAACAGTGTGGTTTACAGCACAGCGCGATGTGACGTGACTCATCATGTCCATTGGCAGTAGTGACCACAACGTGTCACTTTTTGTGCGTAAACTTCCATTGGGTTTCGATGGTGCCCACAACACTGGTTTGCGTATTATCGACTCTGTTGTTGACTAATTGGTGTTGCATTGTGGTCGTGTTGCAGAGATTGGGAGGTGTGCATTTCCGTCCGGAGCCTGAACGAACAATCAATGCCGAGTACCAACGAGTTAGATATGGAGGGAAGAACAGAAGTGAAAGGGGGACAGGTTGGGGTGGGAGCATCTTCTTTTTGGTGGCACTGTTAAACTATCATGGATCTCTGTAACATAGCATGCATGTGAACCAGTGTCGTAGTTGTCTGACCCATGTTCCTTTTAATATTTTTTATTTTGGGTTGGTGGCTTACAACTTTAGTGTTGGCTTGTGCATACTCCTTTAGTAGCAGCAATTCTGATGTCTTGTTGTAACTTGAACATTTTTATTAGCGGACTGTCATAATCTTAAGAAAAAAGCCGAGGTTTCGTCATGTTGCTGGCACATGCGGGTAGGGTTTTAATGCCATCATCCGATTTACTAGCGGATCGGATTTTAATGCGATCCGAGTTGATTTGGGTTGGAGTAGACCGTGTTGGACATAAGTTTGATCTGACTCCATTCTGTTAATTCGATCGATTTGGTTTGCATGACATGATGCAGTGATGTTACTTCATTTGCGCGTACCGTTCATTTAAATGTTGCAGATATCCTTGTTGCCTCTTAGGGACAAATGTAATCCATGAATAATTAAAAAAAATCAAATGCGTCATTTTAGAATCATGGGAAGACCGTATTATTCTCTTTTTTGTGTCATAACAACGACCGCTAATGATGGACTCATCTTTTAAATCGCTAATGTCAACTCAACATGTCAGTCAAGCAAGTCACATGATATGCACGACGATCCAGCAATAACACTGCGCAGTCCCAATGTCGACTCAACATGTCAATCAAGAGAGTCACATTGTATGCACGACAACGCAGCAATAACATGGAACAGTTGGGATGATCGCTATCGTTCAATAATCACGTGAAATTGCTCCCTCGAATGAAGTCTCTGCTCAAACGTCGCCCATAGTACCCAAAACCCTCCGAACCTATATTACTCTCCTCGCACGTTACTAACATCGGTATCGTATGAGACTTTTATGTCGAGCAAATTCATCTTCTATCATGGACCATATGATACACTCAGACTCGAATCCGTTGAGCAAATGATTATTTACTTTAATAAAACTATGTAGTGGATTCCAATAATATAGCCAATATTTGGCTTTAGGCTGGAGTGATAGTGACGAAATAATATACCTGGGAAGTAAGGCATAGTTAATGGGCACAGGAGTTGGGCCTCGAAAGCGTAGTTCTAAAGGCTTATTTAGGACGGGCCCACGTGCGAGCGGGACCCAGCGAAGGATGGCCCATGGGTTGTGCTTGTCGCGTAGCTTTGGGCGCTGCGGCGGAGCTGAGTTGAGCGCGAATCGGATTGGGAATCCGAGTCGAGGCGGATTGACGAGGATTTGGGTTAGCCACAGGATGAAATTTGTCGGCAGGTCGCGTTGTCGTTCCACCAAATACTGTTCGCTGTTCGTGTTGTCTCACTAACTCTTCCTAATCTCCACGGTTCCTCGTACATCCAACGCAGTAATCCGCCGTGGTTTTCCCTTTGCCTTTTACCTTTTCGCTTTCCTATGTCTCGTCCGCGTGGCCGGTCACCGCCCCGCCGCTCCCGCGCTCTCTCGCCGCCCTCCGCGCGCAACCCAATCGTCCGACTCCGACGCAGAGCAGCGGAGGAACGGATCCGAAAGCGGAGAGAGCGACACGTCAGACTCCTGGCAGCGACCACGCGGCGAAAGATAAAAAGAAAAAAATAACGAATTTTCGAGAAGGGCATAGTAACGGCGTTAACGTGGGTGACGTCGTTGTCGCGGATGTGGCGAGGCCGCGAGGCATCGCGCTCGGACGCCCCTTGCAAGCAAAGCGAAGTGTCTTAATTGACCCCAACCCACCTTCCTTCTCTCTCTCTCTCTCTCTCTCTCTAACTCTGGCTGTTTGTCGAGCGGCCCTATTCCTTGCTCTGTTCTCCTATTGGTACTCCGATCTATCGGAAACGTTCAAGGTGGTGATGAGGTTCGGTGGAACCGGAGTTGGTAAGCGATGGAAGCATTTTGACCTGATCAGAGGTTTTCTTCTTCTTTTTAACCTTCATCGTGACGCCAGATTTGGTGTTTGGGGATAAATTTTTGGCTTCGAGTACTCCTAACAGAAGGATAATTTCCTTTTGCAGCAGAATTGCGATGGGCACTCATGAGGATCGCTGCTTCTTTCCTCTCACGAGTTTGCAGATTGGGTAAGAACTAGTTTTGATGTATTCTTGGTTCCGTATGGTTTTCAAGAAACGGTTTTGTTATCGCTCCCCTGTCTGTACCCCTAAATCAACTTAATTTGGCAAGATTATCTAGTTGACATATTGGACTGATATGTGAAATATGAACGCTAGAAGCATGGATTTAATGTGAAAGAAGATCGGGAAATTTCAACTATAGGTTACAAAATTGTGAGAGAAGAAATCGTAGTTCAGTGAAATCTTTATGTAGTTTATAACCTTATATAAACACCTTCCGTGGAATTAGTAGTGCCCTTTGATGGTATCCGTGTCATTTGAACCTGAATGTTTCTAAGACGCTCTTATTACACTCCATCATGAGATGTCGACAGATGGTGCATAGGATCCCTGGTAGAAGTAGAACCACCCACTTGTCACCTATTCTATATCAAAAGTAGTCTAGCCTGGTTGCTCTGTTGGCGATGACATTTCCCTTATTTGATCAGATTCTCGGTGAAATCCTGCTAGTGGCATGATCTGCACAGTCTCCTCCCAAGCAATATAGGTCATCAAGAAAGAACAAAAAAGATACAATTGAAATTGCATCATGAAGATATATCTATTTCTTTTTTCCAATTTTTTTTCTTCTTTTTCTTGGTGGCATACTGAATTGGTACTTGTCAATATCCCTCTATGGTGAGGTAAATTGTAGGTTTGGACTAGGGAATGGTATGGGCTGTCTTGCTGATAAGGCAATATTTATATGATGGTTAATTAAATATATTTTTATTGACTCATCTCATTTACAACAATACTCTCTGTCTAGAATGATTATAGATATATCTTAAATAACTCATTTACATGTTCATTTTTTTTTGTTTCATGGATTATCATCAATATTGTTTTTATAACTCGAATGGCATCATGAAATAGTATGCCATCAGATAATCAGGGTGTCATGTGGATATATATATGATACATAGGAGCAATGTTATATAAAACATGTGCATTATAAAGAGGGTTTCATAGACTAATAAGCCAATGTATCCATGGTTGTTGCTATTCTTTAGAGACAAATATTTCTGAATATGATTTATCAAAAGAAAACTACTTTTTGATATGTTGCATTTGTCAAAACTTTTCAGTATCCTGATCCTCTTTTATCGTTTAGCAATGTAATTTTTAGTAATCAAGCAACAGCAGGTTAGTTGTTAGACCCCAGATCTGGTGCTTAAGCGAAGGCGTAGCATGGAGACCCTTTGAGTGCCAAGGGAAGGGTGTGCTGACAAACCCTTTTGCTAATGCTGGCTTGTCCTGGTTAATATGGATCTCATGTTGACCATGCTAATTGGCATATACTGTGGCAACAATGCATTATGATCATCGGTTTGCACGAGTTTAATTCTTAATTCAAGAGTCTCGGTAACTGTACCTTGTGAATTCCCATCTCAAACAGCAATTTAAGATTCCAGGAATTCATGTTTAATGGATTGTATTCATTTCCATTGTGTCCAATGATTTTCCTCTATGACGTCTTAATTTTATCAGCATAATCAGTTGCTCTAGCATCCCTAAACATTTAAACTTTGGCAACTTTGAAAAATAAAAAACTGCTACCTATTCAACTTAAAATTTATTGTCTAATCCTCAATCCTGAATGTTAAAATCTTGCTATAACGGTAGACAACTTTTCTCTTCTTTTCTGTTTTGGCCATGGGCTTTACTCAGACAACTTAGGCTTTCAGATTATTAGGTATAATAAACTCGTTGCTGTTTTCTTCTCCTATTTTCTTCTCTAAAATCTTTTTGTAAGTTGAGACTTTTATTTTTCTTCTTTATAGTTTTTTTTATGTTTTCCCACGTTGGTTGGGTATTCAGAATTTGGTGTAAACTATCCGAATGTTGCTATCAACTATCAAATTTTCACTAAAGTTCATGCTTCTTGTAGCAAGGTATTTCATGGAATTGAGTGTTGAGAAACCTATGTTAACTTTGATTAAGAAATGTATAGTTGTCCCAGCGATAGTAAGAAAAAAGTATGCATTTGTTTATTTTTTTCAATAGTTTTGTTGGAGTTCATGATTTGCATATTTTTAGGGTGCCAACCAGGTTGTGGAATACTAGCTAACTTTGGCAGGGAGTGCAGATATCATATTTGGGTTCAACTATTTCATTTATCGTTGCATCTCCTTTAAGGAAAAAGGTCCTGCCAGTTGACTTTCTATACAGAAATTACTAAAAACAAACTTTATTATCCAAGAGTGATATGATTAATCTGGTCAATTAAATGATTAATAAACAAGCATGACTCTGGTAAGAGTAGGTGTTATGTTCCATGACACATGGTATGTTAGCATACCAATCGTCATCGAGAAGGTGGGAGAAGGATGAGGATGAGAAGGAGAAGGAGAAGAAGAGGCAGGGGAGGAGAGGTAGTTAAGGAGAGGAACAGGAGGAGGAGAACAAGAAGACGAGAAGAGAGGGAGAAGAGGAAAGGAATGGAGGAGGAGATGTACTGGGCAGGCGGGCAAGGATGGTGGCAGTGAATAGCGGGCAATGGTGAGCAATGGGCGTTCGTGGTGCGCAGGGGTGGGTTAAGGCGAGTTGAGAGAAAGCAACTGGAGGAGAAACAGAGAGAGGTACTAGTAAAAAGACAATGAAGTTATCAACCATCAATTATTTTATAAAACCATCATGGGATAGATTAAGCAAGAGTGAAAGAGAGCATGCCAGGGTGGGCTTATCATCCGGTTTCTGCAAGTTACCAGATGGTGAGATGCTTACTGTACCAAACCAAGTGAAAAAGCCCTGGTCTGAACTGGTAAATACCATCCAATACATACCGGTCCAAGCAAAATATAATGTTGTGATCCAAATTGCTTTAATATATATTATAGATTGTTGAACCTGATAGTTCTGCATATGAAATTTGTTGGTCAGACATTTGTCATGCTTGGGGACATGGGTTTTATTGGATGCTAATGTATGGAGTTCTTACAAAAGATTTATGTGTCAGATATTTCTGTGAAGCCAATGTGCCATATATTTCTGTGAAGCCAACATGCTACTGCTATAAAATTGATAGGGCTAACTCCATATTTGGGTTTCCTTTGTAGGGATTTGCAGTCCTATCTCTCACGTTTGACTCTCTTTTTGCCGATAAGAAGTCAGAAGTTCTTTATCCTTGTTGATAACCGTCCATGGTTGATTGACCAGGATTCACCAGCTGCTCACTTGTGGCAGTTAATGGTTACTAAGGTAAATGTGGAAACCTTCAAAGTCATGCTCTTCATATGTGCGAGTCAATTGTATATTTCAGTTAAATTTTTGTCATTCAGTCTAGGTTATCTCCTTTTGCGAACACCAGAGCTGCTAGAGTGACAAGAAGAGATATCGGAAAGATTTTGGAGTTTACAAATAGCTCTAGATCCCTTTCCATCACTAGAAACAGATTGCGCAGATGGTTCTCACTGATTGATGCTGCTTTAAGTCAAAAGAAAAAGTTGCTCCATGTCAAGAAACTGAAGGCCTCATTCCTCTTCAATAAGGAGTTGCACTGTACATTGTATGGATTCATTGTTTTCGAAGTACAATGGGCTCATGTGCGTGGTATCAACTACATCAATGAACTGCAGGTATCATATATTTTTTAATTTCCTTTTTTAACTAGTATATCCGCTGTTTGTCTCTGTCCTAATAGAAGGTTTCTTTTCTGTATTTGTGATTACTTACATAGACTGATACGTCAATGGCATTGGAAGCTAAATTGATGAAAAGGTGGGAATTTGATAGTATTGAACAGTCTTCTAGCTGCATTTCTTCCTGGTATACAGGGACCTGCAATGAGATTAATCTGCTTCGGGAGTATCTAGAAAGTATCTCCAACAAAGGTAATGCAGAACTCAGATTTCTGTTACATCTCATGAGTCCCTTCTCCTTGACAACCATGTACCATCTTTTACAGGAGATGTGTTTTACGACGCTCGGGAAGTTCCTTTTACCACTTCTGAAATGAGTGAAAATCTTCACAGTGCTGACGAATTCCATGAGGAAAAACATAATTGTAGCTATTCTAATTTTATCCCTATGCTTGAAAGAATGGAAGATTCAGGTTCACCCTACACGCCACCTGTTTCTGGGCCATACAAGCGAAGAAAGATAATGAAATCAAGTGTGGGCAGTGACATTGATGAAGTTTCTGAGGAAGCATACAGCGAAATTGTGAGCTCACCAACAATTTCTGAGTCCTCGTCTTCTTCGTCCAGTTGTGAAAGTGAGCATGCCAGTTTGGTTTTTGAGGCTACCACTTACAAGGATGTGCTCATCTTATTCAGATTTGATGATCATGATCTCCCATTTAAGCTTAAGGAAATAATTATGGCTGACTTGAGGCTCCTTACATTATTAGAGTATGGACTTCCTTCTTGGGTCATTTTTCTTCAGTCCTACCCTGTATTTTGCAAAATATATCGTCCGTGGATGTGTCCTCTAGCAAGGGCCTTATATGTCTTGATTTCTATAACCACTGTCCTCATAGGTTTCTATGATCTATATAAGAATGTTCCCATACTGAAGGCAACTGCATCAAGCTTATTTGGGCCATTCTTCAATTGGATAGAATCTTGGGAAATGATTTCAAGGATCAAGTACCTGGGGACTATACTATTTCTTCATAACTGTGAGAAAGCTTTCAAGTGGTTTCTGATGGTTGCACGTGCTACTAAGTCATTATTATCAGTTTTGACCAAGCCAATTGCAGGTCCAATTATGGAACTTTTTGAATTTGTCTTCCCCATCTGGAATGTATGGTTTGATACAGTAGAAAGCTTAAGTTTGATTGTTTGGAACATGTTATCCTCTTCATGCAGCATGATCATAACTATATTGGATATCATTATTTGGCCTTTCTGGTTCATTTTTTCTACTTTATGGAGTCTAGGTATGATATCAGATATTTGTGCCTTTTTACCTATAGTTGTTTGTCTTCAGTCTCTGCTTCTTCCCATCCCTCACTTTTTTCTTACTTTTTTGTGTAACAGTGGCATATGTTATATACCCATTAGTTTGGCTCCTCTGGGAAATTGTTATAGCCCCTGCCCGCTTAATTCTTGCAATAGCTAGTTTTGTTGGGATACTTCTCACCAACATCTACTACGTACTAAAAGGAACCTGGTCATCTATAGGCGCTTTGTTTCAGCTTGCATCCGTATCTGAAGCAACAGTAGTTACCTATGAAGTTCCAGTTTGGCGGTCACTTTGGAATGATATATTTTCCAAGGTTATATGCATTTAAATTGAATATTTATACACTGATGAATATCCATGTTCATATCTTGGAAGTTTCCTTCTCATTCTCCAGGTATTTCGAGCAATTCGAAGCATTTTTTACGGTTTTGTTGCTTTCTTTACAACTTGCAACAGGCACCGACTAAGGTACGTTTACTTTTTGTTACTAGTATTTTGAATTAGAGCATTTGCATAAATTATAAAGCTTTCTGATTAAAATTAGTGGAGTTATTGAAAATGTGTTTTGTTGTCACTTAAAAGAGTTTGATCTTATGCTACTTGGGGACTATTTTACAATAATAAGAACTCATTCGGTACTTCATGAGAATATTGTGTAACATCTTGTGAGGCTTAACTAAATCTATACTAGACACTATGACATCAACAACACCATTAAGCTGTGAGATCAACCGCATGGATCCATTTTCACCATCAAGTTATATTAATAACTATTTGGCACATGTTTGGTTTATTGACGAGGCTATTATTTTTTTTTCAGTGTGATATCATTTCTAAGCAACTAATAGCTAATTCTTGACATATTACATGATTTGTGAGGACCTTACTGTCAGATGAGCAACCAGGCATGCAGGGCTTCTTCAACTATGTAGCAAATAATAGTGGATTAGTAGGTGAGCGAAAAGGGAAACCTGTTGATTTGTCAGTCCTACCACTGAAATGGAATTCTTTATAAAGCTACTATGTCTGCTTCTCAGCAGTCTTCCTCTTGTCTTCAGCTTTGTCTCTAATTAAAACTTAGGACACTACAAAGCAATATATCAACAGAACTTATATCTTGTATGGTTGTAAACCTCAGTTGATGTATACAAAACACCATCTTGATCCATTTTGGTGCTGCATGATCCATCCCATCTCTATGTGCTGTAAAATGGTCTAAAAATCTGCAATCAAATGGTAAATACCAGTCCGACGGAGAATCGGGCCACGGACTTGCTCATTACAGGCACTTCAGTTCCAGTTCAGCATTTAAATTATTTTAACTAAAATCTCTCTCTCTCTCTGTAATCAAATCAAATATTTGATTTAAGAATCAAATATTATTTCCTTACATGGTAGTATAATTTAGGGAAGGATAATCATATTTTCTTGTTTGCCATTACGAATTAGGAAATTGTTATTAAGCATTCCAAATAAGATGATATCATATTTGTTAGCATATTAAATAAAAATAATTTATATTAAATAAATATGAAAATTTAGAAAATTTTTCTTTAATGGAGGCTCACCTCCTCCTATTTAAGGAGAGGGATTTCTCTCCTTTGTTCCTCGTCGAGCAAAACTCAACATCTGGAGGAACGAAGAGTTTCATCCTGCTAAGAAGAGGTAGGTTCTCCCTACCTTTCTTAAAATTAAAAGTTTTTATTTGGATTCCATGTTGAAAATTTTAAATTGATATTAGTTTTTTTGAATTAAAATATTATACTCTTTGGTACCCTTTAAAGGTTTTTATTTTTAAACATTATGAAATTGTATATGTTTTATGATATCGAATTTTTTTTAGATTAAGAATGTTATTTCATTTTATTGTAGTTACCTTCTAATATTATTTAGATTTAAATATACCATGAGTAGTTCAAAAATAATAATAATTCTTAATCCTTTATATGTTAAAATTTTTTATTATTGATTAGAATATGTTATTTAAAATTTTTATCCTTTTGAGATTTAGAATGTTATTATTTCATATTGAAATTATTCATGTTATACGTATAAAGTATAATTTCTAATTCTTATTGAATCAAGAATGTTATTTCCTCATGTTGAAGCTTATCTTTTCTTATCATTTATTTAATCTGTTGTTATGTTTTAATGTATTATTATCAGTGAATATATGTTATAATTTGAAATTATGAAATTGGATAGGATTGGGTTAAAATAGCCCGTAGGCCAGGCCCAACTCATGGGCCGGGTCCTAGCCCACAGGCTAACCTAGCCCAGCCTAATGTGGGCAGTCATGGGCCAAGGTTAGCCCAACTTGGTGTGATGCATGTACAGTCATGTGCAATGCATATGACCGGTATTTGGATCGGCTCAACCTAGTCCAATATTATGTAATTGTTGGATTTGAGCTCAATCATTGATTGAACTAAACCAGACTTGATTAGTCTAGATCAATTCAGGGTGGTTCCGAATTGGTCTGACTTTTCAAGTCAGTTTAACCTAAATTGAATATAATCTAGTCCAAATTATACTAGTCTAGGGTGGTTCCAGGCCAGTTAAATGAGGATTAGAGATCGGTTCAGTTAGGTTCTAGTGAATCGAGTTTGATTAGATCGATTTAACTAGGGTTCAAATCAATTAAGGGCCATTTGGTATTATTGATATTGATGATGTTGGAAAGATATGTTTTAAATATATTATTTCATCCCGAAATAGACCCGATTAGTGTGAGATTATGTTATTTCCCTGCCAAGAGCTGGTAGGGCGATTCCCTTCAGGGATTAGCGTGTCGTCAGACGTGGCGACTGGACGGTTCCTCCATCCGCTATTGGGAGGAACGTGTCTCCACTTTGGCGAGTGAGGGACGCCACTTCATCCGCTGTTGGGAGTGCGATATGAGTTTGCCTCCATCCACTGTTGGAGGAGTGCTCCTTTGGGTATTTGATATACGCCAATGGGATGATGGATTTTTTATCATGCAATTATTTTGAGTTGACTTTTGGGGTTCATACTCAGCGTTATTGAATTTTCTTTGTTTTTGATTTTCAAAGCAGCCTCCCACTAGCACTGAATCAGATTCCAGTGGAGAACGGACCTTCCTCTACCGTTAGGTAGAGCAACTTGGATGATTTTTCGAATTAACATCATTATGTTTATTTTTTTACTCATGATTTGATGAATAAATAAATTGTAATAAATATTTATGATGATGAATAAAGTGATGTTTAATTATTTGGCTCTGTATGTGTGGAAAGACGTAATCCTGAAAAAAAAAAATTCAGGATGTGACATCTTTTTATGGTATCGGAGCATGGTTTAAGGCTTGTAGGTATTTAAGCCTCTTGATTGACTTTGACCAATGATTGTCTTGACCTATTATAGGAGTAATGGAGGCAATTCAAGAAAACAGTGGCCCTATCACTCGTGGCGCTTGTGGTCGTAATGCTATTGGCCTTCGCCCTCAAAGGGGTGTTCGAGCAAACAATAACTTGGACGTTCCACCCACCGCGAAGCAAACCCAATCCTCACATGCACCTGTCACTGATTATATGCCAGCTTCTCCGACACCACAAAATATACCTCATGCGCTAGCACCTGTCAATGCTCAAGATGATGTACACGGAGTCCTCAATGCTATTAGAGGATACTTTAAGTGACAAGAGGAGCATGATAGAGCTCCACGGGGTGGAAATAATACATTGGATCATTTTAAGAGATTTGGACCATATGTTTTTTGAGGGCAAACCAGATCCAATCCTTGCTGAATGTTGGATTCGTCAAGCGGAGAAGACATTCGAAGCTATCGAAGGTGTCTTTTGCTTCTTTCATTTTGGAAGGGAAGACAAACACATGGTGGACCTAAAAAAGGAGGGATGTTAGAGGCCGGAGGTGATGTGGTGACTTGGGAACAGTTTAAGGATGCATTTTATGAGCAGTTCTTTCTCGATTCAGTTCGCTTTGAGAAGCAACAAGAATTCCTTACCATCCACCAGGGAAGTAGAACAATAATGGAATATGATCATTATTTCACTGAACTAGCTTAGTTTTCTTCATATATTGCCTTTAATGAAAATCAAAGAGCTCGTCATTTTGAGAGGGAACTTCGATCATTAATTAGAAAGTCTGTTGCAGTATTAATTTTACCAACCTATGCTGAAGTGTTAAATCGAGCTCTAGTGGTGGAGAAATTGGATAATGAACTATAACAAGCAAAGGATCGAAAGCGACCTTTTAATGTTGCACCATCTACGTATAGGGGATCTCATTCTGGACCTTCAAAGAATGGCAAGGGCAAACAGCTTGGGCATTAACAGGTAGGAGCCCCTAGTAATCAAATCATTATAAGATACTACTTTTGTGGAAAGACAGATCATGTTTCCACCTCATGCCCCATGGGACGTGTATGCTTTTATTGTCAACAACCGGGTCACATGTCGAAGGACTGCCCTCGAAGGCAACAACGCCGAACTCCACCACAAGCAGATGGACAACAACGGCTAGAACCCAGAGAGGGAGGTCAGGCGAGGGTCTATGCATTGACCCATCAAGATGCTGAAGCCTCATGATCTATTATTAAAGGTATCATCACACTTTGTGGTACACTTGCATCTGTGCTTATAGATTTAGGTTCTACGCATTCTTTTATATCACTATATTTTGCTAGGAAGTTACATTAGAATCTTGAAACAATGCATGATATGTTAATGGTAGCAACACCAGTTGGAAACTCCTTGATATCTAATCAAATATATAGAAATTGTATTATTACTATTGAAAGTCATGATTTGCTAGTAGATCTTATTCTACTAGAATTTCAAGATTTCGATGCTATCTTGAGTATGGATTGGCTTTCAGCATACCATGCAAGTGTCGATTGTTTTGATTGTTACTTTTTCACCTCTAGATCAACCATCTTTCAAGTTCATTGGGATTCAGGAAATACTCCCTCCTATCATATCAGTCTTGAGTGCTACTCAACTATTATTGAAAGGATGTCAGAGGTACTTGGTCTTCATTTCTGGAGAAGAATCTAAGAAGCCAGTATTAGAGGACATCCCCATTGTACGGGATTTTCCAGATGTTTTTTCTGACGATCTACCTGCATTGTCACCAAATAGGCAGATTGAATTTACAATTGATCTTCTACCTGGCACCGTACCTATTTCTAAGCCCCCATATAGAATGGCACCAATTGAGTTGGAGGAGTTAAAGAAACAAATCCAGGAGCTTTTGGATATGGGTTTTATTTGACCCAGTGTATCACCTTGGGGTGCCCCTATCCTATTTGTGAAGAAGAAAGATGAATCCATGCGGTTATGTATTGATTATAGGCAACTCAACCAAGTGACCATAAAGAATAAATATCCCCTTTCTCAAATTGATGACTTATTTAATCAACTTTAAGGTACTCAGGTATATTCAAAAATTGATTTGAGATCTGGGTATCATTAACTAAAGATAAGAGAAGGAGACATACAAAAAATAACTTTCAGAACAAGATACGATCATTATGAATTCTTAGTAATGCCCTTCGGACTCACAAATGCACCGGCTGCCTTCATGGATCTCATGAATAGGATGTTCCACCCTTACTTGATAAATTTGTAATTGTATTCATTGATGATATCTTGATTTACTCCAAAAGTAGGGCAGAACATGAACATCATCTTAAGACGGTTCTGGAAGCCCTAAGATAAGAAAAACTATATGTCAAATTAAGTAAGTGTAATTTCTGGCTCAATGAAGTTATGTTTCTCGGCCATGTAATTTCAAGTGCTGGTATATGTGTTGACCCTCACAAGATTGAAGCTGTGACAAAATGGAAGCGGCCTTCTAATGTTTCAGAGATTAGAAGTTTTTTGGGTTTGGCTGGATACTATACAAGATTAGTAGAAGGCTTTTAAAAAATAGCAGCACCTTTGACCAGGTTGATATAAAAGAATGTAAAGTTCATATGGGATGACAAATGTCAACGAAGTTTTCAAGAATTGAAAAAAGATTAACCAGTGCTCCTATTTTGGTGATACCTAAAGGGGGAGAAGGTTTTGTAGTATATAGTGATGCTTCATTATAAGGACTTGGTTATGTATCCTAATGCAAAATGAGAGGGTAGTTGCTTATACATCTAGGCAATTGAAATCTTATGAGAAAAACTATCTTATTCATGATTTAGAGTTAGCAGCTATCATTTTTGCATTGAAAATTTGGAGGTATTATCTCTACGGACAAACTTTTGAAATCTTCACAGATCATAAGAGTCTCAAGTACATTTTCACACAGAAAGATTTAAATATGAGACAAAAAAGATGGTTGGACTTTCTAAAGGATTATAATTTTAATATCAACTATCATCCTGGGAAGGCTAATGTGGTTGCTGATGCCTTAAGCAGAAATACTTCTAGTCTTGTAGCCTATATGAATATTCAAAGAAATTCTATGATGACAGAGTTGGTAGACTTAAAACTTAGACTTTTATCGGAGACAAATAAAGGTTTTCTTGCATGTTTGATAGTGCAATCATATTTAGTAGAAAGGGTTAAAGAAGGTCAGAAAGAATATCCATATCTCCAGATGATAGTTAAGGAAATAGCTCAAGGAGCTAGACCCGAATTCCTCCAAATCGAAGATGGTTCTATTACATTCCACAATCGCCTGTGTGTTCTCGAAAGCCATCCAATAAAGATGCAATTATTAGAGGAGGCACACAGATTAAAATTTTTTATCCATCCCGGAACTACCAAGATGTATCGAGATTTACGCCAAAACTACTGGTGGCGTGGTATGAAGAGATATAGCAGATTTTGTTTCTAAATGTCTGATATGTAAGCAGGTGAAGGTAGAACATCGAGTACCTGTCGGAAAATTACAAAGGATTTCAATTCCTGAATGGAAGTGGGAGCAAGTCACTATGGATTTTATAACAGGATTACCCAAGACTGCGAAAGGATACAACGGAATTTAGGTAGTAGTAGATAGTCTTACCAAATCTGCTTACTTCCTCCCTGTTAACAAGAAATATTCATTGGATAAATTAGTATGCTTGTATATTAAAGAGATTATTCGATATCATGGGGTGCCAGTTAGCATTATTTCAGATAGAGATCCAAGGTTCACCTCTAAGTTTTAAGGAAATCTACAAAAATCTTTGGGCACACAGTTAAAGTTTAGTACAACTTTTCATCCCCAAACTGATAGGCAATCTGAAAGGATAATATAAACTCTTGAAGACCTCTTAAGAGCATGTGCTTTGGACTTTGGTGGAAGTTGGGATATGTACTTGCACCTAATTGAGTTTTCTTATAATAATAGTTACCACTCTAGTATACAGATGGCCTCTTTTGAAGCTCTTTATGGGAGAAAGTGCAGATCACATGTATATTGGGATAAGATAGGAGAACAAAAACTTTTTGGACCTCAATTAATTCAAAAAGATGTTGATAATATTCGAATTATACGTCAAAGATTGTTAACAACTCAAAGTTGCCAAAAAAATTATGCAGGTCGAAGACGAAGAGATCTAGAGTTTAAAGTTGGTGAGCTTGCCTTTTTGAAAGTATCGCCAACTAAGGGATTTATGAGGTTTGGTCAAAAAAGGAAGTTAGCTCCTAGATTTATTGGCCTATTTGAGATCTTACAAAAGGTCGAGCTTGTGGCATACAGATTGGCATTGCCCCCGGCTTTGGCTAGCATCCATGATATATTACACGTGTCTATGCTTCGGAAATATATCAGGGATCCATCACATGTCATATCTTACCAACCTCTATAACTAAGAGACGATGCCACTTTTGCAGAACAACCAATCCAGATCTTGAAGAGAAAAAAACATGTTCTAAGGAATAAAATTATACCTTTGGTAAAGATTTATTGGCAACACCATTCAGACCAAGAGGCAACGTGGGAAAGAGAAGAAGATATGCGAGAGCAGTATCCTCATCTATTCTCTTGAGGTAAGTAAAATTTGGGGACTAAATTTCTTATAAGTGGGGAGAAATGTAATCAAATCAAATATTTGATTTAAGAATCAAATATTATTTCCTTACATGCTAGTATAATTTAGGGAAGGATAATCCTATTTTCTTTTTACCATTACGAATTAGGAAATGGTTATTAAGCATTCCAAATAAGATAAGATCATATTTGTTAGTATATTAAATAAAAATAATTTATATTAAATAAATATGAAAATTTTTCTTTAATGGAGGCTCACCTCCTCTTATTTAAGGGGAGAGATTTCTCTCATTCGTTCCTCGCCGAGCAGAACTCAACAACGGGAGGAACAAGGAGCTTCATCCTACTGAGAAGATGTAGGTTCTCTCTACCTTTCTTGAAATTAAAAGTTTTTATTTGGATTCCATGTTGAAATTTTTAGATTGATATTAGTTTTTTTGAATTAAAATATTTTACTCTTTGGTACCCTTTAAAGGTTTTCATTTTTAAACATTCTGAAATTGTATATGTTTTATGATATCGGATTTTTTTTAGATTAAGAATGTTATTTCATTTTATTGCAGTTACCTTCTAATATTATTTAGATTTAAATATACCATGAGTAGTTCAAAAAAATAATAATAATTCTTAATCCTTTATATGTTAAAAAATTTTATTATTGATTAGAATATTTTATTTAAATTTTTTATTCTTTTGAGATTTAGAATGTTATTATTTCATATTGAAATTATTCATGTTATACGTATTAAAAGTATGATTTCTAATTCTTATTGAATCAAGAATGTTATTTCCTCATGTTGAAGCTTATCTTTTCTTATCATTTATTTAATCTGTTGTTATGTTTTAATATATTATTATTAGTGAATATATGCTGTTATAATTTAAAATTATGAAATTGGATAGGATTGAGTTAAAATAACCCGTAGGCCAGGCCCAACCCATGGGTCGGGCCCTAGCCCACGGGCTAACCCAGCCCAGTCCAATGTGGGCAGTCATGGGCCAAGGTTGGCCCAACTTGGTGTGATGCATGTACAGTCATGTGCAGTGCATATGATCGGTATTTGGATCGGCTCAACCTAGTCCAATATTATGTAATTGTTGGATTTGAGCCCAATCATTGATTGAACTAAACTAGACTTAATTAGTCTTAGATCAATTCAGTGTGGTTTCGAATTGGTCTGACTTTTCAAGTCAGTTTAACCTAAATCAAATCTAATCTAGTCCAAATTATACTTGTCTAGGGTGGTTCCAAACCAGTTAAATGAGGATTAGAGATCGGTTCAGTTAGATTCTAGTTAATCGAGTTTGATTAGATCGATTTAACTAGGGTTCAAATCAATTAAGGGTCATTTGGTATTATTGATATTGATGATGTTGAAAAGAAATGTTTTGAATATATTATTTCATCCCGAAATAGACACGATTAGTGTGAGATTTTGTTATTTCCCTGCCAAGAGCAGGTAGGGCGATTCCCTTCGGGGATTAGCGTGTCGTAAGATGTGGCGACTAGACGGTTCCTCCATCCGTTATTGGGAGGAACGTGTCCCCATTTTGGCAGGTGAGGGACGCCACTCCATCCGCTATTGGGAGTGCGATATGAGTTTGCCTCCATCCGCTGTTGAGAGAACATAAACTCATCCCGTAGGATAAAGCCTCTCCATCCGCTATTGGGGGAGTGCTCCTTCGGGTATTTGATATACGCCAATGAGATGATGGATTTTTGATCATGTATTTATTTTGAGTTGACTTTTGGGGTTCCTACTCAGCGTTGCTGAATTTTCTTTGTTTTTGATTTTCAAAACAGCCTCCCACTAGCACTGAATTAGATTCCAGTGGAGAGTGGACCTTCCGCTGCCGTTAGGTAGAGCGAGTTGGATGATTTTTTGAATTAACATCATTGTTTATCTTTTTACTCATGATTTGATGAATAAATAAATTATAACAAAAATTTATGATGATGAATAAAGTGATGTTTAATTATTTGGCTCTATATGTGTGGAAAGATGTAATCCTGGAAAAAAAAAAATCCAAGATGTGACTCTCTCTCTCTCTCTCTCTCTCTCTCTCTCTCTCTCTTAATTGCCCAAGCCCTTCTCTTTCTCTTGATGATGACCACCCAAGCCACTTAGTGTTTGTTGCCTGGTTCCAGCAGTCCACTGCCCATCATTGACGCTGGTTATACTCCCTTCTTTTGTCACCTCCTCTTCTCCTTCTCCTATTCCGTACCATGGCATGTAGCAACATACCATATTAGTACACCAGTACAAATTGATCATATATCGGTATGGCCAGTGACTAGTACAGGTCTGGTATCTGAGATTTTAAACTTTGAACCAAGCATCATGTTGGAGGCACTTTGAAGTTCTCCAACCACTTGGTGCCAGGAAATCATTTACCATCATTTGGTGTTGTATTAAGTAATCTTAGAAACACAATGGATTTTCGAAGCAACTTGGAAAGAGTAAATATGTGAATGTGTAAGGAACAAACATCAAAATGGTATTAGTGATATTTAATTTTGATGATATGGGATCACTTTTTATCAAGTACCTTTCAAGAAAACCATCAAATAGAGCCAGAAACAGAAGGCCTTTTGTTTTTCACATTTAAAATATTATTCAATCTGATCATTATGGATTTGTTATGTGATGATAGAAGTCTTTAAGCTTGGAAATTTGAAGTTGTATATGTATTTTTTGTGTTGGGTGTTACTACTTGGATACATCTCAGTTATCCAAAATATCTGATTTTTCAAATAGTTACTGAAAAGGCCATTCACTTAAGGATTTACTTATGGATGAGTTTTCTTAAACAAGAAGAATAGATGTTCAGATAGATATTTTATATTTCTGTTAAGCATCATATTATCGTTAACAAAATTAAAATGACAATTTCATGGGAAGTTCTTGTATCTTTTGTATAGCCCATGATGTTACTAAATTCTGTCCATGTTGTATTGCTGATTAATTGTTAATATTAATCATGATATGAAACATATTCTAACACTATAAAAGATGTCGAGCTTCATCATTTAATGTATCAACCTGTCTCTGTTGGCTTGTTTGGTATCCCATAAATATTAATGCTTTAAAGATAGAAAAAGCTGGGAAACAAGGATCTATAGAATAATTGAAGGACAAATAAATGTTTTATCATTTGAAGCAAATGAATTTTACTTTATATGCATATTTTTTAGAGTTTTTCATTCACATGCTCCCTTCTTTCTCCCTTTTTATTTTTTATTGTAAGACTTTGTTTGTAGTATAGATGTTGTCTGGAATTGTGCAGCTCATACTTGATTACACCATAATGTATTCTTTTTCAACAATTCATTCTTCTATTTTTGTAGCATCTACAACCACATGCTGGAGTTTCTCCGTCGTTTTTCTCATGCCACCTCAAGACGTTCGAAATCTGACCAAGTTAGGAAGAAAGGAAGAAACCAAAGCCCTGTAAGTGTTTTGAAATATGTTGCTTAGCCTATCCAGTGGTCTACTTGCCGACTTTCTTTAGTTTGCTTCTATGAGATACTTGTCTTGTAGTCCTTTCCAGAACAGCTTTACTTTGAGCATTCTGAAGAGGAAATGGCAATTTGCTTATTTAAGAGTCTTGTTGCTTCTTGTAGATGTGATTTTACTTTTTAAATTAAAACATATTATGTTTTGGCCACTGTAGTTGAATATTTTCCTTTTTTACCTATAGGTCCTTTTACTTGATGGCATTTTCATGTCAAAGAAAGAGAATGCCCTAGAACCATCACTACCATTGTCATTAGTGCATGCTTCTTTAGGCTGCATAATGTGTATTAGTCTGCCATAACATAGCATGTCATTGATAGCCATGGAGGGATATAAATATGTAAAAGGAATATATTTATTTGTTCAGAATCAACAAATCAGTTCCAATTGCACACTTATAGGGTTTGGATTCATCTAAACAATGTCTAATGCAGGATAAGAATGATAATATTTCGGATGGTCTTATAGTAAGCTTGTTTATGTCAGGCATCTAAGTGATTTTTATGTCAAACAACTACGTGACAAAGCGGGTTATGACTTGTGAGCACAGCATTATTTTTTGTTGCAAGGATGAAATGTAATAGCTATCAACATTTAAGCACCTTAATATATATTTTTTAAGCCTTTGTATAGAATAAAATGTAAACATCTCAGCCAAATACTGGTTTTGACACTTTGCCAGACCTTTATGTATAATATACTGTCTTGTTTGGCCTAGTATAACTTAATAAAAATGGAAAAAATGAATACCACTGGTACGAAGCTATATGGTTGACTAAATTATTCTGACATCCTAAAGATAGAATTTTATCATCGGTTGGTTTATAATAAGAACGAACTTATCTCACATGTCACCTGCCATTAAAAACCATAATTCATTTGTCTCTGCTAGCTATTGGAGGTTGATATCTTCATGCCAATAATCTGATGGAAGCTTTTTTTATAACATAGATAGTATAAAGGACTGTAGGTGATTCACATCTTTATTTAGATGCCAGAACTTTTGACTTGTCAAATCATGTAACTTATCAAGCCACAGCTTATAATGTTGACACGGTATACTTGATATCTTCCTCCCGCCTGACCTATTGTGGAATTTACTTGTAGAACCATCTCCTGTAAACACAGACTATGCTTAAAGTGGCTGTTGCCATCAGTTTATGTACTTTTTTTGTCATGTTCTTTAAATTTTGAAGAGCTTACTTGATGCTCCATCCCTCTTCTGTCTCATAATTGTTTCTGTATGCAGTTACAGGAAAGTGAAAACTTAACAGCTACGTGAGTTTCCTAATAACCTTTTTGGCATTATTATGTTTCATTAAGCAAGCTGATTTCTCATGATAGGATGCTTCATGGACTGTTTTAACTGGCAGATGCAGCTTGCAGACGCCAGAGAAACTTCGTCGAAGGCAGGCAAGGCGGCAAACACATGTAACATAGCACAACAGATTGGAAAACCAGAACTGCATATTCTTTCATTCTTTTCCACGGACAAAATAGGTCCTACCCTCTTTGAGAAGTTCTGTAAACGTTTTAAGCCGGTTTGAAATCTTTCCCCACAGGCTGAATGTTAGGTCATTTTTACTTGGAAGAAATTTTCTCAGCACCATAGCTTTGTGTGCTGAAATCATTATGACCTCTTCTTAGAATAATCATTGAGTACGGGGTTCTCAAAGTAGTTAAATTGTAGAAAATTGATATCCGCGTACCAAAGTCAATGTACTGAACCTATGAACATTCATATCATTGAGATGTGCAATGGAGACATGTAAATTATATTTGAGGCTGTTCCAAGTTATCTCCAGATCATTAAATTCAACTCGAGCATAAGGTGCTTCAGATCACTAACCCAGATCTAAGGATCTTTCAGGCATGTTAATGTGGCCTTTTTGTGTTTGAATTGGATGAGTGATTCAAAATCAAGATGTTCTAGCCGCTGTTTATCGGCTTAGATATTTATTCTTCATCTGTTCATGCAAATGTGTTGCGTATTTTGCTAAAGTCATTTACGATGCAGAAGTTTGTGGGCTCGCGTTTTATTCACAAGTATTTTACTGACTTATTTTAATATTCTACGAAGTTTCAAGTAGTTTCGCTAGAAAAGTTTTTATAGTTCATGTTACGTTCATAAATAAATAAATATATATATATATATATATATATATATATATATATATATATATATATATATAATATATATATAACCTAAGGAACAGAATAAATATGCAAGAACAAATGTGAGCTCGCCCATCTACCTGTATTTACCAATCTTTTTTGACCTTTCTCTGTCTTACATGTGTAAAGGAAATCTTAAGAGGCTATACAGATGGATAATTTGATTCTGTTTTTGCCTTATGAGGCTCTTGCAGAGACTGAGAGCTCAACAAGTACACCGACGTCGTTCCACAACCGTGTGAAGCTCAAAGCTGATGCACGCGGAGCCGAGCCCACCCATCGTTATGCCGGTGCATTTGTTCGGGCTCCGAACAAATCCAATACGGAAGAAAGAATCAAGCGAACTCCAAGTACGAAAGGGACGATGAAGTCGTCATCTCTTGTACGTGTTGATGGGAGATTTGTTGATGAAGCTTCGCCAGCACACCCACCAACGGCGCCGTGTTGTACGTGCAGGCCTCCGTCTGCATGTAATTCCCCCGGTGATCTCTGAACCTGTCGTGGGAGTCGGGGCCGCCGACGAGCGCCCCGGTGACGACGTTAGGGTTCTGCCCCCGCCGCCCGTACCAGTCGTAGTACCCCTGCATGCACCCGATGAAGCCTTTGCTCCTCTTGTAGGACACGATGGAGGACCCCCGGTGGTGCACCTGCATGGGGTACTTGTGGCCGTACCCCACCATATAGCTGATGCCCATGGGATTGGCGCCGAGAATGTAGTCGACCTGCGACGTGGCCAGCGCCACCAGTTCTTGGGGCCTGACAGCCCCGGCCGGGCATCGGAGTACGTCCCTGCGTGCTTCCTTCAGGTAGTCAGAGTACGCGATGAGGAGGAAGGCGGCGCTCGAGACGTACTGCATGTTGTTCCACTGGCGGACGAAGAGCATGCCACCGGGCGTGCGGTGTAGGTTGCTGCCGTTGTTCTTGTTGAGGCAAGCGCAGATGTAGTGCTCCCCCTTCGATTCGTATTGCTTCAGTACATGTCTTTGCGCCGCCGAAAATTTTCCTGCCGACAAAAGCTGAGAAGCGGTAGCACACAATCAATAGTCTAACGACGCAAAGCTGTTAATTAATGTAGTTCGTGCAGTAGGGATTAATCCTCCTCTTCATGCAAATGGCGTTCACTACATGTTCTTTTGAGACAATCTACAACTCGTCGCCGATGCTTTCGTATGCGTTCCCGTAAATACAGGAGATCGATGCGGACATATAACCTTCTATTCGGCGTTGCTGGTAAGCTGTCACGCTCGTCATTTAACTTCACGTTATGATCAAACTGATGTCCCCATTTTTGTCTTTAGACAACTCGTGGACAGTTGGAGAGTGTATTAAATGGACCGATAGATTAGCATGCATGCGGACGTGTGTACATACCTTGGAAGCCAGTATCTGAATACCAGCGTACTTGGCATCCCAGCTGAACTCCGTCATCGCCCACCCCGTTCCTCCGAATCCTTCGCCATTGCTCACCACGTATTCCATATACTGCGGCGTCCCTGTTGCCTTGTGTAGCCAAAGCGCGGCCCAAAGCAGCTCGTCCTCGTACCCGCTCCACGACGGGTAGTAACTCTTCGCCTCCCGGATGCTGCTGTCGTACTTCCCCCGGTGCTTGTCCGCAAACTCAAACAGCTACAGTGTTCGCATGCGAAGGACACGCAGACATCAGAGAAGACCACGGCCTGGATCACCATCGTGTAACAGTAGAATCGTTACCTTTCGAGCGTGATGCAACAAGAGGTGGGAGTAATGTGCGTCGGATTCGCGGAAGACGATGGAAGCCGCGGCCATGGCTGCGGCGGTCTCCCCCGCGACGTCTGATCCAGGGTTCTCCGTGTCGATCTTGTATGCTTGCCTCGGCGTTGTCATGTCCTCCGGCCTTTGCCAGCAGTAATGGTCAGTGTCGCCGTCTCCCACCTGTAGCATCCATCGATCACTCTAAGCGAAACGTATCTGCAACGTTTTGGATGGCAATCTACGATTGCTGGCTCCTCATGGAGAGATACCTCCGCCCACAGGACGTAGGGATGGGTGTGGGCTTTGATGAAGTAATCCGTCCCCCACTTGATGGCCTCCAGGGCGTGATGGTACTCGCCAGCAGCCGCAATCTCGTCGCCGTACTCGATGACGCTCCACGACAGCATCGTGATCGTGAAGGCCATCGGCAGGCCGAACTTGACATGGTCTCCAGCATCATAGTATCCCCCCACCAGATCTACCTACACAAGTGTTCCACCAGAGTAGTAACCAAGCCAGAAGCGGACATGCCGTAGTAGAACTAAAGAACTCACTCCTTGTTGGAGGCCATCGGTGAGGCCGGAATGGCCGCGCCAAGTGACACGCTGGCCGTAGGGAAGGCGGCCGGATCGCTGGGCCTCGAAGTAGAGGAGGCTCTTCGACAGGGCATCCCTGTAGTTGAAAGCCTTGGCAGCGGCAACAGGGAGGACGACCCAAAGAATGGCCGCAACCGTTACGAAGCAAGAGAAAAGATCTCTGCTGCCGCTTCTCTGCTGCCTGCCCTCCTTCTTCATGCTTCCGATCACCTTGCTACAAAGAAAAGCCTCTCATTCTTCTTCTTCTTCTTCTTCTTCTTCTTCTTCTTTTGGCGAGCAATGGAATGAGGAATTCATATGCACACGCATGTTGGACAAAGTCCAGGGAACATTTCTAAGCTGATTAAGTTAACCACCACATCTACCCATTCGAGATGGTCAATGTTCAGTGATCAAACGAGCTACGTCAACCGGGCCCAGCTGCGACCATGTCGTATCAAGGAGCAGGGACAGGGAGGGCCATCATCATCGGCCTCGGAGAAGGATGATTAATGGCACGATCAACAGCTTCATCACACGACTTACTCAGTAGAAGTAGAAGCGGCGGCCGCCGGGGGTGGGGTGGGGAATGGGGCGCGAGGTGGGGGGGGGGGGCCCGGGGGGTTGGTTTAGTGAGACGGCGTCACCCACGCTTAATAGCACTCGGTCCCAACAACAAGTGTATGGAATACAATACTATATCTACGTATGGGGAGCAGGCAAGAAAGCTCAGCATGCATCTCTACGTTGAGATCAAGAGGAGGAGTTGAATGCAAGGAAAGGGCACGGCACTGCTCTTTGCTTTGTCGTCCTCTTCCTCATCGCACGGTGGTGCCGATTGCTCGCACTCAATGCTTTTGTTTAACTTGTCGGCGCTCCTCCACGTGCTTTTCAAGCTGTCTTGGATGCGTTAGTTCAACCAAATGGGCGAATTCTCCACACACACACACACACACAAAGACGCGTCCTCATTTTTTTAGAGAATTCTCGAACATTATAATATACTTCAGTCACCTTTTTTTCTTTCTTTTTTCCTATGAGTCAGTCCATAAGTTACATTTATAATATTTTTATAATAGTAAAAACATTATAATATACTATAAAATACTGAATTATAATATTTTTATACTACGTTACATATTGCTGAAAATAAAAGCACTATGTTTCAGTGTTTTTACATTATGTTATAATATTTTCTTGGTATTGCTAAAAATACTATAACATAGTATAAAAACATTATAAGTGGACAAATTCACAAATCGATCCATACGAAAAAGATTATAAAAATTAAATATTAGAAAAAATATATTATTTTAGAATTTTAGAAACGTAGGATACTTCTCGAGAGAAAATAGAAGTTTTCCACTTCAACTCCTTAAAATTTGTGTAAACACTTGTATCGAGTCCCATCAGCTAGACACAGTAGATGCTTTGGATCATTTCGACCATGCTATGAGTTGAGAATGGAGTGCCCTCGGTAGAGCACCTATTGAGTAGATCGATGAGATGATGTTATTACGACATAGGCCCTCCTTCTGACACCAAATGATACATATGATGTCAGTGATAACTGGATCAGCTTAACTCGGTTCAAGCTCGCATGTGCAAAAAGTTTGAAGTGGTGAAACGAAGGTTGAATTCTTGCTTAGTGGCTGAGGGGTACTCGGACACTTGTCCATGACTAACTTACACAAAGATCAAGGTCAAACAAGTTTTTCAACATGATCCCTTCAATCCTTAAGTCAGCGATAGAATGGAAAAAGAGAATTTTTAGTAAAAAGTAACTAACATGCACCTCTATTATTGTATTCTAAAGGCTTTTTATAGTGGATTTAACTAGGAGAATATTTTATAATATAGGTAAAATATTCACTTAGCATTTCCTCTTGTTTTCGTTATGTTGATTGGGCTATCACATGTCGAGCCTGAGTTGGAATAAATATTTCTCCTATAAGTACAAAGTTCTCATTTTTAATAATTATGATAAGAAAATTAAAAAAAGTATGTCAATTTTATATGAAATTACTCGTTAACTCATCTCAAGTTGCAAAAGTCAAAGTCTGTAGCAGTGACGATCACAACAACATAGAGGAGTTACAAGAGCAAATCCCTGAACTTGTGGTGACATACTTCAAGATCCATGCTTGGTTCGGGTTTGGCTCCATGCCTTTCTTGTCTTCTTGCTTCTTAAAAGACTTGGTTTCAAGTTCAATGAATCTCGTTTAGAGTTTCTTTGCATGGTGATACAAGAAAAAAACCCTACTTAAATCTATTTGATTAAGAGTTGCATTAACAATGGCCCTCACCTTCATCAATGTTAATTATTAAACATAGTTACTTAGCTTTACCAACTACACATAGAATAGCATCATCAACCACACAACATGGTTGATATATATGAAGCTGCAAGTACTTGTTCACCAAGTATTGCCATCTTATTGGTGATTTGGTGAAGGTGAAGTGGCTATTTGATTCTAGTGGATTATACATAATGTAATTCTCAAGGTTTAGTTGGCATGAAAAGTAGCAGTAGGTGGTGGAGCAGATCGAGCATCAATTTCAACGAACAAAAAAAAAAGAGATAATATTATTCTACTATAATATTACCCAAAAAAAATCACACCATGCTTTGTTTTCATCTTGGGCGCTGGTGAAGAGACCTTCCCATGATAAATGCTAGTATAACAATCTAAGTTTTTGAGTATGATTACACATGGAAAAGAACAGTTGACCTGAAGATTGTACTCCCCACCTGCCCAAATACAATACTTAAAAGTCCCGACGTGCACTAGAGTTGACCGAGGTTGTGAGGTCATAACTTGTTGGAACTCAGCGATCCATAGTGCAGTTGATGGTAGATTTAATCTAGCATGGAAGAGGCTGTATGCATGTATGTCAAACATGGAGTGCCCCGCAGAGATTTATTATGGAATGCAATGCCAATTTCATGTCCTATATAAACAGAGACATTAGTGAAATCTCCATGCGACTAAAAAAAGATAAACAAAGGTGGAATCTTAGATTCGATTCTGATTTAAGCATTGTGAGATGAGTACTTGGCACGAATCAAACCCCCAAAAAGGTTGAACGTTTACATGAGTAATGATGGTTGGATTGGAAACTGCATTGCTCAGATTCAGATAGATATCAAGGTAAAGCAACACACTATATTTAGTGTATCACAAGTTTCTTTTATTCTCTTCTGATGTTGAGAAATAGGTGGAAGAGGAGGAAGGCAATAGTGCTGCTACTCGTGCAATTATTGGTCGACAATAAAAATGTAAGTGGAGCAGCCTTCTGCAATTAGCAAAAACGAGTCAAATTTGAAGTAATGAGACTATATTAATCATATGTGATGGAGGTGTGATCATAAAGCGTAAGATGTTATTCATAACATTAAGATGTTTATACACATCTCCCAACAAAGTCAATGTATCTTGAATCTATGGGACTACGTTAGTGATATTATGGTCAACACCATTAACATCATATTAGTCATATGTGATGAAAATATTAAAAAATTATCAGACATCGAGGTAACGATGAAAAAATGTTAAGATGTTATTCACGTAATAGCGTTGTGATTTTAGTCACAGAGTATTAATCATAAAATTATTGAGGTATCAATCACTTAGCATTAGCATTGCAGTATCAATCATGTGTTTGATGAGATATCAACTACATCATTATTTTCGACGGTACGAAGAGATTATATAATTCTGTACATGTACAAATCCCATGAATAATGCACAGTATTTTGGCCGTGTTTTGGCTCACGTAAAGAAACGTCGGACTGACGTATCTGTCATTAGCTGTTGTGCAACGAGCTTTGCCGAAGACCAGAATGACTAACTTAAATGTTCCCTATCATCCAATTCTTCCGCCTTCATGTCGTTGACCCCACTAAATTGACCAAACGGAGGAACAGGCTTTGCACAACTCAAGAAAGCGATCATATTCTTCTCCGTATGTCGATGTTCATCAGACTAATAACGCATGTAAACTGAGTCATCTCGCTGATATTTCCATGTCTCAATCAATCTCCCCGAAATTAATGGACGCCGGTGGAAGCTTTCTCTTCCACGGCTGGTGGAATTCATTCAGATCATGTGCAATGCATCGAGGCTGCAGGAGATGATAGCCATGCCATGACAGACTCGTTCTCCTCCTTGACGTCCTACCAACCTCTATTATTGGATCGCTGACTGTTCCTCTTATTCCCCAGCATTCAACACTTCGGCTACCAAATCCTGGAACTTAATCTCCAGGTCTCTTCCTTAATATTGCGTTGCTCAGCTAACCTTCCTTTGCCTTTCCCATCTCTCCAAACCTCCGTGCACCTGATCTCATGCATCCAAGAAACTATTGTTTTCTAAGTCAAACCCAAACCCATCCACCTCAACAGGAACCAGACTGCAGTGCTCAGAATCAATCCGAACAAGAGAAGTCAACGCTCTCGGGAGCAAGTTGCTGGACATGTTTCGTCGGTAGTGGGCTTTTGGTCCAAGCAGCTGAGATCATAAGAGTTCGACGGATATCATTATCTACTATTGGTCAAAGCTTATTTTGGTCAAAGCAGCTTGTACATGCTGAAGTCCAATGTGATTAACGGGAAGGCTCCTTCCAACGGTTCAACGATCTATCCATACGAAGATCACATGGTCTCACGACCGATCATCACGATAATATGATATTTTTGATATGGTCATTTCGACGATTATATGATATTGTCCCATGATCGATTTGTATGAAAACCAAGATTAGTGAGATTCTTATTATCGCCCTTTTGACACTTAAATTAGTAACTAAAAGAGATGGAGTGATTTTAGTAAACATTAATTGATCTCAGTTATCATTGTAAAAAATATTAATAGAGTTTTTTTAATAACGAGTTAAGTAGGAAAATTTGTATGGTATAATTATACTGATAAAAACCTGCCTTCTCATGACTGATTACATTGTCATGTGTTGAGCCATCATTGAGGGTAAATATTTCTTCGTTCGATAGTTAAAATATTTAACCCTTACATTGACATTTTGTTTTGTGCTTTATTATTAATATCTATATATATTTTTTGGTTTCAATGTAATCTCCCCCGACAACAACAAATTAGATTTTTGTTGTTTTTCCTATTCCTCTTTCACCGACCAAAGTTTCTCGGATGCTTGATTACTAATTAAGAACAGAAACAGTTACATTAACCTGCATGAATTGTGGCATCTCTATTAGCCATGGCCTTAATGGGTCAAAATTATTGACTCGATCAAAACTCAAGCTGTAGAACATTTCTGACGTTATATCGCATGGTAGTGCGATCAGAGTAGAATAGAATAGAATGGTGGGTTCTTCATTTGTGGATCTGCCCACAGGGGCTCCACTGGACCATAAAACTTTTAAGCCCATCGAGGCATGCTCACTGCCATTCAAATTAGTCTTCGGCCCATCGTTAAACATGCATTCTCATTCCCATAGCATCAATGTCGAAACCTTAAATTTTTCATGAATTAAAAGAACAATTATGAAGAGGATGATTTTATCTACGAAATATTTATATTTTGGATACTTTCAACTGATATTCTATTTTTTTTTTCAAGTAGTATCCTTAGTTTAAAAAAATACTTAAATTCACTTATCGTCGTATTTTGATTTGTTACAGTGTTATTAGCCTATTATAATATTTTATTATAACATTATAAAATCTATCTGAAAACATCGTAAATGAGTAAAATAAAATTAAAATACATTAGAAATCATTCGATATGTTGATTCAAATTGGTATTTATAATAGTTTAATAAAAATACTGCAAATCATACTAAAAAATACTATAATGATCTAAATAGAATCATAATCTCAACTAAACTAATTATAACTCTAAAAATATAATATTGTAATGGTCTACAAGTAATGATAACCAAATTGATATAATATGATATCACTTATAATATTTTTTGAAAACATTTATAGTATTTTATTAATGTATTAAAAATCTTATAAATAATATAAAAAAGAGTCAAATGAAAATATTGACGAATAAAAAAACAAATAATAAAATGTAGCAATTTTTTTTTGGAGAAATATTTTAAGTAATCTTTAAATTAGGAACATTACTTGAAAAATAAAGGAAATATTTTTAAAAATATCTAAAAATATGAATATTTCGGCCGAAAATTTGTATAATAATTATGTAGATTCGATATGTATATAGAATTGTACGCATTGCAGGATTGTTGCCACGTCGATGTCAGAACGCACTCACCCAACCGTCCACCCGAACCCACCCGAACCACCTACCCCTCCGTACCCTTCGGCCCCCACTATGTCGCTTTTACCGCTCCCTTACGAACCGGCGGGCCGCGACGACGATTTCCTATTAAACCCAAACCCTCTCCTATAAAACCGAGAATTACTCACTCAAGTTTGGCTGCCGTTTTCTGTGTACACCTTATACTGAGATCCGTCTCCCCCGCTCGATCCTGATCTCTGCCCCTGCCCTCGCCCCCATGGCGACTGCGAACGCCGCCCTCGCCAACGGTTGCGACAACGGCCCATCCCCCGGCCGCCTCTCCTCTGTGTACAGCGAGGTGCAGACGAGCCGTCTCAACCATCCGCTCCGTCTACCCTCTGTCCTTAAAGGTCCTTTCAAGCTCGTCGATGGCCCGCCGAGCTCCGCCGCCGGAAACCCAGGTCATCCTCCCGACTTGTTTCTTTTTCTCGGTGACAAGTTTCTTTTTCTCCCCTTTTCTCGATAATGCGTCTGATGATGCCGTTGTTGTTGATGTTTGTAGATGAGATCGCAAAGCTGTTCCCTAATCTGTTCGGTCAGCCATCAGCAAAGGTGGTGCCGACGGGCTCGGATCCTTCAGATTTCGCCGGAAGTTTGAAGATCGGCGTCGTGTTATCTGGTGGCCAGGCTCCAGGTGGACACAATGTCATCTCTGGAATTTTTGGTGAGTCATTATTCCGCTTTCATGTTGATTTATGTTTGATCTCGCTTTTCTTGATCTAGTGCTCGTTCATTTGTTTTGTAATTAATTAGCGGCTTATTATTATGAGTTTTTTGGCATTTGGAATGTGGCAGATTACTTGCAGGAGCGAGCGAAAGGCAGTATCCTCTATGGGTTCAAGGGAGGTCCAGCAGGGATTATGAAGTGCAAATACGTGCAGCTGACTCCAGAGTTCATCTATCCTTACAGAAACCAGGTATTTGATGCTTCATTTTCGTTTTTAATATCATTTTTCTTTCGTTGAGGATGGATCCTGGATATCAATCTTCGTTATTGGATTACTAATTTGTCTGGTGAACAAGCTTTTATAGGCGGCAGTAATTTATGTATTACAGATTAATTATCAGTAGTATTATTCAAATCAAGGCATTTTCATATGGTTATTTGTAAATGGTTAAATTGAAAATCTCTCTAACTGATGCTATCAAGGGATTATAAGAGTAGAAGAGCTACGGACTGAAGTTTATGACCACCTTATTAAATTGGAGAAAATCCTGATAGGTAGGCTTTCCTATCTTAGCAGCCCAAATTTGGAACTTTAGTTGAACTTTGGTTTCTAGTTTGGTTTGAAAATATCTATAAACCAGATATTACACACCACTAAGAGAAAGGAGGGCAGGCCTATCATGCAACAACCTTAATCTATGACTAAATTTCGGGATCTGCGACGGCAATAGGAATTGGCAGGTCAACTTTCAGTAGAAGCTTATGGATCAACAGTGGATGGAATCCACTTTGATAATGTATAGGAATTTAGATTGATAAATGCAAGATGTAATATATAACAAATTTTCACTCCATAATCAAATATTTTTATGGCATACATATATCAAGAATTATCTCAGGAAAAACTGAAATTACCCAAAATAGCTCTACTGGATTCTCATGAGTTCCTTATCTTATGCCCCAGTCAAGGTACTCTCTCCTTGTTTTCATATATATAGGTATAAGATTTAGCAAGTGTTCAGTATGAAAGAAGTCCTTTCAATCATCAGTCCTTTTCCCATTGTAGATTATACAAGTAAACAGTAATTGGTTTATATATCCAAACAGGTGACTAGATAAGCAACAAACCCAAACCTCCAAATCAGAAAACTAGTTATGAGAACATGTGATCATAGTTGATAAAGTGAAAATGATAGGAAGGTTGCGAAGGATAATGAAGCTTCTGAAATATTCAAAAAGTTACCATGATTTTATTGATTTACTCTAATATCATTTACCATACATGTTGAACATTTTCTCCATCATATTTGTAGTAATTGGTTTGATAAGCATGTGTACTTTATTGTTGCTGTCTCTTGTCATGGAGACTATAACTCTTTGATTGTGTTTTGGTGGCTTAGCACACAGGTTGAACTAGTTCCTTTCAGCCTTTTATGAATGCCAAAATGATTCTAAGTGTGATATATGTAACTTATAGATAAACATTTTTTTCTCCACTCTATAAAACCTTATATAAGGTTTAATATTCTGGTGTTTTTTCTGGAACAGGGTGGATTTGATATGATCTGCAGTGGAAGGGACAAGATTGAAACTCCTGAACAGGTACTTTTCTGATCTTTTTGTAGATTACCTGTATAACAATGTATATTTACAAGTTTTCTGTTTATATATTTATGTGCTCACTATAAGTTCTGACATCACATTTCATATTCATATGTATCAGTTTAAGCAAGCTGAGGAGACAGCTGTGAAACTAGATTTGGATGGACTTGTTGTTATTGGTGGAGATGACTCTAACACTAATGCATGCCTCCTTGCTGAAAACTTTAGGTTGAACTTTGAGTTAAAATTTATTAAATCATAATACTGCAATCATTTGGACATTTTTTATGGTTTTTAATTTTTTTTTAATTTGATGATATTGAAATGGTTAGGCAAAAGAAAATGAAAATTCGAGTTATTGGATGCCCAAAGACAATTGATGGAGATTTAAAGTGCAAGGAGGTGCCAACAAGTTTTGGATTTGATACAGCCTGCAAGGTCAAATCTTTCTTTCTTTTTCTTGTCTCTTTTTTGCCTTTTAGTGTCAACTGTCAATATTTAACGAAAGCAAAATCCAATTTCTGCATTAACATACCATATCAAATATTCATTTGAATGTTCAGATCACATAGTAGCCACAACTGGTGGTTTTATAGCTTCCTTATTTTGCCAATTTCTCTAGAATTTATGATTATAGGGATTCTTTAGTCTCATTATTACATTTTTTAAAAACTAATCCTGTTTCTTTTTTTGTGTGGATAACTTTGACATATTTATCAAGGTTCAAATACCAAGCATACTGCTCGATATGCCCTCGTATTTATCCTACAAAGGACAAACACACCCATTCTGATTCGAAAAGGGTTATTACTTTGTCATTTTGGTGTCTTGTTTGCCAATTATTGTAGAAATGATAAGGTGACTAGTCCAATATATCAACACATTTTGACTTGCAAGCTGTACTGGTTATTACTTGACACAGGAGCACTTGCAAAGCAAGGATTTAGACATGTTTTCTTCCTTACTTGCTTACAAGTTGCTTTACAGGGATGCCAATTATATGAGAATCAAATATTCATCATTCTAGGAATAAATAGATAGCCATTCTTAGTGAGTCTACAAGTCTTCATTTCTTCAATTTTAACATAGTCACATTGCATAATTTTCTCAGAGATTTTTTTTTCTGTGCAGATATACTCTGAAATGATAGGAAATGTCATGACAGATGCACGATCAACTGGAAAATATTATCACTGTGAGCTGATTATGTTCTAAGACTTGATCTTTGATAGTTGCTTTAGTATTTGGTTCAAAACACTTGATGTCTTCTTTTTTTTTTAGTATAAAAGAAGGAGCAAAACCTTGACCAAAGATATTTGCTACTGGTTATTTATAAGTTTCTAAATGCTACTAACATAGAATAGATTGGTTTATTGCAGAAAAATAATTCTCACAGCTACTTGGCCTAAAACCAAGTCAACCATCTACCATTGTGATGACAAATTCTCCCATTATTTAAGTGTGGTTTGATTTCCTTCCCAACAGTCTCCTACCAATTTTATACAAAATTGTACTAAACCAAGTTTGTGGGGTGTATTGTGCTTATCTAAACCCAGCATGATAACTGAACTGAATGATCTGGTCTATTTTCAAATATACATATCAAGGTTGTTCAATAGTTTCCATTAAATATGAGAACCAACTCATTTCAAATTGTTTGCTCAAAATCTTTTTCTAGTCCCTTTGCAGTGTTATTCTTCATATGTCATGTTTATTTTTTTTCCTTTTTTTATTAAATGATTAACCAACATGGCATTAATTTGCCTGTTAGCTAACAATTCATAAACATGTATTAGGTAATTTTTTTAATCTATGTTCACTAATATTTAAATTTCTTTTACTTAGTTTTTTTTGCTCTTATAAATGACTCTTTCTTGTTCAGTTGTGAGGTTAATGGGCCGTGCTGCTTCTCACATTACATTGGAGTGTGCTTTGCAAACACACCCGAATATTGCTATCATCGGCGAAGAGGTTCTTTTCTTTTTTTGATTTTAGATTTCAGTTTGAAGGGCCTATTTGACTATTAGTAACTTATTTTGTCAATTTCCTCTTGCATTTTTAGGTAAATTACATTAACTTGGAGAAAATTTGTTTGTTCATTTCTTGCTAGAACTTGTCACCATCTGGGTCAAGAAGTTATGAGTTGTCCTTTTGTGCTGTTTTATATTGTAATACCAATAATGATTGCTTGCTTTGTGTGAGGCTAGGGAAAGAGGTTACCATAATGCTTCCCCGTGATATAGGTTGAAAGTAATGATTAGGATGTTTATGAGGGAGGTTTTAGACTTAAGGGCAATGATAAATTGTTAAATTAAAATTGAAGCCATATAAATGTTGACAATTATATGTGGAATCTGCTGGAATTTTCTGCTTATATTTTCAATATATGGGTTTTAAAAGGAGAGCTCACTTGGAACCATAACCAAGTGTCGGCTGTAAATTAATAAGCCTAAAAAGCATAATAGTGAATAAAAACTGAAATAATGACCATATTGATACATTTAAAAGCTGTTTACTCTTGTTAGGAGAATACCAACATTCAACAATATGTTGTAACATGTACGAAACAAAGAATATGCAAAATTTCAACTTGCATGTTTAAATAATAAAGAGCTTGATAATTGTTTGACTCTTGGACTTAGAGTATCAGTTTTGGTGTGCGCTTCTTTGGTTTGAGGAAGAGAAGGAGCTTTCTGAAGCCACAAAATAATTAAATGTATTGCAATAAAAGTAAAAAAAGAAAAATCTATCCATGGGTCATTATGCTTATACCCTCTGATAATTAGCATCTTAGCAGGAAACTTTTTTACTACTTTCCAACTAGACTGCCTGTAGAAGTGTTGCTTTCATGCTTGACAATACTCAGTATCTCAGTATTTTATAATAATCAAATAAAAACATTTTGCACATCATTAAATCTGTTGCAAATATTTTGCTGTAAGTTTTTCATCACCAATATCAAACAAATCTGGTAGCTGCCATGGCCCTTTTCTGTTTGTAGGTGGCAGCCAAGAAGCAAACACTTAAAAATGTTACGGACTACATTACTAACATAATCTGCAAGCGAGCAGAACTTGGCTACAATTATGGTGTCATACTTATTCCAGAAGGATTAATTGACTTTATTCCTGAGGTATAAGAAATCCATGGTTTTCATGTATTTGTTGAGGGATCAACTTGCATCAGAGTGCTGACATGATTGTCCTTTTCTCAGGTTCAACAACTTATTGCAGAACTTAATGAAATCCTAGCCCATGATGTAGTTGACAAAGAGGGGTTATGGAAAAAGAAACTTCAACATCAGTCTCAGCTTCTCTTTGAATTTCTTCCCCAGGCAATCCAAGAGCAATTGTTGCTAGAAAGAGATCCACATGGAAATGTGCAGGTACTATATTGTACATTTGTACTAAATGTTCATCATATCGATGCTCTGTGTTATCTTTGATTTTGAAAAGAGGACTAGCTATTCATCTTGTTCAAAGACTTCTGCTATTACTTGATCAGGTTGCCAAAATTGAAACTGAGAAAATGCTTATCTCCATGGTTGAAACTGAGTTGGAGAAGAGAAAATTGGAGGGTACATACTCTGGACACTTTAAAGGACAATCCCACTTTTTTGGGTAAGAATAACATTTTAAATGAATTGGTTTGATTTGATGGACCTATTGATAACTGAGGCGGAGCCCTGGAATCGAGCTAGTGATGCTCCATCAAAACCTAGGCATCAAGTGTTGGAACCATAAAATAGCTTCTTTACATGTAGGGACACATTTGACCCTCTTTAGATCTCCTATCGGTAGAAGGAAGCCATTTGTATTGTGATGCCCTTATCATTGATTGATAACTCTGACATCAATCATTATGAAATCCTTTTACACATTTCAAGGTTCCTTTTTAGTGGCATTGCGAATTACCTTTAGTGTCAGATAATTTTTTTCTTTTTGCTCTCTAGTTCTGATTTGAAATTTACATTTGCAGATATGAGGGAAGATGTGGCTTGCCTACAAATTTTGATGCCACCTACTGCTATGCATTGGGTTATGGTGCAGGAGTTCTGTTACGTTCTGGAAAGACAGGCCTCATATCCTCAGTATGTTACCATTATCTCTGTTATTCTGAAGAATTTTCTTATCCCTAGTAATAATTCCTTTTCATGCTCCAACATCATGAAATACCATGTAATAATTCAATTAACGAACTGAATGGTATATACCTATGTATGTATCATATTGTTTATGTATACAAATACGTATTTGTATGTAGAGTTGAGCTAGTATCCTATTTGTAGGATCGAGTTCTCAATGATACCAAAATATAAGAACTGGAGAATAAAAATTGAACATCAGCTCTGTTGGATATATCTATATGTTTAAAGGGCTTTGAAGTTTGAAACAAAAGGTTATGCTTTGACACTGTCTAGCCTAAGTTTCTACTGGAGATACAAGCGCAGAGACACCAACGTTTTCAATGCCAGGTGCTACTAATGTGCCAGCAGCTGCTCAGCATACAGTAGGCAACAAGCAAAGGTGCTGACAAAATGATTTTTGTTGGAAACCTAATTGGTTAGAACCCCATTATCTGATCATGTACATGAGAACTGATCCAGTCTGGTTTTAATTAATCTGCCAAGGCAGCTTAATTCTTATATTCTTATTCCTAGTAATAATTCCTTTTCATTCTCCAACATCATGAAATACCATGCAATAATTCAATTAAGGAACTGAATGGTATATACCTATGTATGTATCATATTGTTTATGTATACAAAATTACAAATATGTATTTGTATGTAGAGTTGAGCTAGTATCCTATTTGAAGGATCGAGTTCTCAATGATACCAAAATATAAGAACTGGACAATAAAAATTGAACAATTGTTCTGTTGGATATATCTATATGTTTAAAGGGTTTTGAAGTTTGAAACCAAAGGTAATTCTTTGACATTGTCTAGCCTAAATTTCTATTGGAGATATATGTGCAGAGGCACCAATGTTTTGAATACCAGGTGTAGTAATGTGCCAGCAGTTGCTCAGCATACAAGTAGGCAACGGGCAAAGGTGCTAACAAAATGACTTTTGTTGGAACCATAATTGGTTAGAACCAAGAATTGAAATTTCATACCACACCAGAGTTTCGAGATTTGCTTGGTATGGTACGTATCAGTATGTACCGTTGGTGCGCTAGGGCATACCGACGGTACACCCTAAAATCTTAAAAATACTTTCACCTGCCACAATAGGTCGTACCGATCGGTATATCTCGGTAACGATCGAAATTTGAGATGGTATCGGTTGGTACACCTCGGTACCGGTCGATACGTCTTGATACCAGCCAAAACACTTGTATTGCCCGGTAGAGGACGGTTCGCGTATCGGTATCCTCTCAGACCGGTACGATCGAAATTTGAGATGGTATCGGTTGGTACACATCGAAATTAGGAACCTTGGTTAGAACCCCATTATGTGATCCTGTACATGAGAACTGATCCAGTCTGGTTTTAATTAATCTGCCTTGCTTAAACCATGTTTGGCCTTTAATCAGGTTTAAGATGTGTTCGGGTAGGAAAATAGATACCTGAGTCAGGTTCGAGTTCTGGCCTGGGTGCCTAGGTAATTAATCATTCAGGTTCAGGTTTGGGTAGGTTGAATTCAGTGGGTACCTTACCAGTTGCGACTCCTATGGTGGCAAGAATTACAATTTCTTGGCATTTATGTATCATTCTCATTTTACCAATTTACTATGCCATATTCTTCATGTTGGTAGGTATGACATGTGGCCTTCTTTTGTCACAATTGCCCAAAAAGCTTTAATATAGAATGAGGCAACAACAACAACAAAAACAAATCCCTATGTCCCAACTATTTTGAGTTGGCTGCGTGAATATTTTGTTGAGATAGAATGAAGCAATGAATTTATATACTTCTAACTATCTCCTTCTATTATTCGAATTAAAAAATTCTGCATGATTTTTTGTTAACAAAGAAATAATGTGAAGTTCTTTTTACAGGTTTTAGTAACTAGTTTTGTTTTTGGTCTGATGCATCTAGGTTGGTAACTTAAACGCTCCTGTTGAGGAATGGACAGTTGGGGGGACTGCATTGACTTCATTGATGGATGTTGAAAGGAGACATGGTATATCATCTTCTTTTATTCTTTCTCTTCTTAGTGCATAGTTTATGTTCATTTTCTGCTCTTGTAGACTTCCATTGCTTAAGTTTGGAAGTTTCATGTCGAGACGCAGCTTTTTGCTTGTTAGAAATTGTCTTCCTCTCTTAGAGAATTTAGTTTAGGTGCCATACGCTACTGAGCTTGTTGATATATCCGCTGTCCTTTTATCATAAAATCTTGTAAGTGGAAATGAGAAACTTCACCTCAATATAATTCTTATATTCTGTGACAATTACTAATCCTCGTTTTATCTCAAACTGATTTAGAACATCCAACTTAATTGGTTCACCATTTACTAACATTACACTTAAATTGCTTTTGGACATGTTGAGTAATGGATCAAAAGCATTAGGAACTTTTACATTTGTACATTTCATGGCCCATATGTTATAATTGCATAATCTTGTGTATTAAATTATGTCATTCCTACTGATTGTGAAATCTTTAGCCTCTAAGATTGTGCTTGTGGTTGATTTTTTGCTAGCATATGTATTTATTTTATCCCATCAGTGAATGGCATACATTCTTAAAGTTACCAAATTGATTAGAAGCCTTTTTCTCCCTGCACTGTTGATGTTACTATGTAATGCTAACATTATGAACTTTCATAGTTCATGGTAATACATTCAACTTTACAATGCATCTCAATGTTTTGAGTTCATGAAATTAGTAAGAAAGTAAAAAAAAAAAAGTGAAAATGGGAGAAGGAAAGAAAAAAGGTGGTGGGAGGGGGAGTTGTTGATCTTTGGGGATTATCAAATGAATCTTGGCAGCCATTTTCTCCCTGCATTATTAATGTTAATCTTTGATGCTAACATGATGAACTTTAGTAGTTCAAGATAATACACTAGATTTTATAATGCATCTTGATGTTTTAAGTACTAAGGGATTTACTGAGAAAGGAAAGAAAGGTGAAAAATTGGAGAAAAGGATGTGGGAGACCGAGGTGGAGTTGATTGTTACTTAGGATCACTAAATAATATTTGGCAATTGTTGCCAGGAAAATCAATGAAACCAATCATATTATGTAGATTTGTTAAATCATTTGCTAAAATATCACTAAGTTTTGGATTAATGAGATTACTTTTTTGATTTGTACCATTATCTTAACTCTTAACTATTTCAACCCTAGTTCATAAGCTTTCCTGGACCAAATATTAGCTTTGCTCAATTAGGATGATGAACTACAAAAGTTGGAAGATGGGTGAGTGCTTCCCAACCTGACTAGCTAACTGCTTTAAACCCTAATTTTGCTGCTTATTTTCCTATGTTTTCTCTTGCACTAGAGGGAATATAGAGTTAAAATAATTGAATCCAGCTCCATTTTTTTGGTGGTTCAAGAATTCTTGACTTGGACTGAGTCATTTAGTTTCTGGGTTGATATGATTGACAAGTTAAGAAATATTGTGCTTTTCTTAAGTACAAAATAAGGACTGAATACGGGTGAACCAACCTAAATATTCAGTAGAGATATGTTCAGCATTTCCTTGACCCATTAGAACTTGTAAAACCTGAAAGATCACCTTAAATGAATCAGGTCTGGGTCAGGTAAGGTGTACTAAACAAATTGCAGTCACCACCAATTGACTATTGACTGCTTATAATTGGCTATAGGATGGCAGCACTTGATGATCTGCATATGACTATGGTATTAGATAGCGGACAATCAGTGACTCACCAGTTGCCCAGCCAACCTTTGTACTTGCAACTTTCACCAGCCATAGCCAACCATGGCAACAACAGAGAAATGTTGACAGCTAAAGATCATCCATATAAACTGCTGGTTGCTAACAGTTTAACAGATTTATGGTCAATTTGTGATTGGCTACCATTGGCTGCTTTGGCAAAATGCCAGTCATTTGGCAATTGGTGATCTGATGGTTGCTGATTATCCATGATGGTTAATCAGCAATCATGTTTTTTTCTATCAACCATAACAATCATCTGTTGACTTGACAACTATTTATGATCTATTGGCAATCAGCAATGATCAGCTGACAGCCTACTCAATGACCACTTACCACCACTAAATTATCAGTTATCATCTGTTTCTGATGTACCGATCATGATTTGCGGACTGTGCAACTTATTCAGTAAAAAAAGACAAAGTGTATTTACAGTATTCTTTCAGTGTAGGAGAACAAATAATTCAAGTAATTAAACTGCAGTTGTCCATCCGTCACTTTATGTAAATTAAACACTTAAAAAGTTTACAATTACAGAATTAGTGTTTTTCCACTTAAAATACTTACAGATAAACCAATAAACAATGACTGTTGATATATGACTTGGGCCAAGTGTCAAGATGGCTTGTTCCAAACATCATTCCAGCATTAATTTGTTACTTTGCGTTTATTTCTCATGAGATGCAAACTCATTCCAGGTAAGTTCAAGCCAGTGATAAAAAAGGCAATGGTGGAACTTGAAGGTACAGTAAAAAGTTGCTCATATTGTTGCCCAGTGTATTTTTTAAAAACAAACTCTTGGATTTATTTCCAATATCAATACAATTGTAACTTCAGGTGCACCATTTGGAAAGTTTGCATCCATGCGAGATGAGTGGGCTCTCAAAAACAGATATATAAGCCCTGGTATCAGTCCCTTCAGTATCTGCCAGCTTTTGTTCTTTGTAAGGTGCAACTTAACATATGGAACTAAATGTCCTTTGTTATCGAACTTTTCTTTGCAGGCCCCATTCAGTTTATGGGTCCAGGATCTGATGATGTGAATCACACCCTACTTCTGGAACTTGGAGCCCAGGCTTAGCTAGAGCGTGAGTTGCCAAAGAAGCCTTCAACCTTGAGATCTTAATGACAAACTTAACATTCTGATGTCACATCCTCCCAAGAAGATTATTCCAAGTTTAGAGCAAATGTTTTTTTGTTAAAGCTTTAAGAATGCACTCATTATTATAAATTCACATTGGAAGATCTTGCAGTCAATAAAACGTGACTTTCATTTTTTTTTCCCAATGATTCGCTGAAACAGAGCTGCAAATTTATGCAGAGGCAACATGGCTAGTAATTTTATGAGCTTGTGAGACAAGAGAAAAAGAACTATAATTGATTATTTAGTCACCTTTAACTGCTTGTTTTGCTACTCTGGTGCCACAGTCTCCTTCGAGGTTCGTTGGGAGATGGAAGGTGCCCCCAAAGGCACACACTGTAGTCAACGCCCATCCAATTCTTCAAGAACGCCAACTGAGATGATAACCAAAACATATACCGTCAAACCAAGGTAAGAAAAGAAAGAACAAAGTTTGGATATCAGATGTACCATTGTGTAATTCAAAGTGCTATATACACCACAAAGGAAATAAAATAAAAGACCCTAAGCACAAAGTATTGCAAAAGTTAAGGGCAAATGACACCGTCGATTTGAGATTGATGGATCAATAGTTAAGATAATACGGTTTTCATTTTTAGCTGTGTTATCTTTTATAATGTAAAAGGCATCTCTCTTTTAGAATATTTGGCATTCTCCGTTTAAATGGTAATAATAGCGTTTCCACGCCATGCTATATAACCTGTGACAGGGGCAATTAATTATCGCCGTGGGATTACCCGCAACGAATTTCCAATACAATGTAATGACTTGTTATCAAGTACATCTGTAGCGATCAGACATAAGATATAAAGAAAATGATGATAAGCCGACGAATGCGTTCTCCGCGTCTCCACTCCACCACTTGCTCCCTCCGCTATGCGCTCTCTCGCTTTACCGTCGCCTTGCTCTTCCTCTCCTGCTTGCCTCTTGGACTCCTTCCTTCCTCCCACCTCTCGCCGTCCCTACCGATTCCTCCGTTTCCTCAGCCCCCAGTCCGCCGTTTCTCCTCGAGCGAGGCTGCCTCTTGTCCCTCTCTGTGCGAATCCTTTACGCTCTGCTTCTCCAATAAAGGAGCAGCTGTCTGACACGGACGAGGATGAAGACGACGACGACGATGACGAGGCTACTGCCATGGAGTACGATGATGGGCTGTTGGCCGACGTCGACCAGGAAGAGGAGGAGAGAGAGGGTGAGACTGCTCAGCTTGAGGCGGAGGCGGGGCCATCGGCTAAATTCGAGGAACACAAGTGGGAAAGAGTGACCAGGCTTCTTGCTGAAGTCAGGGAGTTTGGTGAGGAGATTATTGATTACGAGGAGCTCGCAGGGATATATGACTTCCCAATTGATAAATTTCAGGTTCTTTACCTTGTCCAATCTGAACAATCTTTTACTTTACAGGAGAATTTATTTGCTTTTTTGGTAAATTATTTCTTTTCTTGTTTAACAACAACAATAAGCGTTAATGTCCCAAACAACAACAACAACAAACCATAACGTGCCAACTATTTGGGATGGGTGTGACATGGATGTTTTCTCACCATTGATCTCTGTATAAGCCAATGTATCTAGTTTAATGAAGTGTAATTAAATTTCTTTTTTGTTTTTCTTGTGTCTTAGGTGCCGTTGTGGTCTCTCGCCTTGTATCCATACACCTAATTGACTCACCTTCTCTAATTAGGGTAATCACGTTTTCTTTGAACATTGTTCATATTGTCCTAAATATCTCACTATCATTTTATTCTCTACAGGAATTATATATAATTGTTTGCATATAAACATATTTTTATCCTATCTTTTCTGGATAGTTTGCTTATTCATTTTTCTCAATCTCATGTCTGCTATACTAATTTTTATGCATGCCGAAAGAGACATGTAGAAATTTCAAAAATATGAATTTTGGTGGTAAAATAAATTGGCTAACCTATGTTATGTCTATGTAGGGTCTGTTGATACCAATTTCATGATAGAATTCCTTTTACCCACTGAACTAGCCATTGAAAATAAAAGTGGAAGTATTCCAATTCAAAGAAGAATTTTTCTCTTCCATTTCTTTTTACCCACTCATAGGCCTGTTGTGGACCCTTCTTGGGCTTCCAATATACATTTTGAGGCTGTTTAGTTCAAAGTAAAATGACATTGAAACTCTGCGTGTGCTATGATTTTAGGCTCCATTATTATTATTATTATTATTATTTTTTTTTTTTTTTTTGCTGTAGGGCTCATTTAGCCCTAGGGTTGCACTTAGTGGCGGAATAGTTTCTAGTACAGGATGATCACACCATATGGTTTTTCCCCACATGGCTTGACTCTATTAATGTCAATGCTGATAATGCTGGGGTCAAGCCTGGGGCTGCTGGGTTCGCTTTAGGATCAAACATTGTCATAGCAAATGACAGTGTTTCTTGGATCACTTGTTGGCTAAATTTGCCTATCTAGGACCTTTAGAAGCACACAACAAAGGTGGTTTGAGCTTGAAATAAGTCTGGTAGTGTTCTTATCTGTAATGACTTGTGTTGGGTAGGGTTTGCATCATATAACCTTCCAAAACTAGGTTTGATGATTTTGAGATCCTATGTCCTAGTGTATATTTTAGTAATTTTCCAAGCCAAAGAATCTATTTTTGGAAGAAATAAATTTTGCTGCAGTAGTCTGTTTTTTGCTTTGCTTAATTTGTCATGCTATGAATTGGTTCTAATTTAACTCTATTCTTTACTTGGTTACTTGCTTAATACATTTAATGCTATAGGAAAATTTTCATCATTTCTATTAAAAATGCAATATCGTATCGGACCTTGGTATATAGTGCCGGTATGGTATACTGGCACTCTTCATATATCAATATGTATCAGTTTCTGAAAAAAAAGTTGAAAAATCAATAAAAAATAAAAATCCATATTTAAGGATTTTTAAAAATTAGAAGAGACAGACAATGGAGGGAAGGAAGAAGAGAGATGGCGATATAGAACTATCAAAGGAAAAGAGAAGGGAAGGAGGCAACAAGGGAGGAAAGGTGATGTGGCAAAAGGAGAGGTGTGAAGGAGGCTGCTACGCATGAGAATAGGAGGTAAGGAGGCTGTGGAGGACTGAGGATGAGGAGGAGAGGCAGTGATGCGTAAGGAGAGGAGGGAAGGAGGCGACAAATATAGGAGGAGAGAAGGCAGTGGAGGAGGATGAGAAAGAGAAGAAGAGTACCAATTGCTAGGGCTGGTGACGGGAGATGCAGGTCAACACATGCGAACGATGCCTGCAATGGATACGAGCGGCTAGGGATGTGAGCGATAGCATATGTGGATGCAAGGGAGTACACACGAGAGATTAGGAACTTAGGATTTTTATTTTTTATTTTAAAATTTAAGAAAATAAAAAAAATATATTGGCCTTACCACCCAGTCTAGTCCAAGTACATTACTCGGCATCGCATAACACCCTTGCGATATCTGTGTATGTTAACATCGTGTGACATAGACAAATATAGCTAAGTCTATGACATTTGGTATCAAAGCAGAAGAGCAAGATCACACAGAAGGAGTAACCTCCCCGCACACTGCAGTTGAAGGCCAGACAAGAATTCATGGGAAGGCAATCGGTGCTGGTGTTGCGGAAGCACAAGGAAAGGCTCACAAAGGTCGAGATGCGCCTCAACCTCATCCAAGTGAACATGGATGAACTCTACTTAGGTCAACAAGGGTGGCTTAAGGTAGAGGACTCACCAGAAACCCCCCAATTGAAAATGCTATGTGAACACTTGGCCTTCACTTGCCTTCAAAATCCTCTTTGTGTGTGATGGTTCAGTCCATTTGCTTAAGCCATTTATGCGTAATAAAATCTAGTTGTTTTGTGTTGTTTGCAATCTTAATTTTGTTTTCCTTTTTTGTGCTTGACGAAAATATATTCCTTGTGTGTTTGCCTTTCTAACCTTTCTTCTTTGTGCAAGTCCTCAATGGACTATACAAGGTTAAGGTCTAGGCTGTCCTTTGCGGGCTAAGTATCATTTGAGTATCGCATGCCTTAGGCAAACCTAGCAAAGGATGTGACAGTCATGTTTGCACAGTTTAGCGAGTGGTACGCCTTGTATTGCACATGAGCTGGTCCATGAAATGGTCGGTGGTTGGACCAGTAAATACCGGCTGTATGATATCGAACTGGGAAAAATTGCATTCCTTGGGTTTCTACTATACTTTGATTTGAAAATATGTCATTGTCAGAAAGATGACACTCTCACTCTTTGACAATCTAATTATAGTTGTTCCATTCTCTCGTTATTCTTTTTGCTGACTTCTCTTTCTGCATTTTGTGTAGCGTTTAGCTATTCAAGCATTCTTGAGAGGCTCATCTGTTGTTGTTTCTGCGCCAACAAGCAGTGGGAAGACTTTAATTGCTGAAGCTGCTGCAGTAGCCACCGTAGCCAGAGGAACGAGGCTTTTTTACACAACACCTTTGAAGGCTTTGTCAAATCAAAAGTTTCGTGATTTCCGGTAGATTTTGGTCAATTGATAGCTTTTTCAGTGGCAGAATAATAGACCTCTTGCAAATACTTCTACCCATTTAATATAAGAATATGTAGAAGTTATCTTGAGATAAACGGCAAAATACTAAATATTATTCAGGGAAGCTTTCAAGTGCTCTCAGGCCCTGATCATCCCAAGGCACATTATGTAGTGTATTTTGGCCATTCCTTGAGCTTTGTGTCTAAGGACTGAAGCTGACCTAAATCCAACATGTGACCCATATTTGGATATTTAGAGATTTTCCGAACAGCATAACAAGGAAATATTTTTGCATTTCAAACCACAGTTTAAAACTGCAAACAACCTAATACATGACCTTGACTTTAAAAGACAGTACTCAATATAAATCTCTGAAAAAACTTGAACAATGTCAACCTAATTCAAAATAGACTATTTATGCCAGGTCCACCACAAAAATTTCTACAGTGATTATTACCGATAAAGATTAATTGAGCACCCTAATGAGGCATCATAATGAGGTAAGTAGCAACTCTAATACCAAGTATAGATCAAGCTTTATCGGCATAGTTGATAAAGAGTGGCTAAGATGAGGTTTAATAAAGTGTTTGTGACTGGTCCTAATTTCTTGTTGCAGTATATATCAGGAAATATATAATAATTTCATGGTAGAAACTAGAAACAGATATTTCATGAAGATTTTGGTTCACTTTAGCATTTGAAGCCATTTATAACTTCTCTAATATTCTAGAAAAGTCAATCATATCATCAACTTCCAAGAAGAGTTCAAAAAATTCCTAATGATTGTTGAATTAACTTTTAAGTTGATATCTCACAAGAAATACAAGGATTCACTAATTACATAATCATCAATAAACATATACACAAATGATGAAGCATTACTGTTAGACAGATGAAAAAGAAACAAACCTTTGAGGCCTGCAGCACCATCTGGTTTGTCATAAGAAGGCCCGATTAGTCTGAATAATTTCTTGCAAAATATGGTGAGAATTTATATAATTGTATGAAATACCATATCAGTCTGGCTGCTCTACTTATCCTTTTTTAACATTGCTTATAGTTAATCAAGGCTAAATTTTTGGCAAAACAGTGTCAAAGAATCTTCCAGTAACCACAAGTTTTTGTTTGAAGATTTTAGAATCCAGTATGTAGGAAGCAATTTGATTAACATAGTTACAATTGGGGGTTTGATGAAAGAGATCACTAGTTCATGTTAACAAGTAAAGTTCTAAGTGATTTAATTATAATATTTCTGTGCTTACTATATCTTTATTTCTCCTAAGATTTTGATGGCTCTTTGTACCTTTTCAGGATAAGCTGAAATTTAACTTGAGTGCCTTATGTAATCATAAATACATTCAGCAAATCAGATGAATTAATAGCAAAGACTTAAAATTACAACTATGCAATGATGTCGTTTCTAAGGATCAGAACTGATTCACTTGCATAACATGTTGAAATGGTCACAATGGTTAAATAGAGACAGAAGATAATCAAACCTGGAAATTTTAAAAAAAAGTAAAAGAAAAAAGACAGGAGAAGAGTAAGGTGGGGTGGATTTGTAGAATGATCAACTAAAGGAACTCCTTTGTGGTAATTTTATTACATTGAAGGGATGGTAGCAGCTGTCGTAAAAGTCTATTTCAGTTGTTAACAGTTAGTTGCTATGCAGTGTCATGGCTGCAATATTGTTGTTTTTTCATGCCATCAACAGAGGTTAGAGGCCATTCAATTGTATGTCCTGTGATGGTTATTCACTTAAAAATCTTCTAGCCCACAAGGTCTTCTTTGAAGTCAGAGTTTAGCAATTGGGCTAACCAAAAGATATTTGTTGCTGGACAACTAAGATCACTTTGATAATTTAGCATAGGTTACCTCTTAAATTGTTTGAATTCAGTCTTTGTTGAAATTAATCTATATTTTAATATTGTTAAAGTTTCTATTCATTTATGCCATAGTTAATTATTCTACTTTGATTCTTTGCAATTCTTTCAGGAGGACATTTGGTGATGCTTATGTTGGGCTTCTAACTGGAGATTCTGCTATCAACAAAGAAGCACCAATACTAATCATGACTACGGAGATTTTACGCAACATGCTCTATAAAAGGTACTCTTTAAGTGATTACAGAAGCTAATTACTTATGCCCCAGGATCAACATGAACTGTCATGTAGGATGATCAACATGCCTGAATATGATAGGTTTGTCCATTACCAATGCAAAATGGTAAAGATTTAAAGTTGATTCTTGATGAAATCCTATACTAATGGAAAATTCATTAGGTAAGTAATCTACATGTTTGCCTATGAATGGTCTTGACTTCATATATACTCCTTCCAGGGATGTATTTGATTTATTTATAAAATGACTTCCACAAGTACCTTCAAGTTCCATTAGTTGTACATTGAGATTCAATAATTGTGTTCACCTCCAGACTTGCTACCACATATTGTTCTAATTAACCAAACATATTTCTTCAACATTTCCCTTCATTCCCATGAAAACTTTCTAATAGCTTGTCCTAAAGTAATGTAGTAAGTGAAAGCTTGAAGCAACTCATAAGTGGGAATTGGTTGGGTAATTGATTTGATTGAGATTTACTTCCTAGCTTTTAATCCTAAGACATGATGTAACCCCAATGCTTATAATGGTGATTTGTCTGCTGAATTTGAAGAATTTGGAGAAGATGAGCTTCAACTTTGAGTTGCATATTGGCTGCGTAAGTGACCTCAGTCTTTGATAACTTCACCAAGTAACCAAATGCCAACTCATATGATTTATTACTTGTAGCATAGTCTTGCAATTTGTTTCCCTTGCCCACACAAAGAACTGATGTCATCTATGTAAAAGGTGTGAAATAGATGGTGCCTGTCATCATATTTGGTCCCATGGATGAGGTCTACTTGTACCTTTCCTTGAGTGCCACTAATAAAATGGTATTGAGAAAGAGGATCATCTTGGTGAGGCCCTCTTTTCAACTAAAAGTAATGACCAAGATCTGATATATTAGTATTGATGTGAAATGGAGCTAGCATATCACACATGATACAAACAAATTGTGAAAAAAAACCTATTTTCAACATTGAACCACTTGTCCCATTTGGCCAACTAGGGCTTGATCAGACCAATAAACATGGTCAAAACAAATCGGTACAGTTGAGATTTGAAACTTTGGTCCATCGTATGGTGCCCTATCATGCAATGTTTCCGGCCTTTTAGGATAATCCAAATATCTTGTTTTGAAGCATAAATTAACTAGTAGTTTTGTATTTTGCTAAAAATAAAAAGAAATAAGCAACCACATGATAAGAAAGGATGTGATATAATGTAATGGATCTAGTAGCTTGTCATCATAGGTAACATGAAAAATTAGTGAATAGTCATTATGCATTTCTCTTATCACTTCTTTTTCCATACTTTGTGTTTCCTTGTCCTTGATACACTAAATAAATTGATGGTGCACATCAGTGATTAGGATTGTGGATTTCAGTGTAGGAATGATTTCTTCTGCAAGTAGATTGTTTCATGTTGATGTGATAGTTTTGGATGAAGTACACTACTTAAGTGATATATCTCGGGGGACAGTCTGGGAAGAAATAGTAAGTAATGCTGTAGTCAGTTTGTGTTGCTTGAAATTTGTACTGCTTATTATTGATCTTAATGAACTGATACAAGATTATTCAGGTTATATATTCCCCAAAAGAAGTCCAACTTATTTGTCTTTCAGCTACAGTAGCAAATCCCGATGAATTGGCTGGTTGGATAGGGCAGGTAATTCATAGACTGCATCTAGTTCTTGGTATGTAATTTATCATGTCAAGGTAGATGCTTGCTATTGATGCTAATTTATAGAAATCTGTACTGTAACAGTGAACATTCTAAAGAGTTCCTTTTTCCAATTTATTTCACATAGAAAACTGCTCGAACTATTCAACCTAGGATCTTGTGTCATTCTGCTTCAACTATGAAAAATCTAATTTTAATTGAAATATATAATAATAGTGGAAAAGTACTACATGTCCACGTAAACACACCGTATGCAACAAAAGAAGGGGAACATTCAACCTTGTCCCTGCCCCTACTTTGACAATGTTTGCTGGTCTGCGCATAATATTTATATGCTGACATCTTTATTGCAGTCATATCAGCTTCCTTTACACTCACCGACTTCATTATATTCACACCTGTGTCACTCAAAGATCCTGTTTACATTTTATACTCATGGCCAGAGGGATAAAGAAGTTTCCTACAACACTAATTTTCAATTGTTATATGGTTCAACTGAATTGTAAACAAGGGTTGGAAGGTAAGCTTGAACTCTTTGTCGACAGATTATATAGATTGTTCTCTCTAAGAGATAAAAGTCAAAAGTTCTTCACAAGAAACATTTAACTATCTGAGGTAAGTCATAATTTTCTTTCTCTGGAATTTACCCTCTTGTAAGAACAATGTATGTGGCCTGACAGTGTGGTTCAATTTGAAATTTGTAGGAATGGCATTCAGAAGTTCAAAGATGCAAATGAACCTCGACAGACTTTATTGCAAAATGAAAGCCATGTCATGCAACAAAGAACACTTTAATGTTCAACTTAAAAGTAGATCCTTGGTTCCTGGTTATCGAGAGAAGTAGTCTTAACTTTTAAGTATGCAAGTCAAGATGAATCCCTAAAAAATTTAAAAGCGTATGTGTTCCTTTCAAGGATATGCTAGCAAGAAGTTAAATTTCATACATGACAAATGTACTTCTTACCAAGGCTTTGTATGCTGGTTTGGCAACTAGTACAGTAGGTGGCATGCTGATCTTTTTATAGATGCTAGAAGGTTAATGCATAATTTTAATCTTTTTATAGATGCATGTGTGTGCAAACTCTACTTAATAAAAGATTTACGTAACAACTAAAAGCTGTAATGTCCGAACTTTTTGATGTCAGTTACATGATCTTTTTGTGTCATTAAGCTCTGTGTAATGCCATCTCTAATTAAATTAAGTGCACTGAGCATAGCATAGATATCCTTTGAACATGTTTCATCTCATCGTAGACTGTTTCTTGCATTTTATCCTTTTCTAGACTTAACCTTATTGTTCCCTAATGTCATTATTTCTTATCTTTTCTAGTAACTCCATCCACAATAACATTCTAATCATTGCTTATTATACCGATGGTATCATACTAGGCCGCATGCCGATCGGTACACCTAATTTCTTATACTTCGATGCATATCAGTATCGGCCAAAATATATGTACCGCTATCTGTCGGACTAATTTCCGCGTATACATATCAAGCATCCTAATTTCCCTTTGCTCTAATACATAAAATACAACTGACCTTACAACTATATTTTACTTAATCTAAGGGTCTCACGATGATCATACAAAAGTCTTGATGCCCAAAAGAGTTTAATTGTAGAACCATCTAATCAGTAGGCCTGATACGTTGTGAAAATAATACTTAAATTGGCTTGAGGCAGTTTCTAAGGTGATATGTGACATATGCATATGTTAGAAAATTATCAAGATAAATTTAATAATTTCTTTTATTGTAATTTGTGTATTACCAAATGTTCCAACCTTCATTGTTTGACACAGATTCATGCTAAAACAGAGTTGGTAACATCGACAACACGACCGGTCCCACTTACTTGGCACTTCTCGCTGAAGAACTCTCTGCTACCACTTTTTGATGAGAAAGGGAAAAGAATGAATAGGTAATTACCTCTTCATACTCGAGTTGTCCAGAAATTTTCCTATATGGTAATATGGTATACAACTCTTTGAAGCTGTGTGTAACTATTTTTTTAGTTTGCTTTTTTTATATTTTAGATGATCATGTTAATGTTTTTACTTATCTATACTGGGTGGTACACCAAATGATGACTGATTTTCATTGCTCATACGAAGCTTTGTTTTAAATTCTTTTGTACAAGTTTAGAAAAATTCTTTCCAACCTCCTGAATGAATTTATAATTTATTCTATAACAAATTGTGGTTCATCCATCATATTCTCTCCACCTAGTATGTTCCATTTGAATGCTTTTTCTTGGCAACTTGATGATCACCTTAAAAATATCACTAATACTGGAATATGGAAACAGATAACTCAATTAACAGAGTTGAGTCGTTGACCTCTTTTGGAGGGTCAACTATTGGAATGTTTTAAATTCTAGTCTTTTATCAATCAATGTGCAAATAACACTCAAGTTTCTAGGCATATTGTGATTTATTATGGTGCTAACAGTTATCTTGATGTCCTTTTGTGATCTTTAATTTGATTATTTTGCATCATCTTTTTCTAGTATATAATTAACCATGAATTGGTTAAAATCTACAAGGTTAGAGATTGTTCTCATGCCAGAATCTTTGATAGTATTTACTGGATGATCAGCAACTTTGATACTGATATATTTAATTTCTTTTAATACTATGTCCATTTAGTCCAAGAGTTTCATTTTTAATCAAATCTGCTATGCTTGTTTATTCTTTCTATTGTGTCAGATTTTAACAAAAATTATATCGGAAGAAGGGAGAGAAAAATAGAAGTAATTGATTTCAAGTTGCTCATACTTCAATTGCATCAAAATGGGGAAAAAGAAATACATTGACATTTAGTTTAGCATAGAATTTCATTGAATAGTTTGATCTGATTTATGTGATGTAGGCCTAGAGATTATCATGCTAGCTGAATCTTCTGTAGCTTTTTGTTTATTAGCTGTAAATTCCAAATTGATCTGTGGCTTTTGATCTATTTGTATGCTGCTGAAGGAAGCTCTCACTGTATTATTTGCAAACATCCATTTCAAGAGGTGAACATTTCAATGAAAGCAAAACTAAGAAGCACAGAATGGGCAAGGTTGAACGAGGTTATAGTAATGTTGCTCGTCTCTCACAGCAGACACCATTGTCAAAAAATGATATGAACTATATTCGCCGTTCACAGGTATAGACTTTATTCACTTGTGGTGTCTAAGTTTGCAGGTTAATGCTTGCTTGTTTAACTAACATCAAAATATGCTTTGTGTCAGCCATATGTTTTTTCTTTAACCACATATCTTCTGAGATTATACTTTATGCATCAGGTTCCTCAGATTAAAGATACCTTATGGCAACTTGCAGAGCGGGATATGCTTCCAGCTATTTGGTTTATTTTTAGTAGAAGAGGATGTGATGCTGCTGTTCAGTATCTTGAGGATTGCAAGCTTTTAGATGAGTGTGAGGCTGGTGAAGTCGAACTTGAATATAGGAGGTTTAAGAAGCAGTATCCTGATGCTGTCAGAGAAGTTGCTGTGAAAGGTCTCTTGCATGGAATTGCCTCACATCATGCTGGATGCCTGCCTCTGTGGAAATCATTTGTTGAGGAATTGTTTCAGCGGGGTCTAGTAAAAGTTGTTTTTGCTACTGAAACACTTGCTGCTGGGATAAATATGCCTGCTAGAACAGCTATAATCTCCTCACTTAGCAAAAAGGGTGAAACTGGACGCACATTTCTAAGCCCAAATGAACTGTTCCAAATGGCAGGACGTGCTGGTCGGAGAGGCATTGATGAAGTGGGTCATGTTGTTCTTATACAGACTCCCTATGAAGGAGCTGAGGAGTGCTATGAGCTACTTTCTGCTGGGCTTGAACCTCTTGTTTCACAATTTACTGCTTCATACGGGATGGTTTTGAATCTTCTTGCTGTACGTATTATGGTTATGTTTATCTGCTGTTAATTTCTTGTTCAGGTGCTCGTTATAATATGTTGTCACAATGTGTTCCATAGGGTGCAAAGGTTACTCGTAAGCTTCATGATCCAGATGGTACAAAACTTTATCATTGTGGACGAACTCTGGAAGAAGCCCGAAAGCTAGTGGAACAAAGCTTTGGAAATTATGTCGGCAGTAATGTTATGCTGGCTGCCAAAGAAGAGCTTGAAAAAATACAACATGAAATTGAGTTGCTTTCTATGGAAATTACTGAAGATGCTATTGATAGAAAATGCCAGGAACAGTTATCTGAGAATGATTATGCTGAGATCTCTAAACTGCAAGAAGAATTAAGGGTATCATTCTCTTGTCACATTTTGAAGTTTGAGGTTACTACAATATTATTGAGTCAAGCACTTAATCTTTGAATTGATTCATGAGTTGCTATTCAGTTTGCATTCAACAGTTTATAATGTTTTGTTTTTTTTTATTAATACGTAATTTGTGATGGGATATGTTCTGCTATCAAAATTTGAGTTTAAAAAGGTGAAACGCTTTTTCAATGTTTTGGTGAATGAATGTTTATTTATACTGATTTCATGGATTTTTCTTCATTGTCATGTACCAGGATACCTAAATGTTCTGGACAAATAAATGTTTCCTAGTAAAAGTTATGACTTGAACTAAAGAAATAAATATAAGTACATCTTTAGAATAAACCAAACTATAAAATATTTAGAGTTAGTCCTTGATTCTTCCATCAGTTGTTTGGACATGAAATCTTCATGGGGAAGTGCTGGTATTAAGATTTAAATAAATTACTACCCATACAGTTTTGTGTATGTTGAAAATTTTCTTATAATGTGATAATGGACTCACAAGGATACTTTTAGAAACTACAAGAACCATCATTTTCAAGAAGTTAGAAATGATGCAACTTGAATGTTCCTGCATAATTAATATGTTTACTACATTTTTTATTAGAAGTAAATTTTGATTGTTTTCTGCACAAAATGTTTGCTATGTCCCCAGTTCTGAAGTGCATAACTAAACTCTCAGGCTGAGAAGCGAACAAGGACTGACCTCAGACGACAGATGGAGATCAAAAGAATGGCTGCTTGGAGACCGCTTTTAGATAAGTTTGGAAGTGGAAACCTTCCATTTATTTGTTTGCGATATAAAGACAAGGAAGGAGTTCAGCACAATATACCTGCTGTATATGTTGGAAAACTTAGCTCTTCTTCTGTCCCGAAGATCATGAATATGGTCAGTGTTAATAACCCAGAATTTTTGTATATATCTGCATTTGCTAGTGCTAATACTTTCATTTCAAGTGCTATCTTATTGTTACATCTCATAACTTTTTAAGTGCCATCATGCAAATATTTTAATGGAGATCTTAATAAAAATGTGAAAGCACCTTCTCTAGTGAATAAATACATATTTCTTGACTGGTAAAGATGGAAAGAATTGAAATCAATTGTTTGATCGATATTTAAGTAATCGCTTAGATGGAATTGACATCAAGGTTTCATGTTAGAATTTATTGGTGGGAGATTATGATTCGAAAGATGAGTTAATTGGATGTATTCAGGTAACGTGGATCATTTTGTCCTGCATGTTTAACATGTTGGTTCGCAATCTTGGTTTCAGATTCTTTTTTTATCAATTGCTGTAGTACATATTTTACATGTTTTCATGGACATATATATTAGAAAGCAGGTCCTTAAACCAGCTGGCATCGGTTCCATTTTCCCCCTAATTGTGTCTTTGTTGCACCTTTCTTTGCTTTGTTGGAAAGATGGAAAACATTATTGATGCAAAATATTGATTGCTACAGGTTAAGTTGGATTCTTCTGATTTTGACAACTTGGAGACAGGTTCTAGAGATGTTGGAAGTCATGAAGATGGCAAACCAGCATATTATGTAGCTTTGAGTTCAGATAACTCATGGTATCTCTTTACAGAAAAATGGTTAAAAACAATATACAGAACAGGGTTTCCAAACATCTCATCACTTGATGGTGATCAACTACCACGAGAAATGTTGAGGAACCTTCTCATCAAGGAAGATCTGCAGTGGGAAAAGATTGCTGATTCTGAATTTGGGTCATTATGGTCCATTGGAGGTTCTCTTGAGACATGGTCATGGAGTTTAAATGTTCCTGTATTGAGTAGCCTTTCAGAGGACGATGAGGTTTATATCTATCCCATGTTATGCCTGCTATGTTTTTATCCTGAACTGGTTAATTTGTTATATATTGCTCGAGTGTCTGCTTCCGTCATTCACGTAAAGATGGCCTCGACTGGCTGCACTGTGCTTTTATTCTAAAATGGTTTATTTGTTATATATTGGTTGAGCATCTGGTTCCTTTGTTTACATAAAGATAGCCTCGACTGGCTGCAGCAATAAAGAGTATCGTTAAACTATTATCACTAGGATATGCTAAAATCATCAACAGATTCTGTGGTTAAATCATAATCTTTTTAGGATAGATCCATTTCTGCGACAAACTCCATGCCTCAAAATCCTAATGAATTTTATTTTAATTTTTTCTGCTATTTGATTTGAAAACTTCATATTTTTGTTTAAAGGACTTAAGAAGTCAAAATAAATCAAGTTAATTACTTGTCCAGGTCTTATAATATTGTTGGGTTGTGAATGACATGCATATGAACATAATTTGTTGAATGATGATGATTGAGGAGGTTGCTTTATATTATTGTGACAGGTGGCAAATCAATCTGAAGCATACCGAGATGCTGTTCGACGTTACAAGGAGCAAAGAAGCAGAGTCTCTCAATTGAAGAAAAAGATAACAAATACCAAAGGGTTTAAAGAATTTAAGAAGATCATTGATATGACCAAGTTTATAAAAGAGAAAATTGAACGCCTGAATGCTAGATCAAATCGCTTAAGTAAACGAATAGGACAAATTGAGCCAACCGGTTGGAAGGAATTCTTGCAGGTGTAGTGCATATCTACTACTTAGATATTTGGATTTTGAATTATCACAGCAATGCTTCAATGCCATGTATGGTGGTGCTACTTTAATATGCTGCATTTAGTAAAACTGTAATGTTTTCTATTGTCCAATTAATTTATCAACCTTATGCTTGGTTGGATAAAATATTTCATAGTTCAATTAAAACAATATAGACAAATAGGTAAATTGATAAATTCTCGCTAATAAGATTTCCATTGGAAATCGTATTCCATATGATGGAATCAGTTAAATTTTCCAAGAGGATCACCTTTTGCTAAGTTGAATGGTGCCTATTGATGAGATGAATTATAATTTTTAATTAAATGACAAAGTGTAATTTTAATTTTTTGGTTCCAGTGCTCTGATTACCTTTATAAGATACTATTGTAAGCTTATATGGAAGCTCAAGAGCATGAATAGTCATACCAGTTTGTATCACTCTGTTTAGATTGTATATACTGGTCCATGAAATCTTGGCATGTGCACCATGCTATACCAGTGTTATACTTAGGACCAGAGTGAAACTTGGTATGCTGACTCCTATATGTTGATATAGGTTCAGTCAGTTTGAGATCTATCATCTGGTAGCAGTCCATAACCTGCTTTGGCTGAGCTGAGTGCAGATTTAACCCCATTCTTGACTTGGACACCTTGCTTCATCCACGTATCATATGGGAGATACCACATACGCCAGACCAGATTCAGTATTCTTGGTTTACTTAAAAGGTTCATGAGGCATACTAACATCAGATTGTGACCTAGTTGAGAATAGTTGAATCACAGCTAGCCTTTAGATTCGATGACCACTGGTTGGCTGTTAAACCTCCATTAATGAGAAATCAACTGACAGTTCTCCAGTCTCCCAGAGATATCATTAGTCATGTCTAGTTGATCTTTCCCTAAAAGTGGGATAAATTTAAGGGTTATGGCTTATGTCTAATTGATGCTCTAAATCATTAAGAGCTGTTGACCCAATCAGGCAACCCCATGATAGCTTCTAGACAATGCCTAATCACTAACTGTCGAGGTATCACGTTAATTTTTTTTTATTTAAAATGTCATGTTCAGGACTTTAAAGTTCTCATTGGCATGTTCTTTTCATGTACGATTTGTAATCCGTGCTTGAAACATATTTTTAAATTCATTATTCACTCATAATCTAGTCAAAACTCATGTTTATTTTCCAATTATTAGCTCTTATTAGGTCAAACCCATAAAAGAAAAATCCTTAATCTGGTTTGTATTTATTTGCAGCTAGTTTTGACCAATTGGGCCCATTGTAATGGGTACAGGAGGATATCAACACATGGTACACCATATATTACCCTTCATGGGACCAGTCAATCCAAGGGCCAAAACTTGTCTTGGACCAAGATTTCACACCTTCAGCTAGTGATTGACCATCCACCTCCTGTTACAGGAGGATGGTTACTTGTCCTCTAAAGATATCACTACTTATGCTTGGTCGATCTTCCTATAAGAGCTTCATTGTAATCTCGATAGATCCATGTTTTTTGTTTATTATTCAATAACATTCATGTCCCTTGCATATACCACATGATTAGTTTGCAATGATAACACATTCGTCATATATATATTCAGAACACTTGGAAAACTTTGGGATAACATCTAGACTTAATTTTCCTTCCTGTAAATATTAAACTCCACATTGAAATGGTTCTTGATTTAAAGAAAGAGAGGGAGAAGGGCCAAGAATCGCAAACTGCACTATATGCCATTATTTTGTGGAGACAATTGACCACCTCATCATATCTTGCTGATTTTATGTGGGCTCTAACACTTTCCAATTTGATATACTCTTTCCCTGCTCTATGATACAATTGCACCTATAGAATACTAGAGTAGGGCTGTTTGATACTTTGATGTTGCCTATCTCTTAGAAAATATGGAAACGAAGAAACTGAAAGAACTTCTTATTCAATCAGTCTTTCCATCCTCCCTTGTGTTGTAAAGAATGCTACTTTTAACCAATTTTATGGGGCGAATCGTGATTTTGGCTGATTAAATATTTTCTTTTGGTCGGAGGAATTAAATCTCAGGTACTACTATGCGGATTACCTCTTGAATTGCTAAGCATGTTGATGCTGTCAGTATATCTAGTAGTACTAGCTGATTCCAGTTTAGAATTAAAGAGAAAATAGAGAAATCATAAGTACTAGCAAATAGCAATAATAATTTTATTGTGATGATGGTAATATTTAAAAGACAAAAAAGGTGAGCTTTAATATAACGATAAGGTTGCACGTTCATGACCTATGTGACCAAGGGACGAGTCACTGAAACAACTTCTCTACTTATAAATAGAGGGAAAGTCCGTAGCCCCTGTATTAGTGGGAGCCTTATACGCTAGATACTCTTGATGATGATGATAAGTGATAGCAATCTTGAACCTTCTTGAGTTCTTTTCTCATTTTCTTCTCTTCTTCTCATATCTCCTTCCCCCCATGCAGTATTGCTTAGAGCAGGGTCATTGCTGTTCCTCATAGTCCTTTTTTTTTTCGGAGTCAAGGGGATAAGCATGCAAAAAGAAGAGTTCACAAGGTGCCATGCATGATGTTGCTCTCTTATGATTTTGGTGAGGTTTCTCTAGTTTTAGATTAGGACCAGTTCAATTTGCAATGGAAGTAGCAACAATGTCATGGCTTGCTACATGTCACCCTGAACTAAGTGGTTCATGTGTACATTTTAAATTTGGTATTGGATCCAATACTAATCCCCTATCGGACTAGAATATACCATCATACCTGCTAATACGGATAAGAAACAAAGAAAATAACAGGGAGGAGGGTTATAGAAAATTAGAATAAAAAAGTGTGGGATGGAACCAAAAGTGACCTCTTCCTCCTCTTTTTCCCTTGCCTCAAATTCTACTTTCTTCTTTTTTTTTTGCAGGCAAAAATTTTCTACTTGAATGCTTTTTCTTCTTTGTTCACCGCTTCCCTATAGAGAATTAGAGATGGAGGGGAGGAGATCACAACTCTGTTCCTGATGGATTTAGACCCAAAGCTTTCAAAAATCAATTTGATTTTGGCAAAAAAATTTGGTGGGATTTTTTTTTTGGTGGACAGCAGCCTGGTTTGATCCATCTAGCACTGGATCATTATGTTGCATGTACTAACTGCACTATAAGCATTAAGCAGCATACCATGTTCTTCAAAACTGGTACGTACAGAATGCTATAGTAGTAAAACAGTACTTTTTCTTATACTCTTCTTTTGTCCTAATCTTTTTCTACTTTCTCCTCTTCCCTTTAGGAAAATTCTGTGAACTTCTCATTTTCTTAATGTATTAAAGTTGTTTACTTTGGTATATTTTGCTTATAACAAAATGTGTAATCAATCAGCTATTCAAATTGTCACTTAGTCTACCTAAATGGTGCATCTTTGCAAAAGGAAACATTCATGGTAAACTCAGTTCTAGTTGGAATCTTCTTAGTAGTCCATGTTTGGAGATCAATCAGATATTTAAGAAATATATCTTTGTTTTATGCTTGTATCTCATGGATGCCTGCTTTCGTGTGTGCAAGTTTCTCTGGTGCTTGTGCATAAATATATTAGTGCATCACATCAGTGCTTCCATGTCTACAATATCATTATTCATGTGTATTGTTGTTGCATATATGCAAGGATTTTAAGGCAAGGTTGCTGAACATCTCAGTATCTGATTTTCTAGCTCGTGGTTTTTTAATCTTTGCACTACATCAATTCAGTTGATTTCAAGATTGCTAAACTTATGTCAGTTTATGTTTCTTCTGATTAGATAAGCAAAGTAATACAAGAAACAAGAGCATTGGATTTGAGCACTCAGGTTATATACCCTTTAGGTGAAACAGCAGCAGCAATTCGAGGAGAAAATGAGCTATGGCTTGCAATGATACTTAGGAATAAAGTCTTATTAAACCTGAAGCCAGCACAACTCGCCGCTGTATGTGGAAGTTTAGTTTCAGAAGGAATCAAAGTGCGGCCTTGGAAAAGTAACAGGTTGGTATTTCTGCCAAATCAATCTTATAAACTAGAATTTTTAAAATAAATGGAGTATTGAAATGTAATTGATAACATAAAAAGACAAAAAACAAACAAGATGGTCATTTATTCAAATTATTAAAGTTATAAGGAATGGTTTTAAAACCCAGATGGATCAGTCTGTATCAAACGATTTTTATCAGTCCGACTGGAGACCAGGACACGTACCTAGTGATTTTCCCTAATTCGGTCTGAAACATCGGATACTGCCAGTAATCCTACCAAAACTGGGCTTACCAAATCATAATCAAAAACCAGGTAAAAGGATATGCATCTTCTCTTTCATGGCTGGTCGTGCCTTCTTAAGAAATAAATGGGATGGTCCAAGGATTGAAATTTTTTTTGTATATTAAATTGTGCTCTGCTCAGGATTGAAATTGATACTGATATTGATCTCATTGAGTGCTAATACAGGCAGATACCAATCAGTACAAATCTATCTGGAATCCTGGATTGTATCCATTTCAGACCCAATAATTTCATCATCTTTGATATTTTTTTACTTTCATTATCTCTTTGATATTTTATGACCTATAATCAATTATAAAAAGAAGAAACATATATAGAAGCAAATAAAAATGTTGAAGCTAGCATACAAGTTCCACCATGAGGTTTATATTCAAACATTAAACTTATCCTCACTGCCACTAGCACTTATCCTCCTCCCTACCTCTACCTCCTCTTTCTCCTCTTCTTCAAGTCCTGACCATCTATTTTGCATCATAGTAACACCATAGAGGTCCCTCTAGCTCTGAAAAGATGTCATCCATGTGCATCTTCTCAAGCTTGTCATTAAGATACTTTCTTGCAAACTCATTTGGGGTAAGGGGTTGAATATTGTTATTTTCGCCAGTATAAGGGGATGCTGTTAAAAAGACCACTTAGCAATTGTCCCGACAATATTCTTATTATATTAGCCATCAGTCCTCTTATGTTTTGACATCAAAGACTAAAACACCACGGTTCAAGGTTTCTGGTATCTAAAGTTGACCTGTCTATAGTAGGAACGGGTGATGCCTTCTAGTTGGTGTTGGCATGATGCTCATGCCTATTCAACTCACTAGCATCATCACCATTGTCATAATCAGTGGTGTGTCAAAAGCATGTTTGATTGTCATGGCCTGCTCATACATCATATAATGATACATAGACACATGGACGCTAACAATTTTGTGGCCATCCGTATGACCCTCATTACTGATTAACAGTAGAATTCCTATATGTCAACCCATTAAATATTTGAACTCCTAGCTCATTGTTTCTTCTTTAGGATCTCTTGGCTTCCAATTCTTTGCTGAAAGCTAACCTTACTAATGATGTGAAGAAATCCCTAAGCCAGAACCATCTTCACCCTTTGGATTCTTCCACTATGACAATTGTAATCATAGTGAACACCTTGCTAATGATGGAAGCTTTTAAAATGTCTATCATGTTTTGATGCTAGGGTCGACACTTTGTTGAGGCTTTTGTACCATCCCATATAAACATTGTTTAATTTAATATTATAAGATTTAAACTTGATTGCTATAGATTTGACCTAGATCCACATAGATCTAGGCTACATCAGATCTGATCCAGATCCACGTAGATTTAGGTTAGTTCCTTGGGGTTTAACTGTGTTCGGCCTAGATCTGCCCAATCCTAGTTTAATATAACTTGGATTTATTATTAGTCTAATAAAGAATTAGAATGCTACATGAAAGTTTCAATAATAATATCTTGAATGTGGAATGGGCCCTCAAATCTGATAGAAGAGTGTCAATGAATCTTTGCTATGGACTAAAAGAGGTCTTTGGATTTTGAATCTTAGCGAAAGAGGAAAGTTCAGTGAAACTGGAGAGGAGTAGAGAGGAGACTTGACTGAAAGTTCAGTCAAGGGTCTGTTCTTGGACCTTTATGGGTGAGGCATGGAAATATACTAAATACCAGGCAGTAAGCCCAATATTTGAACAGGTATGTACCAAGTACCAGGCAGTATGCACAATGTTGTAGGCTGGGATTATAGACATGCAATAAGCCCTGGTCTGTTTACCCAACAAGAATTGGACCTTGTGTTGATTGCCTCTGAAAAGTAAGGTGGTTGATAATGTAGTTTTCGTCATAAAATTTTCTTTTAGGAACCATCAAGTCTTCTATTTAAATGGGATTAAGCTTGTTGGTTTCATAAATTGGATACAAATATGTGGCAGAAATGATTAGAAGTTTGTAAGAGCTAAAAGTGAACCTATCTTCACTTAGAAAATGACCTGGCAGAAATTTGGAAGATCTTATGACTAAAAAGATATTCTGTCCAGAAAACAAGAATATATTGAATGAAAGAGATGTCAGAAGCAATGTTCCAGTTATAAAGATGGACTGTGAGAAATAGAACCAAAAACAATCCTTTTGAGCATTTAAATCAGTAATATGCATCTTTTCAAACAGATAGTCTTTTGGAAAAACCACCATTGTGGTTAGGGTGCTGAACTAAATTACAAGGGATTCAATATACATAATTTTTAGTTGCATGAGCATGGTTACTAGGAGATGACAGCAGCGAAGGGATGCTAGCTGATGACTACAAAAGCCTTTTTGTATTTGAAGAATGAACACTTGGAATTGCTTGATGTATATGTATCAAATGTGTCGAACATGATATTTATAAGATAATCCTGAGATACATATCAAATACTTTCTCAAAGTATCTGATTCTTAAAAAAATTATTCTTTTTGAAAATTCTTGTACTAAGTGCTAACTACTAAGATATATAGGATATAGTACAATACTTCATGGATATTTATTGGGAAACTTTTCTTAGTGTAGTATTCATTTTTAATTATAATGACGGAACCAGTGTTTTCAAAAGGTGCAAGGGTGTTCGCCTAGGCGCCCGGGCAAGGCGAGGCGAGACCTGAGCTCCTCACAACACCTCGGGGTGAGGCGTTTCAATGAAGCGCCACTCAGGCGTGCGCTTAAGCCAGGTGCTAGGCGTCTCGGGTGAGCGCCCAACCCAAATCAAGTCAACTTTGAGCATGGGTTCAACTAGCCAAGTAAGTTGGTTCAATCGAACCAACTAATGTCACTTACCCTAACATTGCAACCCCCCTCCCCGCGCACCTGACCCAATGAAAGAAACCAAAAGCGAAACCCTATCGCACATCCGCCTTGTTCATACACTCTATCGGTCATTGCAGCTCTATTCGCTACCATCAGCAACGTCGTCCACTGCCTTCGTACACTCCGTCTACCACTGTAGCTTCATTCGTCGTTGTCAGCAACCTAGTTCATTGCCTTCATCCGCTTCATCCACCACCCTATCCATCTTTGTTCTTCGCTGATTTCCACCTTCCCCCACAATCCTCTATGGTCGTCGGTTGCTTTTCTATCTTCTCAATCCTCCCTTTCTCATTTTATAGGTAATATTTTCATCAATTAACTTGCTGCACGATATTTAGGTGGTGCACTATTACTCTGGTAGGAGTTAGAACTTAAGAGTTTAGAACATATTAAGGTGGTGCACTGTTAAATTTTATAGGTAATATAATATTTTTTAAGTTTTAATATTCGAGAGTGCCTTGTTTTAGTCGGGTAAGTGCCTAGGCCTCAGGCATTTTGGGACCTTGGTGTCTTTTGACACCTAGCGCTTTTAAAAACACAAGATGGAACTATAATTAAACAGATTTCTTACTATTATGTATTGGACATGAAAAATTAGTAAAATTAATAGAATGATTTTGGTTTATTTATCGTAAAGCCATGATGTTTCTATATGATATTGGCGAACTATGTTAATACTCATTATGAATTATGGTGCCTTGGATATACTTATTATTGATTATTAATAATGCTATACATAGTGGTTGAACTTTGTCTTATATAATATGATATATCTCATAAATATTTTGTATTTTCATATCCATATTGTATCTTATCTTATTTTTCAATTTGTTTCAACATGTTGGTGTCATATATCTGGACTGGACTGGTGCCTTACATCTGTATTCATGCTTTGCAGTTTTTTGTTAACTCCCTTTTAGTCCAAAAGTACCTTCTTTCTGATGATTTTCTCCTTGTTTCAGCTATATTTATGAGCCATCCTCAATTGTGATTGATGTTATCTACCTTTTGGAGGAGCAGAGAATATCTCTTATCCAAATTCAGGATAAATATGGCATCAAGGTTTGTTATAATCTTTGGTAAATGTTTACTTCTCATAAAATTATAGATTTGTTAAATTTATTCGTCTTTCATTTACTTTATAGATACCCTGTGAGTTAGACGGTCAGTTCTCTGGAATGGTTGAAGCCTGGGCCTCTGGTCTAACTTGGAGAGAAATAATGATGGACTGTGCTATGGATGAGGGGGACCTGGCTAGACTATTACGTCGTACGATAGATTTATTGGCACAGGTTGGTTGTTTTAATCTGATGCTTTTTGAATTTAAAACCTGCAGTTCATGAAGATACCAGACATCAGTTTAGTGACTAATATCATAATTTACATGAGTAATTTAATATTTTTGCAAATTAATTGGCATTCACAGTTTTTCTGAATCATTATGTTTAACAAGTTTCTGTGTTTAATTAGAGGTCTTGTAGTTTATACACTCATTCACTAGATGATTATCTTGAAAAGCTAAAACCCATTTTATGCTTGAACATTGTTATTCAAATTTTTAATTTCGTTAGTTCCAATTATGGAGTTGAAGGAATTGTCTAGGTATGGATTGAATCCAGTTTAGTGTTAAGACAAATTAAGCCATAATCCGAACTATTTCTTATTAATTAAGAGTGTTACTTGTAATTCTGAACAACAAACAAACAAACAAGTCATGATATTCCAACTATTTGAAGTTGGCTATATGAATATTTTTTTCCATACACTGTACAAGGCAATATTACTAGTTAAATCAAAGATCATGTAAATCTCTTTTATTGTTTCTGGTGAAGTTGGTGTCTCTCTACCTTTCTCGAATTGAATAATAGACTCATCTTATCTGATACAACATTTGTAGGTCTCTCTACATCTTCTTGTATTATGAATAATAGACTCATCTTATCTTATACAACATCAATAGGTATCTAACACCTGCTATCTCTTATATACAAACTTTTGGTACATGTAGTTTTCTAACTACCTAACCCTCCAATCAATAAAGCATGGGCAGTCAAATAACTGTCTTTTAGAACTTTTCTTTTTAGTTAGAACACATTCAATGATAGCAAAGCTCACAATGGCTCTCCACTTAAACCATCTAGTTTTTGCTCTGAATAATATTTTTAATCTCTTCATTTTGTTGAATAACAGTTCGAAGATGCCTAAAACTGTCACTTATAAGAACTGACTGTCCATCTTAATATGCCCTCAATTATCCTCTTATAGTACTGAATTATATTTCATAAATCTTAGTTTACTTATTCTAAAATCTTTACGTTTCAAGATAGGTCTCAATAACTGAAGTTAAAATTATTCATATCTAAACTGATTTTTCTAAGATTTAGTAAAAGCTATCTCCTTTTCTAAGTAGAAAAAATAAAAATAAAAAAAGTAAATTAATCTGTACTAACTCTTTTGGCCCTACCCTTGTGTTGTTGCCTCCAGATAGCTTGGGTTCATCATAGTTGCAAATTTCTAGTTCATCTTCACCCCTCTTCTCACCCTAATACTTTTTATGATCAAATCTTCTAAATACAATAAGAGAATTTGATTAATGGACCTATAAGCGTGTAGTGGCAAAACCAACAAAAATTGAAATGTTGCTACTCATTATAAGTCACTAGCACAAGTAAAACTATTATTTAATTAATGATTTGGTTATGTGGTGAAGGGCCTATGGTTTATATCTGAAAGAGACATATTGGCCATAGTACCAGACATGTTAGGAGTGTTGGTGATAAACATTCATGAGCTAGAGTTTGCAAAAACTAGGATAATGTACTGTCTTAACTCTTAAGAACAGAAATTGCTGACTATAGAGAAGATTTTTAACTTCAAGAAAGGGCAGTAGTTTGCGAGATAGAAAAATTAATGGAAGTCAAATCTTGGTTACAAGAACATTCCTTATGAAGCTGATTTGTGTCAGCATCATAATCATATGCTAATTAGAGATCAAAGTATGATCTCATATAAAATACTTCAATTATCTTTGTCATTAAAGATGGAAATGCATGCTTCATGAGTGTCACTCCAACTAAAACATGGATTAAAAAATCGACAGGGCTAGATTTGAAAGGGAATACAATCTGCATATCCATCTAAAATGACGGGGAATGGAAGATTGATTACCTGTGCTGAAATGTTGCCTGATATGACTTGACAAATTTAGAGTTCTGTAACAAATAATAAGCATCTGAAAAGGTATGGGAATTAATTGCTAGAGAGTCACAAACACTCTAAAATAGTTTCATAGGAAGAGATAGGATGTGTTTGGAAAGGTAGTGAAACTGCCCTAGGTAACTTAAAATTTCAGCCCAGGACATCCACTATTTTTTTCACTTCAAAAGCTGCTAAGTCGGGTGGGTGCATGTATATTTTGCAATTAAGATTGCTTTCTTTTTGGTTTCAGTTTGTTACAATGCAAATAGTATACTGACACTTGATTTGCTTGCATCTATTCCAGATTCCTAAGTTGCCAGATATTGATCCACTTCTACAGAACAATGCGCTACTTGCATCCAGTGTCATGGACCGAGCACCCATAAATGAACTTGCGGGTTGATTGTGTATTGATGATTGGCCAAAGGACACTGAAACCACTTGATTATTGTTACTTTGGCAATATCATTTTCATGTTGGCATTTCATAGTTGTGCAGGAGAAATGCAAGCAGAGTTCAACATAAACATTGATTCCCACATTCCATTGGTTCTCAGATCCCTGGTCGTGGCATAGAACCTATTATATTTGTTGGTTCATCCTTCTGCTTGCACCATGGTTCATGCTTTCAGGAATCCGCTAGGCAAAATATTGCTCATGAAAAAGACCTTCAGGGCTCGAATTGTTTTTAATTGATAAAGTTAATGAACTTCGATGCCATTTGATCCAAATCAGGATCCACCTCCGATATGGATTTGGACTGAGTGGATCCGATGGCAAACGAGACCATTGACCTTCCCTGAATCCATTTTTTGTGGATATAAATAAATAAAGAATTTATAGTCCTTCTATGATTTATTCTCTTTGTCATGGTTTTACTGGCAGTTAAATTTTGATTAATTTGTTCAAAATTATCAAATGGTAATTTATGGATAGGTGATGGAGGATTAGGTTTGTCACTCTAGTTTTTTCCTTCTCCATTTTTATGACGGGGTACCACTTATGATCCAGCACCACTAGTGCCGGGTCATAAAAATGATCAAAGACTAAGAATGTCAGAGGATGAGGATGAGGTATTCGATGCATGTTCATGATGTTTTTGGATTATTGTTTTTGATTATTTTTTGATGTTTTTGAATGTTTTCTTATATGTGGGTTGTAAGGGTGATGGAGTAATACTGTCAGCTTTATGTTGCTGGAAGTATTTTATTTTTTGAATCTTTTTGGTAGAATTTTCTAGTCGATGGTCTTGTAATACTAAATATCAAATGACTCGGAGGTGGCATCACATCGGATGGAACATTGGTTATATATCCGAGTGGTGGTGCAACATACATTGTTAGTTGATCGTTCGATGAAATTGTTTACTAAATATTAGCCTTGTATCTTCTTTCAGAATTTTTTTTGATGAAATTGTTTACTAAATATTAGCCTAGTGCGATTGTTCAATCCATCTGTGCGCATTTTTTATGCCTAACTAAAGTCAATCGTTATGTATTACTTGGAAGCTTAGTTATCTTATTGTTTAGTCCATTTGTGCGCATTTTTTGTATCTTATTAATGTCAGTTGTTATGTATTGCTTGGGAGCTTAGTTATCTTATCGTTTTCATGTGCATTGGTGATATATCCGTCGTGTGTTTGTAAGCAAATATCAAAATGCCATAGCGGGAAAGCATGATAAAGCTAGCACCATCATACAAGAGGGTTAGTAGCATTGTATGACTAATTCTAGAGAAACTATTGAGAATTTGCACAGAAACTTGCAAAGTTGTTCAAGAAGTGTGACATTTACAGTGATATTGTTAAGAAGCTAAGAATTTTTCCACATAAAAGACCTATGGAAGTGCATTGTGGCACAACTTGAAGGATAAGCTAAACAATAAAGAAAGATCAGTTGAGTTGGAACTATGACATGACATTGTCAGCTGAAGGTGAAACTCTATGGAAGTGCATTGTGGTGGTGGAGTTTCTACAAGAATGATGGGATGTTTTGTGGTGGTAAAGGCTCTACAAGAATGATTGGAATCCTAACTAGCTCAGTAAGGACAAGTGATTGGAATCCTAAATGATTAGAATCCCAATTGGCTCACTTGGAGATCCAAGTTGAAAGATTGATAAGTGATGTAAGAGAGTTCAAGCAATATTGATAACTCATGCAAGTGATACATGCAAGTTAAAGAATGTCTCATGGTCATCTCTCATCTAGAGTAAGGGTTCCCCAACCATAAAGCTAAGGGATGCTCAGGATGTCAAAAAGTTTTTTAAAAAAACTTCTTTTTGATGGACCAATACTTTAAAATAATCCAACTCAAATTGAAACCTATCAAGATGTCGTAAATGACAATGTATCTCATTAGGAATGCAAAATTACTTGAAAGTGTTGAAAATGATGTTGCAAACTTAATTCACACCATAGATTATAGAGTTCCGAGATTATGTAAAGTTATTTTATGTGATTAAAAGTTATGACAAGTTTGCCAAACCTTTTTAAGTTATTTACATGATGATGATAGACATCCGAGATATATCTGAGACAGACAAACTTTTCTATTTTTTCAATTGTCTAAAACAATTGGCTAAAGAGAAGTTGCATGGTTAGAATGTTTATGAGCTAACAGGTGTGCAATTGTTGAGCTAGAATGTCTCGGATTTCTCTATAGAGATGACAAAGGAAAAGAAATACTTATTGGAAAATGTCGCTATAAAATCTTTCAAATGAAAGGACTCTCAATGGAACATGGATCTAGAAGGATTGTCATGAAGTCAACAAATATCTTTTGAACAATGGATAACATCCATTGATAGAATGCTGAAATAAGATGCTCAATGCCCTCGTGGCTTATTTCCAATTGGAGAAGGATAGAGCAAAAATGAAATCTTCCGACTCAAGTAGATTATACTCGACTAGTGACAACTTATCGTCAAGACCTCACATGCGAGTTGTGTTTGTTTGTGAAGTGAAGTCCAAGAGAAACCTAAGTAGAGATCAAATAAGAAGAAGATTGACTCTTTAAGCTTAACAAAGGAATATCATGTATTAGGATAATGTAATTGTTAAATGCACTACAAGTTCAAGTGAGCAAGTAGTCAAAAGCAATATAGAAAAATGCAAAGATACATGACAACATATTAATATTTGTGAATATCAAATCAAACAGAGAGGTGACTTGCACAATACAGACATAAGAGCCGCCTACTAGTAAATAGTTGATTAAGAGGCAAAGAGACTTGGATTAAAGTTGGCGAAAAGTATAAGTCGCATAAAGAATCAATTTAATGGTGGAGCATATTTCCTAATTGGCAAAGGGAGTTGACATTCAGATTAAAGATTGAAGCGGAAGCACCAACTTTATGGCGCTTCTTTGGAAGATTTTTAGGTCATTTTTAGAATGTAAATAAAAGTAATATTCATATTGTTCTTAAATTCTCTCTTTCTATGGCAATAATTCTTCATTTTTATAATCTTGTAACAAAAAAAACTTCGAAAGACACACATATACTCTCAACCATATAAGTAATAAAGGAATTGAGGCAAAAAGATATGATTGATCCTATAATAATACAATTAGAGTTAGAAGGTCTCATCATAGGGCAAGTGTTCAGACAGACACTCTCAATAAATCATTTATTAAAATCTTTTCCACAAAGATGCAAGATGGAATGATAACTCAAACTCAATGAAGGAGTCGTAGATTTAATCAACCATCCACTTCGATTATCATTTTTAGAGCACGAGAGTCTCATGACATCTTAGACAAGCTATTGGATGATGGATTATTCCAGAGCTAATCTTTGCTCATATGTGACCAGAAAGAGTTTTGGAACATCCTACAATAAACTATTAGTGACTACATTGAAAAATTAATTTTATTGGTATAAGATTTGAGAGGAAATGTCTCAGGATATGCAAAAGTAGCAAATTACCATAAGCAAGATATTACGATGACCTCGAGTTCAAGAAAGACTCGACTACCCAAAAAGAATGTGGTTGAAAAAGTGTCGGATAGAAGATTATCAACATCGAAGAATGGATTATAACACTATAGAGGTAGGTCTTCAAGTGTTCACGAAAATTATGCTCTCGAGAGAAAAGCATAATTCTAGTCATAAATGAGATATGGATGATGCCAAAGGTGTAGACAAAGCTATTAAATAGACATTTCATGAGATTGAAACTTGATAAGGTTCGAGCAACACTTTTAGCACTCCAAAAGTGTAATATTGAAGAATGAGTGAAGTAAACAACTCAGAGCAAATAGTACCAACTCAAGAAATTTTAGTGAAGTTAATCAAAGTAATTTAGTTCTCTTCATTTATGTAATGGAGCTTAATAATACTTCAAAGTGCTTAGAAGTCATAAACCATCAACTCGCACCTTGGAAAATTTATCTATATCAAGGAAGCACATTCATGCACTTTCCTTTACCTTAAAAATGGGAGATTGCATAAACCTAGTTGGAGGAGATAATGAAAGATCCAAAGATACGAGAGGCAAATTTTATGGGAGAATGTCATAAACTTTTCAAGTTTTATGATGTGACGTTAATGAAGTTATAACCATTATCATTTAAGCTCTTGTAAGATAACATCTTAAAGGGGTTTGAACATAAAGATGAAGACTCTTAACTAATATTTCCAACTCTACTAGCTCAATAAGAATTGTAACAAAATGGGCGAATCGAATTCGACATCTCAATGGTAAAAATTGACAAACAGATTGTCATTGAAGATGATCAAGTTATAATATTCATACAAGAATGAATAATTATAATAACATAGGTTCAATATGCACTATATTATAAACTTAAAAACAAATGGATGGAATTGCTCATTCAAACCCTTGAACAAGTTAAAACGAAAATCTATAGGAGTGACAAAATTAAAAAGTGTTTAACTAATTATACCGTAAACTCAATTTATCATTTATTTTTCAAATCCTTCTAACACATGATTAAATATTCATCTAATAATTAATTGAATATGTACGTTTAACACATTAGTTATTTCTCATCTCCTAGTAATAGATTATCTCAAAGAATGAATGGATAACAGTCACATAGTAACTTCAAATTCTTGACTTATAAAAATTAAGAAGATTAATATTTGTAACTTTTTTTTACTATTTATAATTTTATTTTAATTTTTTTAAAATATTTTTACATAAATAAAAATAAATATTCTCTTCTTCTTCCTCCTCCTCATTCTCTCTTTTTCTTTTTCCTTCACCTTCACATCTTTTCTTTCTCCTTTTCTTTATTTTATTTATTGATTAATATAAAATAAGAGATTATGAGATTATAAATAATCTCGCAAGAACAAAATTGATAATATTAGAATTATAAATAGTAAACAAATATTTTATTATTTTTAAAAAATATCAATAGTAAAAAGATTGTTAATAGTAAAAAAAATTATGAATAGTAAGCTTCAAAAATAAAGATAAATACATATCATCAAACTAATATTTTTCTACACTTTGGAATTGTGAATCGAAAACCACGTTGACACTACTCACAGAATTTAATTAATTTAACCCAAAAAAAAGAAAATCAATCAACATGTTAATAAATCATTCTCGACGCGAATCTTAGCACACAAGCCTCCTCTTCCCCGTCACGACGGCTCGTCATCATCGTCGCTGCTCGAGTCCGACTTGGAATTTTCCGTCATGAAATTTGGCGGCAAGTATGGAAATCTCGCCATCGGTTTCCTGCCGCTCTCTGAACCCTGATCGGCCGCCGCCGACACCGCTTTCGAACCCGCCTTGGACGCCGACCCTGCGTCCGCCGGCCTCCTCCTCTGCAGGTTTCTGGCAATGTCCACGCAGGCCTTATCCACCATGTTCAAGAAGTCCCTCACGATCACGAACAGCTGAAGCGGGTGGCTCCCTTTGTCCTTGGAAGCTCCGGGCTGGTAGTACTCCGTGGTGCTCTTCACCAGCTCCAGAACCCGGGCCTGCTCTCCCCTCACCGCCTTCAGCTCCTCCTCCGCCCTGCCCATGAACGCTCGCATCTCAATCACGAATCCATCGCCGCTGCATGTGTCCACGAATCTCTTGATCTCCGCCAGGCGCGCCCCGAGTGACGCGCACGTCCCGGAAAGCACGTCGTAGTCTATGCCGGCTGCTTTCTTCGCGTTGGCGAACTCGTCGCTGATCCCGCCCACGATCGGTAGTCCCAGCTTTATGTACTCCTTCTCCCTTTCTTCTCTCGCGGCACGGCTCGTCGTCCGGTCGAGCGTCGGACCGCTGATGCCGGACCGGCGCAGGCTGTTGTTGCGGTTGACCACCAGCCGCTTGCCCTCCGACCGGATGACCTCCTCCACCACGAAGTGGAGCAGCGTCGTGCTGCCGTCAGTGCTCTTCACGTCGGACAGCTTGCAGAGCGCCGAGAGGTTAAAGGCCTGCGCGTTGCCCCTGGCCGTGCCGGCGTTCATGAGGTTGCCGGCCTTGAGAACCGCTTCCAGTAGCTTCAAGAACAGGCCACGGTTCTTGAGCTCCTTGCACGCCAGTTCCAGCGTTTGAAGAGACTGCTTCAGGTGCGCCACCTCGTGCTCGTAATTGGACCGGAAGAGCATGGCTTCGAGGCGCAGAAAGGGCGAGGAGACGGCACGCAGGATGTGGAAGAGGAAGGACTCGGCGTCGGCGAGCTTCGCAGGGTTGCCGGCGTAGTCTCGGATCAAGGCTTCCTCATCCTTGGTGGGGGCGATCTTGGTGAGCCGTTCGAGGACGTCGGCGGGAAGGCCGCGACCCTCGACAAGGGCGTCGAGGATGTCCTGACGGCTCAGGGCCAGGGAGCGGAGGACGATAGCGATGTTCTGCGACTTGCGTGAGTCGAGGAGGGAGATCTGCGTGGCAGTGACGGGGCCGCCATTGGTGGACGAGGCGGCGCCTTTGCCCTGGTCCTTGGCCGCGTTCGAGGATTTCTTGTTGGTAGCCATCGTGCCAAAGAGCGCTTCCATGATGTCTTCATCGAACCTGCCGAGCCAAACAGATTAGCCGCACGGAACAGCAAGAACGAGACTACTCCATCGTATGAACATGGATCAGATTTTTACTGCAAGATTAGCAATCAGAAGGCATCATAACTAAGCCGGTAAGATCCGTGAATCGAATTTATCAGTGCATTAGGTCCGCCAACATCAACTGGCATCAGACATGCAGATGACATGCTCGAGATAATGTCTGTCTTCTACATGCAACCTTGTAGACAGACGAGGATATCAAGGAACCAGCCAACAAAAGTAGAAGAAAGAATCTATGACAAGGCCTATTCTAAATATCAACTTGTATTTGCCAGCAATGCATATAGGATTGAAGGAAGAATTGGGATTGCCGGGACAATGCCCACGTACAAAACCTTCTCAACTCGTTTCAAGGTAAAGAGTCATAGCAACTCAATACTTTGTTATGTGAGAGTGTATTATGCAGTTATTAACATTTCAGAAGAAGAAAACCATTTCATATGAAAAATAGATTAATAGAAAGCTAGCAGATGAAGCAGTCAAAGAGGCTATCGGATGGTGCTCTTACTCGGTACCAGGTCAAAGTTTGCTCGAGGTGGATTATGATCTGTACTCCACTAAGTAATTTCAAGAGGCTGTTGGTGTAGAATACGTTTATCCATCTCTACCGGTCATACATAAAATAGGACTACGGCCGCATGCGTTTGGCCCCCCCCCCATGACAGCATCTCAAAGCATATAAATAGTGGATTTGATCAATTCACGAACTTGAAAGTTTCAAATCTTGAGAAAATAATTGACTTGGGAAAACAAATATATTTGCCTTTGCATCAGGTTGGATTTGTTCGACCAGCTGACTCTTGCAAATTGAAGGTTAAAAAAAGAAGTTAGGATTGCTACTCTAAAAAGGTTTTAATTGTGATCTCACATAATGCATCTTACTAATCCACTTTTGTTCCGCTAAAAAGCTTTGGCAATTGTGATTAGATCAATCCATGATAGTGGTTGTCGGTTAAATCTAAATTGGTGGAAATATTTGTCCCTAAAGTTTAGTGCCGGCAACTTGTTCGCCAAAATGCCACCTCCAAGTTGAAGGTTTGAGAGCTCTCTCCGGAAAGGGGAGCGATTGGGTGGCTCATTCTACATTGAAATCGCATGCGCGACTCTCGGTTAAACCGATTCCGTAGTGTGACAATGTAGACGCTAACAACGTAGAATTCACAGAGAGGAAAGAAATGTGGAAGTGGAGCTTACTTGAATGAGCCGTCGGTGATCTTATCCCAGACCATTGAATGCTGGGGGTCAATTGGGTTCATCTTGTCCCAGTGCAATGGCTTCAGCTTTTTCGGCCCGCCCTCCGCTCCAATGGCCCCCGATGATTGTCCCGGTACGGGCGGTGGCCTCGAATATGGACGGCTGCCGCCAGGTGGTGGGGGCGGTGGAGGTGCGGATTGCGGAGCCAATGTGTTTGACTTCGTCCCCTGTGGAGGAACCGCATTCGATTTTCTCACTGGTGGCAGAGGAGGAGGAGGTGGTCGAGGTGCTGCGCTCGACTTCATTGCTGGAGGCGGTGGTGGTGGAGGCGGGGCTGGTGGCGCCGAGTTACTGGCCTGCGGTGGCGAGTGCGATGGCGGCGGTGGCGGATGTGGGGGTGATGACGACGATGTCAATCTACCAGGCGGCGGAGGCAACGATTGCTGTTCAGAAGCAGCAGCATGCTTCGAACTCCTCCGCATGGGCGCAGCCGCCGCGGAGAACGGTGACGCCGAGCTCTGCTCCGAAGCAAATGACTGCGACGAGGAACGGATGGAACCAGCGGGAAGCAATGGCTTTTCTTGAATCTTCCGGTCGTTTCTCGGGGGCGAATGATCAACGACTCCTTCTTTCTCCTCGATTAGGCCGGACGGATCCAATACGTGGTGACAGTATTGGCACCTCTTTTGGTTGAACTCTCGCCAGTAGATGGCGTCCAATCCATTCTCGTCAACAATAAGACTTCTTGCAGGGTGGAGCTTTGGTTTGGACTGGAGGCGCTCGTTGAGGGTGCTATTACCGCCATCGCCAGCCTCTACCTTTCGTTGCCTGACCGATAAGAACAGGAAAGTCACGAAAAGGAGGCCGCAGAGGCCGAAGCTACTGGCCGCAGTGATGGCAACCGCCTTCTTCACGTTACTGTTGCTCGTCTTCAACACAGGCGGCGGAGGCGCTGGTGCAAGCGATGGCGGGGCCACCGGCGGAGGAGGTGTATTCTGTAAGGCCGGGGAAGGAAGGGATGGGAAAAAGGTCTGGATGTTCTTGGGGAATGAAGGTGGGGGATTGGTATCTAGAAGCCGCCTCAGAGGAGAAGCCGATGTCCATGCCGATGCCGATGCCGATGCCGATGCGAGACAAAAGATCAAAGAAGAAAGGAGAAGAGGAAGGAGAGGGAGGCACGGGTCAAGTTTTGAGGCCATGAACGAGGCTGGAGATGACTTTGGAGGAATCCGTGGAGGAGAAGAACGAAGAAGAAGAGATTGTTGTTGGGGGGGGGCGGGGGGCGGTGCGGTGGGTTGTGTGTGTGGAAAGAAGTTGGGTGGGTAGTCGCCGTTCACGGACACGGTTTCATCGGCCGACGGCTTCATTCGTACACGGGAAGCAAGAAGAGGTCATAGCTCGCAGCCGCTGGGTGGAAACTTCCATTTCCTAGCAACCACAATTCTTCAGTAGGGGAAAAGGCCAATGGCGATCACTAGAGCTTCGTTTGGTGGTGGGTCGTGGCGTGTAGCGTGAAGGGTTACGAAACGGAGTCGGGATATCTTGATGACTCCGTCGACAAGACACGAGGAATTGATGACATATGCAGATACAGGCTTGACATTACTCAATGAATTCTAATAACAAGTCATACTACTAAAAAGTCAACTTTCTTCTGCTTTGTAGCTCGCCGATTTCTTCAGGCTCCCACCAGAATTAAATGCATAAAAGAAAAGAGATAGAGCATTAGAACCCCGTTTTCTCTTGTCCGATTTTGTGAAAACTGCATGCATACGTAGACTTACCTTTTTTTGTGATAATTTTGTTAAATAGAAAATTAAAAATTGCTAAATCTATTTTCCCTTTTATAAGCTCAATCTAATAATATAAGTATTGATTATCTCGGAGCATAATATCTATCTCGACACCTCAATTTATATTACTGCCTCTATTAAAATAATTAAATTGTATTTTAATTATTTTTCTGATCCTTGATGGTATTGAACGGATGCACGCTTTAGATTTGATTAGTGGCATTATATGCTTCATTTTTTTTTCTTTTTCAATCTTAGTTGAATGCATCTCACTTGAGATAACCATTTGGGTGAATGCATGCAACCCAAAGTATTTTTTTATCATAAATATCTTTTTGCCATATGCGTATGTCTTATGCAAATGACATGTGTAACGAGTGCTTTAGATAATAATTTTATCTAAATAATAATAGTAAACATTTAACAAAGTTAGCATATCGTTATGTCGATATGATAGTGTCATGAACTTAGTTAAAATTATCTAAGTCATGAGATATTTTTGTGGCAATGTCATAAACTTAATTGGAATTATTTAAATCATGAGGTACCCCTATATTACTAGACTCAAGCTAGAATTACTTAAGTCACGATGGATTTTTGAATTATCCGTTTACAAAAGGTCAACTTAGTTATAACTACACTCAAGTCTCAAAAGATTGTAAGAGAATAAATTGATTAGTTCAAAAGCGAATAGTAGATAAGTCTCAACATCTTGTGAAGAGGATAACTTTATAAGTAATTTAATAAACACATAATGTAAAAAATATATAAAAAGGAGAAAATAAAGACTTTAGAAAGTGTCAGACATATTAAAAAGTCTCAATAAGTATATGAAATTATGAAATCCAATCAATATCCAATACACTTGGTAAATAGTCGTTTATGGACTTACGATTATTTATTTACCTTCTAAAATTCTTATTTTTTTTATTTTTTTCACATTGAGAGTTTATCAAATTGCTTGCAAAGCCTCTTCACGAGATGTCAAGATTTGTTTGTCGCTCGTTTTTGAATTAATTAATTTATTATTTTATAGATCCTAGAGGCCCTTACAATTTAGACAATCCTAATTGAGTTTGTGATATTGACATAAGGGTGTCTCACAACTTAGATAATTTTAATTAATTCTATGATATTATCCTAATGGTATTTTATGATTTATGTAATTTTAACTAAGTTTATGATAGCATAATATATGTCGCTAATAAGATGATAAAAGAATAATAAAAAATAAAAATAATATTTGAGGTGAACCTTGTCCTCTCCTACTCCTTTTTTTTTTTTTTTTTTTTTTTTTTTGTTTCCATTGCTTTCTCAGGCAATCCTCTCACTTTCACCGATGGGAACTGAGGAACAGCTGGCTTGAGGCTGGTATTTAGCAACGACAACAACCTACTATGACACCATGAAACCCTACTCCTTTCATTCACAATTTAATTACATTTAGCTCATCGGATCGAACTTCAAAACTTGAAGAATAGTTTTTCTCAATCCTTCCATTTTAGAGCTATTAGCTGTGCATGCGACACACCACCATAACTCTAAATTTATATGCTTTTACTTTGCTAATCTCTCCTAACTTGTTTGGATGCTTATATATATATATATATATATATATATATATATATATATATATATATATATATATATATATATATATATATATATATATATATATATATATATATATATATATATATATATAAGATATTGACTTGAGCATCTAAAATGAATCTTATTGAAAGCAATTGAAAGTGAAGAAAGAAACATATAAGATAATATTTAAAATAGCACGGCAAAACTTAATAATCTTGGTCCACTTTTGTTTTCTATTTAGTAAGATGATAAAATCTGACTCCATATGAAGAAAAGTGAGAGTTGTGCAATTATTTAAAAAAAATGGTAAGAAGAATAAGGTGAAAAAAAAAAAGAAAACAAGAATAACAAAACGAAGCAACAATAAAAATTAAATAAGGAAATTTTATGAAAAGGCACATAAATTTACATTATTATTAATTTTTTGTTATGATTGTATATTTTTCTTTTACTGTTCAGTAGCGACATGAAGACATGTGATTTCAATAATATGTTCAGAAGTAAACATAATTTTCTATAAAAAAAATTGAGCAACTTTAGAAAAATTACCTCAAATAACAGGCATCATTAGCGGAAACATGATGGTCACAAGGAAATCGGAGGTTCCACGCAACAGCAACAAGAAGTCATCACTGTAAGAAGCAACCGCCGATGGCCCCACCATCGCCTTCCCAACATCCCCGCCGCTAGCAAGAAGGCTGTCTCCATCGCTGCAGCCAGCAGCTTGGTCCTCTACGGCCTTCTTTTCTTTGCTTTCCTATCTTCTCGGTCAGGCAGCAAAGGTTCAGAGTCGCCCTGCATTCAACCTGCGAATTCTCGTCGTTAACGAGCATGAATTGGATGTCATCTACTGTCACAATGCATTGGATCCGTCCAGCCATATTGAGAAGGAAGGAGTCGACGGACAAGAGAAACCATCGCTTCTCGTTGGTTCCATCAGTTTCTCGTCGCAGCCATTTGTTTCGGAGCGGAGCTTCGTGACGCCGTTCTCCGCGGCAGCAGCCATGGGAGGTGGATGCAGCTTGCTGCTTCTGAACAGCAATTAATGTCTTTTGCCGCCTGGTCCGCAGACGCTGTCGTTGGTAACGTGGTCACGTCCCCCACAGCCGCCACTACGGGCCAGTACATCGGTGCCACCAGCACCGCCTCCGTGTCCACCCCAACCACCTCCTCTACCACCAGCGATGAAGAGGCACCTCCTCCACTGGGGACAAAGTAACGCATAGCAGCAGCAGCACGACCTCGTTCACCTCCGCAGTCTTTGGAGGCTGTCAGCAGCAAGTTGACGCCAGCGACACCCCCCTACTGGTGGCAAACGGTGGCCCATCTTCGAGGCCACCGCTTACATTAAGACATTCATCGGTGCCCCATGGCGTGTGATGGGCAGGCCAAAAAAGCTGAAGACAATGAACACCCAGCGTTCGAATGAATGATCTTTAAGATGAAAGCTCAAAACTTAGATTTTTGTGGGTAAAACGAAGTAATTATCTCCACAAATCCTTTACAGTCCACGAAGCTCGGACCACGTCACTTGAAAGCACACGTACGAAATCATGAACGAAGGAAAAGCTGGTGCATGATTGCTGCCATCCAGCAGAGCAAAGCCATTCATAGCTCCTCGTAACTACGCTGTAGGCCCCGCAGTCCGTGAAGCGCAACGCGAGGCCGTTATTTGACCCAACCAAAAACAAAAAGCGAAAACAATTACATCGCTCGACGAGCCATCTCCTGTACATCCCACTCTTGTCGAAGCCCAACCGCTCTCTAGGGTTTCTAGTGCCCGTCTATTCCATCGCCTTTCCTCCTCCCCTCCGATCTCAGCAGCACCAACGGAGAAGGAGATCCAAACGATCGGTCTCTTCCAGCGTAATCCACGGAGAGACGAAGGGGGATAGTGGTTTGATTTGGTATCCTCTGTCGGTTGCAGCTGATGGCTAAGACCAAGCCGGGGAAGAAGGACCTTGATTCCTACTCCATCAAGGGTACCAACAAGGTCGTCAGAGGTATTAGAGTTTTATGCGGATGATATCATTCTTGGATCTAATTCTCGATTTTTGGCTGCTAATGTTTTATGCCTGTGCGGGGTTGTAGTTGGGGACTGCGTGCTGATGCGGCCGGCGGAGTCAGAGAAGCCACCGTACGTGGCACGGGTGGAGAAGATCGAGGCAGACCACCGCAACAATGTGCACGTCCGCGTCCGGTGGTACTACCGCCCCGAGGAGTCGATTGGTGGCCGCCGTCAGTTCCATGGTGCCAAGGAGCTCTTTCTCTCCGACCACTATGACGTGCAGAGTGCACACACCATCGAGGGCAAGTGCACTGTCCACTCCTTCAAGAACTACACCAAGTTGGAGAATGTTGGTGCCGAGGACTACTTTTGTCGCTTTGAGTACAAGGCGGCCACTGGGGGCTTCACTCCTGACCGTGTCGCGGTGTATTTCCCTTTAATTCCTTTGACTTTTCTTTAGCTTTCGCGTAATTGTCTATCCATTTGTCAAGTGGCATTTTGTGTCTCAGGTACTGCAAGTGTGAGATGCCTTACAACCCTGACGATCTCATGGTCCAGTGTGAGGGATGCAAGGATTGGCAAGTGACTTCAGCTATTCTTTCATGCTCTGCTCCTCTTTGTTGTTACTCTGATCACTACAAGCCTTTGGCTACTTTTAGTCTAGTCATGACCAGTTGTTGCTGAATGATTATCGTGCTTTTGCTAATATTTTTCTTAAAGCTATCGTTGGCTCTTCCTTTTTTCTCCCTGAACATCTTTTGATTTAAATACGATATATTGGAATATATATTGCATCATTATTATTTTTAGCTTCATTAGATAGTCATTCATCTTCTTGAAAACACTGTAATTTTTTTAACGGAGTGAAGGAATGATCTTTTAATAGAGATGGTCAAGCTATGATTCTTTTTTCTAAGTCATCTTTTATTTATTTTCATGTGTTTTGATGCTGCAAACTTGGAGACGGTCATGTTGCTGGTTTAACTGCCACTTTCTCTCTTTGCTGCATTTTTGAGTGGATTAGGCCTTTAACTAAAGTGTAGTAGTATTCACATATTGCATGTAAAGAAAGCTTGTGTAGCTCCTTTGACAGTTACCAATATTCAAAGAAGAGGATAACACTTATTTCATGTTATCTTAGTGGTTCTTTACTTTTGGTTCATCATGTGTTGGTAGTAGCACAAGCCATTTTCTTGCTAAAAGCCTTTGTATGATAGTAATCAAAGTTGTATTGAGACATGAAGCTCATGGGTGCATAGACATTGAGCTTCACTTGATTTAAGGTTGAACTTGAAAGAAAATTTGAAAGCCTTTACGAAAACATTCCTAAGGCTTGCAACTTGTTAGTCTAAAAATACCAAAGTACAAGTTGGTAACCACTCATTGGGATGAAGTTGGTCATCTAGGCTGTCAAGATTCCCAACAAGAATCTTCTTCGATGTCTTTGGACCAGAAGTTTGTTTTGGAACATCCGCAACCAGCGAGTAATTCAATGCATATATGTTATGATGTTGTATGTGATCATCGTCGGTTCCCTGTATGAGCAGAGATTATTTGTTGTTTTTTTCTTCTTTGTTTTGTTAAACCTTTGGTTTATATTGTGTTATATTTCCTTTGGTAATAATGTTTTTTGTTTGGTTGAGGTAATAAACATGATTGTGGACAGGTTCCATCCATCTTGCATGGGCATGACAATTGAACAAGCAAAAAAGTTGGATCACTTTCTATGCTCTGATTGTGTCTCTGAAAATGATGCGAAAAGATCTATGAATGGGTTTCCAGCTTCACCGGTTTCTGAAGCCAAGGTAATATGATAATTATGTATTTGCCCCTAGTTCTTGATTGATGTACGCATACTTGTTTATAATAGTAAATAATCCAAAAAGTTTCAAATTGGTTTTTTTTTTTAATATAATTTGATTGTTATCCAAACTCCTCTTTTTGATTTTGAGGTGGTTTAGAAGTCTGGCATCCAACTAACATGTGCTTATGGTACATATGCATTAGCCTTATACTGTGTTAAGTTCTAACTTAGAAAAATATTATATCCATGATAGTAATACTACAATTTATGCAGTAAGAAAATTTTCTAAGCACCTTCCAACCGGCGCCACTATAATCTTCACAAAGTTTGGTTTCAGTGCAAGGTTTGGTTACCTCAAAACAGTACATTGGAGTTTCTTTCCTCAAGACAGTTATAGTGATAATCTTTGTTTCTGATGTACACATAACTTATAGGCATCTTATTAATTCTCTTGGTTTTGTATACGACATCATGTGCTATGTTATTGAAGTTTAATGCATTGCTCATTGGTGGAAGTATACTGGGGATTAAAGATCCAATTCACATACTACTATACTCTTGCTATGCAAAGAGTCACCTGATATTGATCATGAGAGAACCTCACGCCATGTTTTTTCTACATACCAATTTATATTTAGCATGCCTGGGAAACTATATGTATTGTAAGACATAGGTATAAGGGAAAATTAGAACAGGACCTTGTTACCTATATTTTTCTGTTTTACCTTATATTTTATATATTTTAGTTATATATATATATATATATATATATATATATATATATATATATATCTTTCTACAAAATTTATTCAGTATAAATACTTGTAAATGTTTATGATATGCTAGTCAGAATCTATGCCTAGAAGCAGATTCCACACAGAATGCTCATTGATATTTGATATTTATTCTTAATTTTGACTGTTCTCATGTTCTGCAATCATGATGAAACCTTTAAAAGCACTTAAAAACCAAAATACTTGCATTCTGGAGTAGAGAAGATATCCTAGTGGAGGGAAATTCTTGATGTGGATTCTGTCAATGTACATATTTGGATCTCAGGTACACTAGACAGATTTTGAAACATACCAATGTGCCAAAATTTATAGATTAAATCAAAATTTCAAGTATGTTGGTTCAGAAACTATGTTGATTAAATCAAAATTCACTGAGGTGAATTTTGTCTTCAGGACTATCCTGCACTAGTAGTTGGGTGCTAATTGAAGTGGTTTCTTTTGTGGAGCATGTGCAATGGTCTTGTGCATAACAGTCATAGTGGGGGCTGCTTTTGAACATATTAAATCATCATTCCTGTTTCCAAGTATCGTTGCTTGTATCCATGTTAAAAAGGAGCTTTTTTCATTTGTAAAGAAATTGTAGAGCGATGGAAATAGGAACTTAATTGTGCATCTTACCACATACGTGTTTGCCTCCAGTCAATTTAACCCTCAAATAACAGCTAGCCAGTTTGGGCAGTGGCAGCTGGGTTCCTATTTCAAATAGTAGAAAGCTGACGTACGTTTTGGGAGTGTTAATTCAATTGTCTTGCGGAGCAAAACTTTTAAAAGAGATTGCTATCAATTATCCCAGATTTTTCGTTCGTTCATGGTCTTTCTTATTGCAGGCTGAAGCCAAGCGGCGGAAGAGGTAGTTGCTGGTGCTGTAGATTTGGCCTCCGAGGATATATGCATTTTATAAGAGACAACCCATCTTGTTGGAAAGATGAAATTGTACAGTGCAGAGAACAGACTGCTTGAAGAGAAAACCATTGTCATGTTTATGAACTTATGAATGTTTATAGGACTGCTCTTCTCACCCTTTTGATGATGTTCTACTTGTAATAAAGCAGCAAATGAAAAGAAAAATAAGTGTTCCGATGTTTGGCAAATTTAACTGACTATAAACCATTTACCATACTTCTGAAAGTGAAGTTTTATCTAACTTGATAAAGACTTTGACCTTTGATAGCAAAGTCCAAGGATCAAATCCCATTTAATAAGAAAGTGAAGTATGGTTTTTTCTATTGCTGTTGTGCCCAGTGAAAGGACAAATGGATAAGGATAATCTTCAATTTTTTTTTATCAATATCATACCATCTAGAGGCTTAACTATAGCATTAATTATATATAATGAATGCATGACATATGATATTAAAAGCAGAGGTAGAAAAGATTTTGCAAGCCACAGAGACTACTGCAGAATCTAATGTCCTTTTTTTTTTTCTTAACGTCACTCTATTTTTATTGCACAATATATTTCCAAAATGATACAACCACAACAAAACAAAAAGGGTCAGCTACTTTTCACGCTGATGGCCCCTTGCGCTAATTAGTCTTCTCATCCGTAGTGTGCAGCCAGTGTACATACATCTTCTATGTCAAAACTTCCATCAAATCTCACATTTTCTGAAGAAATGATGCCATAAACTAAACAAAATGTCGTATCCGATTGTAATCTATGTACGCTATGAGGCAATCTAACATTTGTTGTTGTTTATGCTCCCCGTTCCTGATTCTGTCTGACTGTTCTCCGGACGTGGGAATTCCGATACAAGTTGTTGCCATCCCTGTGCAGGGTGATCTCAGAGTGAATGACCGAGTTCGGGAACCGTTGTTTGTGTCTTTCATCCCGATTGTGATGGTTCTTCTCTTCCGTCTCCATTTCCATCTTCTTCTCCTCCATCTCCTGCTCCTTCTCCTTCTTCTCACCGACTCTCTCTGTTGGCGCAACGTACACGAAGGGACCAACGGGCACGTCATTCAAGCTCAGGAGTGGCTCCAAGCTCTCGACGACGCTCCTCATGTCAGGCCTCGACTTTGGAGTGTGGCTCAGGCATTTGTGAGCGATCGCGGCTGCCCTCTGAGCACCCTTGGCGGAATAGAGTCCATCAAGGCTGGGATCCATGACGCGGCTTAGCTTGTCGGCGTTGTTGAGGCAAGGTCGCGCCCAGTCGACGAGGTTCTTTTGCCTGTTGGGGCGGTTCTTATCGACGCATCGTCTCCCTGTCAGCAGCTCCAGCAACACGACTCCGAAGCTGTAGACGTCGCTTTTGGCTGTAAGGTGGCCTGTGCAGGGGATCGATGGACTGTTAGTCAACTATCATCCGCAGTAATCTTCCACCCGGAAACTACGAATCAGCTACGAGATCTCACCGGTCAAGACGTACTCCGGTGCCGCGTAGCCATGCGTGCCCATCACACGCGTGGTGACATGCGTGTTGTCTCCTTGAGGTCCGTCCTTGGCAAGCCCGAAGTCCGAAAGCTTCGCCGTGTGATCCTGTGATACCAAGTCAACGACGTGGGATGAGGAAAGCTTGCGGTGATAAGAGCAAAAAGACTTTTTGTTTTTCACTCGTTCAAGGTCAAAGAAACTTACCGATTCGAGCAGTATGTTGGATGCTTTGAAATCGCGGTAGATCACGGGCTTCTCAGCCTCGTGAAGAAAGGCGAGCCCCTTGGCGGCGCCCACCGCGATCTTCAACCTCGTTGACCACGGCAATGACGCAAGAAGGCCTGTGCAACATGGAGGAGATAAAGCCTAAAACTTTCTTCGATTTACACCTAAACTGTGTGTACATGTTGGATGAAAAGAATGACAAAGTTGGTGACCAGATGAGAATGGAATGTAGTCTGATGTGATAGTCCAACCTTGCTTGAAAACAATGTGTTTTGGCTTTCCTTAGCTTTATGTTTATGTACTGGTTGTGAGCTGTCCACTTTGTCATGGACATCCAGAAACACAAAAAAAGACAAAAGGTTGATTTGACCTCACTCCTCTGATCGATTCATATGATTGACCCAAAGGGAAAGTGGAACGATTCAATTCATAAGAAAGTTATGAAGGATCCCAATAATTCATCTTCTTAACCAAAACCAAAAAAAGATAAAAAGATTGATGTTTGAGATCTAAAGAGGAAATTCCATGGATCATGCAAATCAAATTAGACTTACTCTTGAAAAGATGGTTTTCCAAGCTTCCTCCAGGCATAAATTCGTAGACGAGCATCCTGTGCTCATCTTCACAGCAGTATCCAACGAGTTTAACGAGGTTGGGGTGCCGCAGTTGCCCGAGGAAGATGACCTCCGCCTGGAATCACACATACACACACGCACGCAGAGCAAGGGGATCAGGAAACAGAGGAATCCAATCCAAGCTTCATTAACAAGGGTGATCGTGTTAGTACTCACCAGCCACTCTCTGTGGCCCTGCGATCCATCCAAGTCCAGGGACTTCACCGCCACATACTGCGCCTCGAGCCCCGGCCGCAGCTTCTCATCAATGTACCCCTTGTAGACAGGGCCAAATCCACCCGATCCAACGAAGTTCGTCATGGAGAAGTTCCTGGTGACAGCTTTCAGCTCCGCAATGGTGAACGCAAGCAGGTTGGATCCCGCCAGAGTCAACGACAGGTCCTCGGGGGAGAACGGTGCGCGGAAGGAGTCGCTCATGCCGGAATTCGAGCTGCTTCGGAGCTCCCCGCGCCTCGCTGCAGAGCTCTCCACGCTCTTCCCCCAGCAGCTCATCAAGAAAGATTTCCATGGACTCTTGGCCATCTTGGAGAAGGATTGCAGCCGAGGAGAACAAGGGGTAGAGAATCACAGGGAGGAGGAGGAGGAGGAGGAGGAGGAGAGGACTGTGTAGGCACAACTCAGCAATCTGACCTCGTTCATATAGTGCTGCTGGTTTCCCGGAAATGACCGAAGTGTCCCTTGACTTGGACCAACGACACAGCAAATCTGTGGGAGATCCAAACACAGGGAATGGTCGTGGCTTGAGGGGCGTTCCCCACTTTTCTCTATGAGACATGAGATAAGTAGCATGTAAGCCTCTCCAGAAGCTGACACAGCACCTGCGAGGAACCTTCATTCGATTTGGTGAAGTCAGTGGCCCATCATAAACAATGCTTTGGTGGCTTATTCTTGAGCATCCTCTTGCTAAGTCAGATCCCTTTGGTTGGTCTCCTTTTCCATCACAATGGTTGTCTTGGCAGCTGGTTCTCATCAATACCCATGATTAGTAGTATATGCGTTCGAGCTTCAAACACAGACCACACAGCAAGTTTACTTCCATCTTGTACCCCTACGGAGAAGCATCGCAGGATGCACGTTGGTAAGCTCTGCTGTTTGGTGGATGCCCATATCAACTGGTTTCTCTTAAAGAATGAAAGAAGCGTCCGCTTAAGGCTAATTGTTTGCTAGAGTACTTCATCCGATTCTCTCTACAGTATAATGGACCATGTCAGACAAAGCTACTCACATCGCTGTCATATCCTTGCGAAGGCAGAAAGAAGAAAGATGAACTCAGATGACTTGCAGAAGATTCGAAGTCTCTAAATGCCATATCTAAATTGATCAAATACATGAGATGTATGAATACAATATGCTATACGATGTGAGTTGGTGATGGTGTGTCTCTTCTGCAACCTTCTTTGAATGATCTTCTCGATCAAACGGATGAGATTGTCTTTTGCAACGCTCGTACACATGAAGAGAAAGATGTGGCGTACAGCATCTCAACTCCGACACTCGTTTCGCGGGTACGATATGAGTCCATTTTGCTCATCAAACTTAGATCGTCCCGAAGGAACGCAAACACGGCGACATCACACATTTGATGATACACCGCGAGTCGACAGCATCGAATTGGGAATAGGTGGGCTGTCCTTTTAGCAACGTTAGTTGAGGCTTCTTTCTCTTCATTATTTCTTGGGATTGTGGGAGAAGGATGCATGCATTAAAATATAATCATGCATTGGTTTAGGTTCAGGTCACCTTTCTATGCAAACACATAGAAAGAGAATGTTGATTGCAATGTTTAACCAAACATTTTGTGGTTTGATTTTTTTTCCAAAAAAAAATATATATATATTCATAAGTTTGAGTGCAAAAGATCTCATCTTAGGATAGGATAGAAGCTTACATAAATCAAAATCAAAACTTTACTTTTTGAAAGACATTACAAAATATCTCTATTATCGTCTCATATTTTTTTCTTTTTCTTTTTTTAAGATATAGACATTTTGAATCATAATATAACATATGAGTTTAAAATAAACCTAAATCAACATCATAACAAGATGACACATATTAATGGATAAGTTTCTTTTCATTGTCCGTGTTCTCTTACAGATGGTAGTGGATAAATAATGACGAAGTTAAAACAAAATATATATATAGATGCCACTTGTAGCTTCCAAAGTGGAGCAAGAAATATGATCAATAAAAAAAATAATATCTTGACTGGAGATAAGGATAATATATATCTTATACGTCTCTAATAATAACCTCATCTGTCCCTAAATCCTATATCACTTATAATACCTTTTGATAACTATTAGATAGTTGATTCAAATTTATGGGGAAATATTTTTTGCACAATCTTTAGATCATAGATATAAGTGAATCCAATCGGTTTCTCATCCTCAGCTATTGCTCATATTGTTATTTCCAATGTTTCTCATCCTTATCAGAAGAAGAGGGATAGTTAAATAGTAAAAGATTAAGTACATCCTTAGAGACTAAGGAATAAAGAGAGAAACATAATTTAACTTAACTGAAAGCGACATCTAATCGACCAGTAAAAGAGAATCCATCATACGGATAATATAATCTAAACTACGGTTTACAAATCAAGCTCTTATCTCGTACGACACGAGGAATAAAGTTGTCAGCACGAGGGTTGGTCACAAACATATTCAAAATCAAATCAAATCAGATCAAATCAAATCAAAGTTTCTACGGTTCGATTCTGCCGCCCGATCGGCGCCCGATCACCGCCACCACCGCCCAAAGACCTTCCGGTGCTGATAGCAACTCCACGGACGTGGAGAACGCGAGAATGGACGCGTCGTTGCATGAGTGCTAACACGAGAGCCACGGCGCAACCAACGATGCCGCACGAACAACGCTTCGCTGCACCTTCCGCACGCCACAGCACGGCGTCGTCGTCGACGACAGACGACAGTCGCATTCTTCTCCCTTCCCCTTCCGAGAAAACTCTGCGAAACTCGTGTCAGCACAGAGCCCATTCAAATCGAACCGGTCGCGTGTTCTCATTCGACTCCCCATCTCCTTTGCTCTGCGTGGATTCCACACTCCCTCCACGCCCACCCCACCCCACCCCTCGTCGAGTAAGTTGGACCTCGCCTACTCTCTCTACTGCTTGCGGAACGATCCACGGATCGAAATGGATGTGAATCGGCGATCTTCGGGTTGACCGACCACCCAGTTGGCATGTTTCTTTAAAACCTCCGTTGACTAACTCCATCAATCTAGAAGGAAGCTTTGTGGTTAGTTCAGATGACAAAGAACACCGAGCGATGACTTTGGCAGCATAGCTGGTCAAAACTGCTGCTTGAATCAGCTTCAAATTGTTTGCTGATGCATCAAATAGTTTAGAGATTTCGGTAGCAGATTTGTTTCCGGAGCCTCCTCTGCTTTTGACTTCTCACACCTGCTTGGGTCTGAAGAAAAGTGAGCGGCCCCTGCCGTCGGAACCCAAAGATGTGTTCTGTTCATGTTGGAAACGCCACGATCTTTACCAGACTTGCGTGGCTTTCCGCGTGTCGAACGTTCCCCTGTCGTGAGGATGCGCACACAAGGAATGAAGAGATTGAAGTAGAAAGTGTTCTTCGATCGTACCCATCAATTCATCTGAAATTGAAATGTATCTTAGAAATTCTTAATCGATGATATATCTCAGAAACTTGGAGGTCAACTTTGTTTAATCGACAAGGAAATTAACGTTTGAAGAAATAATTAAAGAACAAAAGCCATTAAGCTATAAATTCTCTATGTAACTTGAAGTTTTGATGTGTAAAGAGAGAAAAAGTCCTTTGAATGCTTGTAGAAATTTCTTTCTAAATGGATCAATTCAAGTTTGTGAGGAAAGATTAAGCTCTTCAACTTAATCTTTAGGATATCTACGTGGATAAGTGCCCTTTTTACAGCTCAACCGCCAAACAACCCTTTGGTGCTCCCTTCTTATGACTTAGCCGATCCATCTTTGATGTATATATAGTATGTCGTTTGCCTTAGTTGGATGAACACTTATATTATGCATAAAAAGGAATCCATAAGTAGGGATTAAACATAAATGATTGTAGTAATTATGACTCTCTTCCAATTGATTAATTTATCAGAGTTATGTCAAGAAAATACAGAATTATAAATAATTTAAAGAAATTTGGAATCAATTTATTTCAGAAAATGCTGTGATCATAATATTTTGTTTTATATATTTCTGAATTTGCAGTATTTGGATCAAAACCTCCAATAGGCCAAATTAAGCCGTCGCAGGAAGGTTTGTCAAACGGGTCGGGTTTGTCTCATTCGCAAATTGGATCTGATCCATTTAAGGGGCTTCACGAATCAATGTCCTCGAACGCTTCACCCGACATCGAGGCGGAAAGTCCATTTAATCCTCGGGATGTTCCTGCGGAACAAATGAACCAAACCCTCCGGTTCTCCTACTCCTCCTTATCCCCCCTCCCAATCGCCTCCCTCCGACCTATAAACGGCGGTTGGCTCTTGTATCCATGGCTCGCTGACCTCTCCACCGCAGCTAGTCTCCTTACCATGCGGTCCTCCTCCACCCTGGTACTCGCCTCCTCCCCCTCTCTCATTTTTTCTGTTTCTGTAGTTGAAGCCAATCACGTAATCCGTCGAGCTGTTGTATGCAGGTTTCGCCTCCCAGGATTGGGCTTCACTGTCGAAATGCTCCTCTTCTTCGGCCTGTTCTGTTCGTCCGACCTTTCTGCACCGAACTCGCCGAAGGCTATCTTGGCTCCGGTTCGAAACGGAGAGCTCGCGGACCCGTGATGGCAGCGAAGAAAGCTTCCGAGGGTAATTTGCTTTTTCTTTCGAGGTTACCTTGCTCGAAATCCTTTACGTGTTGCAAAAAAAAAAAAAAATGCGATCTTGATTGGTATTGGCTTTTTGCACATTTTTAAAAGTAATATTACTTGTGATGATATTGGATATTCTGATTTCGTCGTTGTGGTAATATTGTGTCAGCCAACTGCTTGAAAGATGTGATTTTTAACTGGATGTATTGCTTTCTTATGTATGATTTGTCATGAATGCTGGTTTTGGAAAGGTGCGAAGCAAGAGGGGAAGTATAAGCACACAGTGGATTTGCCCAAGACAACTTTTGGCCTGAGGGCAAATGCAGTGGTAAGAGAACCTGAGATCCAGAAGCTGTGGGAGGACAACCAGGTGTTTAAGAGAGTGGCGGATAGGAATACTGGGGTAGGTTCTGTTGGATTAACTCTTTTGCATTGTTGCTCTTTTTTTTTTTTTGTGGTTTTGGGAAATGATCTAAAATTGGACCAAGTTGTTGATGCATGGCTGCCTGACAGGGGAGTTTCGTTCTTCATGATGGCCCACCTTATGCAAACGGAAGTCTACACATGGGCCATGCTTTAAATAAGATTCTGAAGGATATTATCAACCGTTACAAGGTAAATTTGTCAGCCTCAGTTTTTTGTGATTTATGGCTTTCCATTTGTGAGTTGTTATAAGGTTCTAGCATATTATTGTGTTTTCAAACATAAACCGTCATAATAATATGATAAAGGCTTCACGTTTGGCACTTTATCCTAGGGACCTTGTTTAGTTAAGTTGGATAATCCGAATTTGTAAAAGAATCAGGAGACCAGAACCTAATTAAAAACTATTATCATGGATGATTAGGTTAAAGCAATTTACTTGCTGGTCACAAACTTGCAAAACCAAGTATAGATAGTTTGGTTACAGGTGGTTTTGTTGGTACCTTAATAAGTCACACTCAAGCTTGCAAAAATTGCTTTTGCAAATGCGACACAGCCTCAACTGACAAGTGATGGAAGTTTAAATGCATTTGAAAATGCAGTGGGCATGTGTAGTTTTCTGCAGCTGGGACTGTAAATGCCCAATCACACACAATGACTGGAATACAATTGTTTGGGTGCTTGTAAATGGAAGTTGCATAAAAAAACAGTTGCAAATGCTTGCATTTGCTTTTGTCATTTTGACCTGCAATTGGAACTGGCAAAACCAACTATAAATAGTTTGACTGCAGGTGATTTTGTTGGTGGCTTAATATAAGTTGGGTTCCAGCCTGCTAAAATCGTATTTGCAAATGCAACGCAACCCCATTTTACAAGTGATGAAGCAAAAATACACCGCAACCTTGGTAATGGTAAAAGGAAACATAGACAACTGAACATGCCCCTCAGGGTGCATTTAGTTGCCTGTAGCTATAAACACTTGCAAAAATAATTGTAGTGCAACTATACATGCTATGATCACAGTTGCATTCACATTTGCTTGGTTGCAGTTTTGGTTGAGTGGCTTGTGTTCACAGAAAGTGGCCGATAGTAGGTGTTTGGTTGCCTTCAAGTATTCTGTTACTTACGAATACATTTTTCAACTAATGCCTACTCCTTGCAGATCCCATCACAAGTGGGCTTGTTTGGAGTAGGTTATTATTTGTATGTGTACTCTCAAGTAGTTATGGTGTGTGAATTAGCTGATCTTGACCAACCAGACCCATTTTTGTGTTTGTGCTTAATCAAATTGAGGGCTTGTTTCACTCAGTTCGAGTTTGATACAAGCTCAATGATAGTGTGTGGGCTCATCTGGTTCAGCCTGTTTTGTGCTCAAAGAGAATGAGGTGGCGAAGGTGAACAGTAATGGGCTAGATGAGGTGAAGCTATTTCTCCATTATTGTTTTTTTATAAAACTCTAGAAGAGAAAGTTGGTTTGGTGATTTGACAATGTCTGCTAATCGTGATAGTGATGCTCAGGAAGAGAAATCTTAAGAAATAATAAATCCATCATTAGATCTCTTTCAATGGGAAGAGAGTTGTCATTGATTGGGGATGGCAAAGGAATAGAGGAGATGAGAGGGCGGTGTTGACCATGAATTATGGAGAACATTTCAATATCTTGGGAAGGAGCCACATTTTAGAGTGAATATGTTGAAGAAAGATGGAGATTGGAAAAACCTAAGCTCTTATCTTATATTATGTATGAGAGTTCTCTTAGATTCTAGCATATTGGTTTAGATCATTGAAGTAACCAGGGGTGCGACGTAACTAGTCCAGGCCGGTGCCTTCAGTTGGACTTGGGCGCAACCCAAGGGGCATTAAATTGAGGTTTGGGTTGTGCCTAATCGAAATAGGTTCATTGATTTAGGTTCGATTGAACCACCCCCACGAGCACGAGCCCTTGCCCCCTTGGAACACTTAATTGATGAGCTATGTGGTAGTATCTTACTCCGACGAGAGGATTTCATGTGATCTCCAACGAGCTCTTTCTCATGAAATCTCCTTCTCCTGCCTCCTTTGCCATCACTCTCTTCCCGAACCACGACAACACCCATCAACCTCCTCATTCTCGTTCGTCGGAGTTTTCTTCTCCTCCCCCCCTCCCACCTGCCCTTGAGGTTCCTTGAACGTTGATGACCTCCTCCTCCAGTAGCTCACCTCCCTCCTCTTCTCCTCCCCGACCTTGATAGCTCCCTCTCCTCCACTCCTCTCCTCCCTGAAACCTAACAACCTCCTTCTCCCTGATAGTGGCCCCCCCCCCACCCCCTGCTCTCAGACCTAGATAGCCCCTGTCCCTCCTCCTCTGCCCTGCTTCCCCACCTCCCCCCCTCAACTGCCAACAATCCACCTCTTATACACAGGAGCACCATTTCCTCCTCCTTCAACAACAAATTAAATTTGGACAATGTAATTTGGTGCCATAAATGAATACAAATTGATGTGCCATTTTTATTTTAGTGATCATATTTATCAATCATGATACATACTTTTTAAATTTAAATATTAGGGAGCGCCATTGGCATTATGGCACCTTGGGGCCTTTTAACGCCTCATGCCTTTGACGACACTGTTGTAGGCCACTGGTTTGGAATATTTAGCTCATGTTATAGAAATGGTTTATTAGTAAACACTTGTCAAGCTTGCCCTGATGGAGATGGGTTTTGGTTCAGGCTGAACTTGTGAATTGCATTTTTGGTTTTTGGGCTTAGCACAAGCTGCTTGCAAGCTAGCCAGGCTCATCAGCTTGAGAACAAACCATTTACAGCCTTAATAGTAGAATATTTGCATGCAACTTGGCCACTTGTAGCAAAACAATTATAGGCAATCTAGTTGAGGTAATGAAATGTCGCACCAATAACTTTTTTATGGTTCTTTCCCCTTAATTTTTCATGGAATATCAAATGTGGTCTTTTAGTTCTTTCCTTCTGTATTCATTTTCACAATCACTACATGCCTATCCACTTAAATATGTATACATGCAGACATGTCTCTGTTTTTTGCAGATGTTATTGGGGAAGATATATTAATATATTTCCTCATGAATTATGATTGTATTTATCATGATATTGTGACTTGAATAATTATGCCATCTTAAAGTTAATTTTTTTGCCGCTGCAGCTTCTTCTGAACTATAAAGTCAATTTTGTTCCTGGTTGGGATTGCCACGGTCTTCCTATAGAATTAAAAGGCAAGCTTCGCAACCTTAACATATTTTATATCCTTCATAAACATGTGAATTATGGTAGTTAAACAAGTTTGTTTTTGTTAAGTTGTCATTGGTATGATTTGCCTCATTTAATAACCTCTAAAGAAGTTGATATACATTCCTATGAAGAGTATATTATCAGACTTTATTATCTATGCAAAGCCACAGAGTATCGAAAACTGCAAATTTCTAATTCTATGTTCTGTATAGAAAAAAGCCTAATATGGCCAGTTTTGAAGTTTGAAGTTTGAACCATAGATTTTGGTGGCAGCCTGTTTTATTCTCAGTTCACCTTAATGTTAATCTCAAAATCTAGGCGATCTTATATTTTGTTGCACATATAGATTTTATGTTCTCTAGCCCATTCTTTATAGAGTGTCCCTAATCTTGTCCCACTTGTCAGAATTGTTGAACACTCATTTATGTTGAGCACCGAGGGGAACTTTAGAATTGCCATTCAACACTTTCTTAAACCTATTTTAAACATTTTTTTGGCATTCAACACTGGAAATTTAAACTTTCACTGTTTTTGAATTTTAAACCTTATTTCTGATAGCTTTTGGTGATAGGTACATCCAGTAAATTACCGATTGGTATGTACCAGTCTGATTAGTATTTAATCCTTAACTATACAGCTATATAATTTACCTCTACGTTTTATATACACAAAACATCCATATCCTTTTAGTTATAATATCTTTTTGCTTCTTTTCTATATCATGAACCTTGCATCATTCCTGGCCTACTTATGAACCCAATTAATCACATGAGGACTCTCCCTTCACTATTTGCCTTGTCGACTGTCTGGGTATTTCGTCTGGCTTGCTTATGCAAAATCCCTCCTGATCTCTTCTGATTATCTTTCCTCTTTCTACTTCTTCTTTAATATTTGTTTTTTGTCATTGGTTTTATCAGGCCTAGTTCAACTAGATTGTCTGTGTCTTCTTCCTCTGCTCCTTCCTCTTCTCTCTCTCATTCCATTCTTAAACTATTATCTTACAATTAGTTCTGGTTGAGTTGGCTGGGTTCAACTTAGATTGGGATAATCTGAGTCAGAAAACTAGGGTCCTGAGTGAGTTACTAGTGCTGTAAATATAGGCCAAAAAAGACAAAAGAAACTTTATTTAAATGATAAAAATGGAACTTGGTGACTCTCAGTTTGACTAGTGATACCATCCTCATAGAGTTGAATAGTAGCAAAAGATCTATACAACTGACCTCGCAGCTGTTGGGACCTTGAATATTATTGTTAGGTCTTTCAGGTACTTCTACTTGTCCAAGCTCTGAGAGTTTTCTTTCACCTTTGTACTCATGCATCATACCACTAAATAATAGGGTCATCTTTGTTCTCTTGTTCCCTACGTCGTATTTTGTTATTGGAATAACAAAATGAAAAAGAGTGAACTTTAGAACGTGGCAGCCATGGAGGCTCATTTATGTGTTATACTAGTGCTTTTTGTGAATTTTCCTTACATTCTAGGATTGTCTGCATTAGAGGTAAATCCAGGAATGATTTTGCAAGGTATTTTTCCTGTAAACATTCACCCAACTTATCATTCGTCATAGCCACTATCACGTGAAGTAGGAACAATTGTTTCCAACATTAGCTGTTTGTTGTTGCTATCCTTTTGCCCTAGCTTCTATTTTTGATGAGGCTAGTCTCTGTTATTGGATGTTATTCCTTGTATCATGTTGATTGATAACTGCCTTTTTCTTACCATGGCTTAGTTTTTCAGCCTGATGTTGAATAGGAGTGTGCTCCATGGATTTAGATGACAAGAAGTTAGGTGGAGAAAAACAAGCAAAAGGAACCAGACAAAATAAGAGAATAATTGGAGGAAAAACATGATTTAGAAGTCTATGTTGAATTTTGATTGTGTTAGAGTTACATGGACTTTCTTTGTTTTTGTAACAAAGTTCTCACTGCTGATTGACATGGGTAGGAGCATCTTCAGGGCTTCTTCATTGGCATGTTAAAATTTGGCTGGAGTAACTTACTCGGGAAATATCTAGGACAATATTTATAGGTGGAAGATTTTGCTCTTTTGCCTCCATATAATCTAGTACATTATATGGTTGTTTCTGCATCTTGTCATCTAAATAGTGAGAACACATATATGATAGTATGATGTGCACCATCAAAATTCTCCTACCTGCTACAAAATAAGTCTTAAAACTATTGTACATTTAGACTGTAAGCACTCAGTATATTTTTAAAGCATATATACTTACTTAGGGCTGCAGTTAATATACTTCTGTTTTTTACTGATTGTTTGGTTGTTAAAATTTGACTGCAAATGATATTCAGCTTTTAGTCACTTTCTTTTGCAATTGACCTTTCTTTGGACACTTTTCTATTGCTTTAGTTCTGCAGTCAATGGATGAAGATACCAGAAGAGAATTGAAGCCCTTAAAGTTGAGACAAAAGGCTGCAAAGTTTGCAAAAGATACTGTGAACATTCAGATGAAATCTTTTAAGGTATTTTTTAGTCTCTCTATCTTTCTTGTAACTGCACTTTGTAAACTTCTGATCTTCTCTGATAAGCTCTACATCTCGATTCCTATGATTGTTGTATATATTGCTAACTTTTGCAAGCTGACAGCGCTTTGGGGTATGGGCAGATTGGGATAGACCATATCTAACCCTTTCACCAGAGTATGAAGCTGCACAGGTTGGTGTACTCTTGCCTATCTCCCTATTTCTTGTTTTCTGATGCATCGTTTTGGATCTTTCACCATTGTTTTCCATATTCAAGCTTGAATTCTTACAAAATGTTCAACTGTTTCCTGTTGGCTATTAGTTTTAATGGTTTGACCAAGCTGATGTACCATGGTCCAATCTTGTGCTGGGCCAGTATAGTATCATTGCTTAATGTGCCTTTCATGTGCCAGGTTACGTTCCTAGATGTGCTAAAAGGATAACTTTTGTAAGTCTGTGTTGGTTCATGCAACTTAAGGCCAAATACTTCTTGGTAAGCACTAATACAACTCGTGACCAGCTGGGAGGCTCATCTATTGGCTTATAGCTAGAAATTTTCTCGATTGTCTTTGTCAGGTTTCAACACCTAGTTCGAGGAAGCCTTGTTTAGAGTTGGCTTTCTATCTATCTTTTTCTCCTTAACAAACCCATTTTTATGTGGAAATTCTTTTGTGATGATCAAAACTTTTCTGTTTGTAGTTCTGCATGACTACATCTGCATTAGGATTGAGGATGTAGATATTGCAGGCGCATGGTTTAGTGACCATCTTCTGTTGCTTCAGTGTTATGAATGTAAATAATCTTATTGTCATTATCCATCTGCTATTCATTTTTCTGTGTCTTTCCATGGTAGATAGAAGTTTTTGGTCAAATGGCAATGAGAGGATATATTTATAGAGGTCGAAAGCCTGTCCACTGGAGTCCATCTTCATGTACAGCTTTGGCAGAGGCTGAATTGGAGGTAAGGTAGGAATTTTGAATAGTTATCTTTGAAAGCTTGTGTAATCATTGTTGATATATTCTGAATCTTGTGGAACATCAATTATCATTTTCTTTACTGCAATTGTCATAATTGTGCATGATGCAATATTTCCTCAACTCCTATGATACACCTTAGAGCAATTGTTATAATTTTTCTTCTCAAAATAAGCTCTAGAGTGACTACTGAGAATCAACTATACAAACAGATATTCTTTGTTGATGTATTTTAGACAATATATAATTTGACCTGGAGCCCTTTCTCGCACACCCGGCGTAATGACATTGACCTGCATCTCGATAGAATTACCCTGCACCTTAGAGATATATTTTTCATCTCAAAATAAGCTCTATGACTATAACCATACAAACAGATATTCTTTGTTGATGTATTTTAGACAATATATACCTGGTGCATAATGACACTGACCTGCATGATAGAATTAAGGATATATATATATATATATATTTGTATATATATATATACATATATATTTGTATATATATATATATATCTGAATATCCAATATTTATACTATACCATTATTAGATGATGATCTTTTTAGTCTCTAAGTTAACTTTTTTATATTTGTCAGGTGGAGACTTTTGAATTCAGTATTACATTTCACACTGTTTCCATCTTACATTATGCATTTATGGATTAATTAATTTGGACTCTTTTGGAGTCTAGTCATAGAGGCCCCACATAATGGGTGGACTAGTTCTATAATGAAGTTTCTAGTGTTAAGAAAAGCATATAGAACTCATGCAAAAGTAACATGATGGACACTAAGAGCCGTTTAAAGCAAGGTTCACAATTTCGTGTATTGCAGGGCTCGGACTGGTCCTTATTGACATATCTAGGACTAGCGTATCTAGTTTCGATGTATAGATATGGGCCAAGTTTTGGAAAAAAAAAATAAAAGAAGCTGAAAAAGTGAAAAAGAAATCGTCTGGTACAGAGCTTTTGCTGTCTTGTTCTAGGTGTCTAAGAATCACGAATATGGACATGGGACACAGACACGGCAATGTCATTTTTTCAAAATTAGGATATAGACACGATGAGGACACATTTTTTATTATATATATTACTATTAAGAAATAGGATCTTTATATTTTATTCAAATTATTATATTTGCAATTTATTCAAATTATTATAACAATTAATCCAAAAGCAGAAAAAAACTCAGATTTTAAAAATAAAAAATAAAATAGGTTAATAATATTTTAACAGTTTAATCAAAAGCAATAAAAAACCCTGATTAAATTAATAAAAAAATAAAATAGGTTAATAATATGTTAACAATTTAATCAAAACTAAAAAATAAAAAAAATAATAATTGAAGATAGGTGTTTTTAGCAGTAAAAAAAGCTAAACAAAGTCAATATACCTTGCATGGTTGAGGAAGAAGCTTTGTCATTGGGGAAGAAGCTCTGTTGGATGTTGGTGAAGTCGCTGAAGGCCCAAGGGTGCACGATGGCCGTTGGGTTGCTCGTAAGTGGGGTGCTCGGGGTGGAGGGCTTGAGAACACACGACACGGTGACGACCATCGGGTCACTCACAAGTGGGTCGTCGGGGAAGGAGGGTTGAAACCTTCGGTTCACTCAGGAGTTAGAGTAGAGGTGGCTGATGGGTGGTGGTGGTTTGGGGGGCACTTGGGTTGGGGGCAGAGCCTACATCTTCCATAGGCGGGGCAGGGGTAGAGATTTCATCGGTGAGGAAGAAGGGAACCTAATCCTTATGGGTTTCTCCGCACGCAAGCATTGAGTCCAACACATGAATGCCATATCCAACAAATTTAAAAATAAAAAATAAAAAGGACGTGTCTTGTCGTGTTGGTGACGAATCTGTGTTTGACATGTGTCGGACATGAGTATGCCACCCAAATCAGCGTGTCTAGGCTTCTCAGCCAGGTGGTACCAATCTTGTATCAATTGATACCAACCCTATACAAGGCGTCCATAGCGGTAAAAGCCTTGCATCGCCTAGTGTAGGCGTAGGATTATGTGTATCGTTTGGTTTAACCCTGGTTTGTATTTTGTCGGATGCATTGTCAATGGTTGTGGCCATGGTTCGCATTATCGTTTTGTACCGATGTACCGACTAGTTGTCGGTACAGTATGTACTGAGCAGTACTAAGTTATACCAAGCATATTGACACATGGTACACTGGGGTGTACCAATGTACCACCTGTACTGATCCTTTATCATATGGGTATGTACCACCCGTACTAAGCGGTACGCATTGCCCGTACCAAGCAGTATGCTTCGGTATGTCAAACCTTGGTTGTGGCTTTGTCGAGCATTCTTTCATGCTGGATATAGAATTTATTGACTCTCTGGAGCTATTTCCTATAAACATTAAGAAAACAACTTTAATATATAAAACAATTACACTTGGTTAATGCAATTTGCAAATATGATCTAGAAAATGAGTGTGCCATTTTCTAGGCTGAAGCTGTACCAATATATCTTAGATTTGTGAGTGTTCAACCTAGAAAGATCTGGCCTAGATCTAAGTGAATTTTTTTTGGTCTATGAATTTAAATTGGATCTATATGGGCTAGCATTTTAATGAATTTAATTTGTGTGCTGGATCTTGGTTAAATCTGTACATATCTAAGTCAGATCCAGCAGTATTTGACTAAAATTGCCAAGATTGATAAAATGATGGATAAATTGCTAGGATTGGTTGTGGCTTTACTATGTGCTCTTGGGAGCTACTTAGGCTTATAGTTCATGTAAATATCTATGCATCACAAATGGCACATCGTTTCCATTCTATATCTGATGAGTTTTTCCTTTCCTTTTTTTTCTTTACAGTATCCTGAAGGACACATTTCTAGGAGCATATATGCGGCATTCAAGATTATTAGTGCACCTCCACCTTCATGTCACTTGCTTGAGGGATTCTTTCCAGAGTTGCGCTTGGCCATATGGACAACTACTCCATGGACTATTCCAGCAAATGCTGGTAAGATTTTTGTAACTCAAAATGTCTAGTCTTGTTATCTATAATTAGGTATAATGAATAATTGTTTGATTTATGAACTTTTTTTTTGAGAAATATCTGCACTATTTCTTGAGAAATGTTGCACTATTTCTCGAGAAATGTTAATACTTGCTAATGTTTGTATTCAGTTGTGCAAAGGAAGGAGAAGCTTTGTTGTATATACTATATATATATATTCCATATATATGGAAAGTTTTTATATAACATATTTAGAAGAACATTTCTTTTTTCTGTCTTTCCTACTCTTTTAATGATATTTACACTCCAGGTGAATGATATTGATAACAAGGTTCGTAATTTTGTGTATCGGTCAGGGCTTGGGCCAGTATTATATAAGGTTTGTAAGTTTGTTCTGAGTGTTGGTATGATTACATATTCAGTTTTGAAAAAGCCTAAAAAAAGCTAAAACACAATACACAGTACATAGCATGTGCTGCCCTGTACTGGACAATAGCAGCCTTGTACTGCACGTATCAGGTGGTACAGGTCCTAACTGCTTGGTTTACCTGGTCTATATACCAGTAACCTATCAGATCGGTAAATACTGCACGTACCAAACCATACTAGTGGTATTGCAATCTTGGCATTGACCAGTATTTGAAACCTTGGTTTGCACTTTGCTGTAACAATGGATGTATAATCTAAACCTGCAATAAAAATGCCATCTTTCTTCCTGCAACTACTTTTGTGAAAATACTTCCCTTTTAAACTTAGGTTGGATGATCAATTTGTTAAAATTTGTAATTGCTGGCTCTGATAGATAACATCAAGTTATCAATGTGCATGCTTAATCCATCGACGAAAAGTCATTTTGTCCATAAAAAATGCTCCAGCAATGTATATAGCATTGAATTGTTGTTCCTTCTTGGTTGGCAGGTCATGCCATTACACTATGTTGGCTTGGCATAATGACCATGTTGGGTGCAATTCATCATGCATCTTGCAAGCACATACCAGCATACTCCCATGCTGTGAAACTAAACCTTGATGAACTCATAATTCATGAAGTAATTATTACAATTTTATGAATGAAAAGATTGCACAATATATCTAGTTTTGTGATCCATATTGGCCATTATGAAGTTATCCAATGTTGAAGAAAAACTGAACTCTCTTAAGTATATCCAAAGTATATAATAATTTGATAGTTTCAATTTATTTGACAAACAATAAAGAAGTGCTATATTAATATTTATACCAAATGCATCCAATATGGTTGAGACAAAGTAGCTGTGTTGTAAGAAGCATAAAATGCTTCTCTTTTCCTTGTATGCAAATCCTAGTCTAAATGCTCTAAGGCAAGGTTTGTCGTACTGCCTGGTATGGGTGGTATGTACCGGTTCGACAGAGAACCAGTATGGGCGGTACATATCGGTTTATCAGTACGCCTCACTATACTGTGTGTTGGTATGTTGATATAGTTCGGTATGTACCAGACCAATAGCCTGTTGGTACACTAGTATGAACTAGTAAGGTGAACGATGCTCTGAGGCTTAATGTTTGAGCAGTTTGGCACTCACGAAATAGTGTTAAAATTTATCTACAATTTGTGTAATAATCTGTTATTTGTTAAGTTCAGCAACAACCACAACAACAAGAATTGTTATGTCCCAACTATTTGGGGTTTGTTGCATAAATCTTCTCGCTGTTGAACTCTGTACCAGGCAATATCATTAGTTAAATTAAGTGTATTATGATAAATTCTTCTTAGGTTTCTCTCTCTCTCTCACACTGATAATACCAATTGACTTACTTTGTCATGGCATATGGTCTCTTGCAAATTGCCATAATGTAAGAAAAGGGACACACATTTATTTTTTTAAGAGAAATGTCTTTTCCCATGTAATATTTTGTCATAGAGAACCAAACATTATCTGCAAGTTTGCTAACTGCTATCTAAATTGTACATGAGCCTTTCACAGCCAAAGAGACCCAAAGAATGACAATACCAGCCCTTTTGCTTTAATATGTGATTTAAAAGAGCAGCCAATTCTCCTGCTTCTGTACATTGAAAGGAACATTATTTATTTTCTCCATGCTATGAGAACAATGCTAAAATGTGCTATAGCAAGAAACTCATTATCAATATTGCACTGAGTTTGACAATGCTTAAGTCTTATGAAATACTTGTCACAAGTAACATAACTTTTTGATTCTTGCATTTCACTATCATTGGATAGCAGCTCCAATCTTAATTATTACTGTTTCTACTGAGGATTATGTCCCCCGAGTTGAAGAGTCTATTGCAATGTACCAGAAGAAGAGTTGCATCACTATCATGAGTCTGTGGTCTTAAGTTTCTTGTTCAATTTGTATGATTCTTGTAGTAGAGAGCCAATGTCTGTATCTTAATTAATAATATCTTTTGCAATTTTCAGCTATTGCTGTTAATGCTAAGCTTGAATACGTAGTCGCTGAAGTGCATCATGCTTTGGAAGATGCAACAATATCTGAGAAGAAGCAAACAAAGGCTGGCAGGTTCTTGAAAACTAGTGAAAGAAATTGTTTCATTATAGTGGCTTCGGAGCTCGTGCCCATGCTTGAGTCTAAGTGGGGTGTGAAGCTTGTGGTCAAGAAAGCTTTTCTGGGATCAACTCTGGAAGATTGCAGGTTGTTACTGGACATAAAGCATAGTATGTCTCCATCTTTTAATGAAAACCTATGTGAATTGCCATAATCTACTACTCTATGATGGGAACATACTTCGAGAAAAATGAGTACCACCTTCAGCCTAAATCTTACCAACGATAAATGTGCTGCCAGAAGCCTTATGTAATAGTGTCAGTGATTTATTTGTTGCTTTATTTTCGTTATAGTCTAATTGAAAGCATGATGCCAGGTATGTTCATCCTTTAAATGGCAAGGAATGTCCTGTGGTGCTTGGCGGAGACTATATTACAACAGAGTCGGGAACAGGATTAGTTCATACTGCTCCTGGTCATGGTCAGGAAGATTACATAACTGGCTTGAAATATGGACTACCTGTAATTTCTCCTGTGGATGATGAAGGAAGGTTTACTGAAGAAGCTGGTGAATTTAATGGTCTGGAAGTCCTTGGGGCTGGTAATGCTGCTGTTGTGAAGTGTCTGGATGAACAACTATCGCTTGTTCTAGAGGAACCATACAGTAAGTTTTATTTTAAGCAGTGATCTGGCAGTTATGTTGCTGAGGTGAAAGTTTGCATAACTTTCTATTCAAACTCCTGCTTTCTTTTAGAGCACAAGTACCCATATGATTGGAGAACAAAGAAACCAACAATATTTAGAGCCACCGAACAGTGGTTTGCTTCTGTTGATGGGTTCCGCCAGTTGGCTATGGATGCAATTAACAAAGTAACTTGGATTCCTGCACAGGTATCACTTACCTTTGATTCCGACTGTTTGGAGAGTCACCAGGCATAAACGAGATTCAGCTTTTCAGTCTACTTAATTTCAATGTTGTACTCGCCTTCACTTCTAATTTGTTTGCATTTATTTTGCAAGCTATTTGATATCAGTTTATCATAACTTTTATGCTGTTGTTGTATTTTCTTTGATGTCAAGGAGCAAACATGTTGAAATCCATTTGGTTTCAATTTTTCAGAATAGTGAAGTTTTAAGACTTTTAGTGTGTTTTAAGGCACTTACATAATATTATATTGAATCTAGTGTATCTGAGATCAAAGTTTTGCTGCAGCAGAATTTGGTAAAAATTTTCTGCTAACAGCAAGGTTATATCTTTTCTTGAACCATATACTGAAATGGCCTGAAAATTGGTTAAAAATTTCTGTGTTCCTTATCTTCTGTATTATGTTGTTTAATTGTATGGTTAATGCTGTCTAAGGGCTGCAAGCATAGTAGATAATAGATGGTGAACGAAATGATATTAGATTTTGTGACAGATAAACTAGAATCTAATTGTGAACTATGTGAGGTCAAAAGTTGTAAGAGAGAGACAATTTGTGTAAATCTTGGTCATGATTTGAAATATGGTCCAATACCATCTTCGGCGCTGACCATTACAGTGCTAGTATATCAGATGGTATACCAACGTCTTTGTTGGTATCACTGAAACAATAAGAACAAATTGAATACCAACTAGTGCTGACCTATACAATCTAATATTGGTTCTTTGTTGGACTAATATAATAATATATTATATACTGATTGGTGCTTATTGTTTAGACCCATATGTGAAAACCTTAATTTAGGTAAGGTGCAAGAAATGCCCTTTTTAGGTTTCTAGAAAGGTGAATTAACAATGAGACACGTGAAAGCTAATTTATATTGTAGAATCCTAGATTACTGTCACAAGGATGGTGGTGGTGGCAAAATCTTCAGATGCTAGCTATTTCCTCTGTCTGTAAAATTCCTGGAACATCAATAGTAAAATATTAAAATTGTGAAGAAGCCACTCATTGAAACGGTTGGGAACTTGAGAATTCCTTTAAGGTCTATTCCAAATGATTATCATGAACAAAATGTTGACTATACCCTTGATTATTGATGTTATGGTAGTCGGTGAATATATGAGGATCTAAAATTGGAAATGACCTTATGCAATTTTTTAATGTTTTTTCTCTTTGCTATTTTTACATTTCTAGTTCTGGAAAATGTCCATTTAGAACACAGAAGCCTTAAAAATGTCTTTGTTTAATGATTTCTTAATGGCCTTCCATTATCATCTTTATTTGCTGATGTACATTTTTCGTGACATATGGTTAAAGTTTTTTTTTCTTTTTTATCATGTAATGGATGCTTCGTGATAGTAATAATCATCTTGTTTGTGTCTGGGGCAAAAATATTCATGTTTGTTACACTTAAAATACCCTTTAATTATCAGATTCTATGCATGCACTTCATTAGGGAGTGTTAATATGTGATTGTCCGACAGTGTTTGATCTACATGAACTATACAATGGATGTTCAAGCATGCTTGCATTGTTTCCTCACTGGAATTCATGCCATGCTGAGCGCATGTTGACATAGCGTAAGCCTGCCCATTGCACATTTCATGCTGCAACATCACCACATTGTGACTTCAAACCTTGCTTTACAGGTCTCTATGACATTTATGAAAGTAGTAAAATGAACAATGTTCTTTTTGTGGTAAAGTCCAACAAATATATGTACATGGAAATATACTCATAAATATTTGCAAACTGTATAAGTAGATCTCATCATTGTAGATCCTGATGACATGCTAAACATTTGCCAGGCAGAGAACAGAATCATCGCTATGACTTCTAGCCGTTCTGACTGGTGTATTTCACGACAAAGAACTTGGGGGGTTCCGATTCCTGTTTTTTATCATGTTCATTCAAAAGAACCACTGATTTCTGGAGAAACGATTGCACATGTTAAAGGTAATGTGTTTCATGCAGGAGATAATATTGTGTAAACAACTTTGTAGGATTGCTTTTTATAGCATTTGGTTGTCTGGCAAGTACTGATATTTGTACTGTTCATGCATTATCTGTAGTCTATGTAGTTAAATTATATCCATTGCAATGTCTGCATAATATCACTTTTTAGCATTTTGTAGAATCACAGTAGCAAACTCGAGACATTCAACCCCTTATATAGTGCCAAACAAAGGTGCTGTCGGATTAGTGAGAGGGAAGAAAGGGAGTACCGGCAGCAAACTGCGTCTTGCTGAGAGCGATCTATCTGCGCTTGTCATGCAAGAACTTCAAAGCGATCGTCGCTCAAGAACTCTTTGCTTTATTTTCTTATTTTAGGCACTTTAAATTCACAACAAGATTAATTCCCTTTTCTAAGGTGTGTTTATTGTAGCAAAAGCGTAATTTCTCTGCCAAAACATTCATCCGAAAAGTGGTATCGAGTCAACAAATTGTCGAATCTGAGCCCCATATGGATCATTGATCACTATGGATTACTAGTCACTATGCAGATAATTGTTTTAGGTCTGGATAAGTGGGTTTGGAGCAAGTATGAGTACATTGATTATTGAGTAGCAAGTTAACTGTGTAGTTGAATGTGAGTTTGTACTTATCGGCTGGCCTCAGATGTTATTTCATATAGAGGCAGTCCTTGCTGATAGGTGGATATATCCATATTGCATATTCTTGATAAGTATGAGGTAAATTATTTAAGGAAGTTTTCTGTAATTTAAGACTTGATGAAGGGGTGGATGCTTAATATAAATTTAGAGACATGGCTCTATGCTTTAGTTCTATTTCTCATTGCAAAAATTTCATAAATTTTTTGAGTTTTCTATTCCAAAAAACTTGAGTTTTTAAAAGTTCTTTAATTTATACTGACAGAAAAATGACATACAAGGTTCCTTCTGATGAGGCATAACAGATATCTTTCTTGATATTACCCCACATAACATACAATGTGAGCTTAGTGGATTTTCCTTTTTGTTCATTGTTTGAGTTAGTTATGGTCTTAATTTATTTTTTAAAGTTCTGATGAGGATTTTATATATTTTATTTGTTCTTGTGTTGCTTATGATGGTATGATTTCCATTTTCTATCTATAATGGGTAGCGATATAAAATACTGTATGTTCTTATTTTGCCTATCATGATCCATTTTTTACATGTTTCAGCTGTTGTGTCAAAGAAGGGTAGTGATGCCTGGTGGTACATGTCAACAGAGGAACTTCTTCCTCATAAATATCAAAACAATGCTTCAGAATACTATAAGGGAACTGATACCATGGATGTTTGGTTTGACTCTGGTATGTTTTTGTGCTACATGGATCATAGGCAAATCAAATGATGAATAATTTTTCTGTAGAGGTTTTCTTATCTAAAAGGTCCTTGATGGATCTAATTATATCTTTGCATTTTTTTTATTTGTTTATATTGTGAATTTGTGTTCTTATTCAAGTTAAATATCTGTTCCTTGCTCTATCTTGTTTAATTTGTGCTGTTGCTAATGGTCTTACCTTTCGCCCTTCTTTCTCTGTCTCTATCTTCTCTTCCTTTTGTCACCAATTGTTCTCTCTACTTCTATGCCACGCCCTCTCCTTACACCACCTCCTCTTCTCTTTCTAGTCCTCTTATCTCTCAATCTCTATGTTGGTTCAGCCAATATCGAATGGTGTCGGTATGTAATATTGTTGCACTGTACAATATTAATATTGTTCTGGTCCAGATACTGATCAGTATGTCATGGATCAAGATTTTTATCCATGGCATGTTGTGACATGTGAAGCCTAAATTAGTATCCAATGTATTTTGCCAAACTTGTCTCCTTCACCCTTATAGTTGTTTGTGACTAAATTTAACACTACTATGATCTTTCATTAGCTAACCATGACGATATGCGGTGAGCTTTGATACTAACATGACGTTTGACAAATGCACAGAGGGTTCTCTGAACAAATAGCATGTGTGTTTTTCTTTAGGATCTGATGGTTGTGGAATTAAAAAGGAAAGATACTTTATGAGAAAAAGAATAAATATCCATCTCATTCTGGTTTAAGAATTAACTCTCTAGGATGATCTCATATCTCCACATAGCTCATGATACATATGTTCGCCATGGATAACTACTAGATACACTGTTTCTGAGAATCACTCCTAGGGATGTGGCCTTGATCCCTCATACTTATTACTTAATATTGAAAGCATTCTATTTATACAACTAGTTTGTAATAATCTTGTATTACAATTGTAATGATCTCAACAATACATTCCTTTTTTATAAAGCACCAAGTACAAGAAGAAAAATATAATATGAATAAAGAATTGTAATTTCATAAATCAAGGGCTAACCAAATAAACTTTATCTGAGTATATCATCTACCATGTTTGCTTGATCTTTTTGCTTTGAGAGATTATATTGCTTAATATAAACTCTTTATTGGAGCTTATCCTTGTAGAGCATCTTTAGTCAAATATATGTTCACAATTACTCTCATGTTTAACTTAACCTCTTTTCTTCTTGTATAATCTTGGTAGCTAATGTAGTTTTCATAAGATTTGCCATATCACAATTTATTCCATTTGCAGAATGCAACCCAAACTAACATATTTATAAAGTAAAAAAAGACAAAAAAATCCCCACGTCTTACACTTTCACTACATAGGAAATCATACCAAGTCAAATGATTGAATATATGGATTTTCCTAATGATAGAACATCTCATCTATATTGGAAGATCTGATACCAATATTATGTAGGACCAATTGCTTTGATACCAACGTGATATAAGATGAGCACTAGTACGACAAATGCATAGAGATCCTTTGAAGAAAAAATAACATTATTTGTTTAGGATTTATAGTTTTGTAGTGGAAATGAAAAGAAATAATTTACAAGATTAAGGAATAAATGATAAAAGATGAACACTATTCTAACAGATTTACCTCTGTACTTTCAGCACTATATAGATTTATCTCATCAATTGTTCGAAATTGTGTTTAATATTTCAGCAATTGGGGATAACAGATCTTTATTAGCTTTGTGTCGGTTTACTTCATGAGTTAGCTTAACTGGAGTACAATGCAACTCTTCTGCATCTCTTTTATGCTGTAATTATATGATATACATGAGTTTCAGTTTTTTAACTAATTTACCATTTTATTCTTCAACTGATATGAAATGTTTGTTCTTTTTCTTTTTTTGGTTCCATTGTTGTGTTTCCTGTATGCTACCTTTCTAGGCTCATCTTGGGCAGCAGTGTTAGGAAAAAGAGATGGCCTTCATTTTCCTGCAGATTTGTATCTCGAAGGTAGTGACCAGCATCGTGGATGGTTCCAAAGCTCCTTATTAACCAGTATTGCAACGACAGGTATTTAAGTTTTATCAAGCACGTCTTATTTTAACTTTCTTCACTTCGGATGGTTTTTACCATTTATCAGATTCACTTAGTGTTGAGAATTTATGTGGTGATGACTTCATGTGATGATTTGCTTTCATTAGTTTGGGCAAAGTACTTAAGCACTGGAAGCACCTAGGTTTTAACTGGCTGCCAGAATGGATTGTCCTGCGCGAGGCTGATGTCACAACTATCGTGCCTGATAGAATAGGGAAGCCAAAAGAAAGGTGAAATGAAGCACTCCAGACACTTTTCTCTGGCCCAGCAAGGCTCTGTGGAGGGAGGCCCGCATGGCTTTCTCTTCTTTCTCCTTCTCTCCCTTTCTCTCTCATTCTCTTTTCCTTTGGAGCTACAGCAGCATTACAAACCAATCCTAGTCCCCTCTCACAATCAGAGACAGATGGAAGGAACAGGTCCTTTTGACTGATAAAGGCTTGTTAGATCTCTGACGAGCTCTTGATATTAATGAGCCCAAATTGGTTTATCAGTTCACTCATCCCTTTTAAAGGTTGGTCCTTTTTCATGTGCCTGATATGGTCTTTTAGAGCTTGGTTCAATTCGATAAATCGCAATCACTGCTGTTGGCCTGGAACTGGGGTTTCGGATGTTGCCAGATTTTTGTAATGAGATATTTTGATCAAAACAGATCAAAGATCTTAATTTTTAAATCTTAAACTTCTGGAGGAGTTCTCTTCTCAGTAACATGGGAAATTGTGAAGGATTATAATCTCTCTAGTCTTACTCTGTTAATATATTTTGATAGTTAATTTGATAATAGTGATACCATACTGCTTCTATCTCTTCCAGGAAACGCTCCTTATTCATGTGTCATAACCCATGGCTTTGTACTTGATGAAAAGGGTATGAAAATGAGCAAATCTCTTGGTAATGTTGTTGATCCCGATATTGTAATTAATGGAGGAAAAAATTCTAAGGTTTGTCTTAATAGACCTGCTTATAAAGTTGCTTTAAGAATTTTAAGTTTCTGAAGATTTTCTTTCTTCTATGCTAGGATCAACCTGGTTATGGAGCTGATGTACTTCGTCTTTGGGTTTCTAGCGTTGACTATACTGGTGATGTGTTGATTGGTCCCCAAATCCTCCGTCAAATGTCTGACATGTATAGAAAACTACGGGGAACATTGCGGTTTCTATTGTCAAATCTTCATGATTGGAAAGTATGTCTAACTTGTCTGTTATATATTCTTTTCTTGTTTAACAAATTAATGTATGTGCTGCAAAATCTTAAGTGGTCGTTCACCATTCCTTTTTCTGACTGGGTATTTCTCTTTATTGTCTTCCAGAGCACCTTAACCAAGATTAATTTATAATGAGACTGTCATTGTATAGATGAAACTTGTCAACGTTCATTAATAAGGCACACTGCAAGGGTGAACCACCTTACAATTGTAAGGTTGCTTGTTTGAGAACTGGAGGACAAGAATTTGTATTAGAGAAACGATCTCTACTTCTAGGGTTAAGGCTGCATTTGTTGGTCTTCCCTAAACCCAGCATTGATTATTGGATCATGCACTGGATTGCTCCATTAATAAAGCACACTGCATGTCAAACCAATCCGTTCAAATTAATATTTTCTGCATTACAATGTTTCATACTCCTTTAAAAGGTTCTGGTTACTGTTACCATATTGATCTATAAAATGATAGAACTTTTATACAAAGGTGAAAGTTATAGCTACCTTGAAAATATTATATGATAACCATGAATGTTCTTTAGTGCCGAGTATGTTTTCTTTCTTATGAATCTCATCTAATCATAAGTTGTTTTCTGTTGAATGTAGACGGAGAATTCTGTTCCATATGATGATCTTCCAAAAATTGACAAATTTGCATTATACCAACTTGAAAATGTTGTGAAGACAATACAGGATGGTTATGAGCTTTACCATTTCTACAAAATATACCAGGTACTTTTGCTTCACTATATGCAACTCATTATTTGCAAAACCAATTCATTCTTTATGCATATGTGTCACATGCAGAATTAATTAATTGCTCTGCTGTGATTAACAATGGATTAGTTAACTACATGGCATATACACTTTTAGGACTATTCCACCATGTTGCATTGACAAACAAGACAGCTAGAGCCAAAGTTGTATCAGTGTCCTACCTGCAAGCAAAATAATAGAATGCTCAGACACATGAAAAGACAATCAAGGCATTTGCTTTACTGTATGCCACTTCGAAATTCCAAAGATTGTGAGAAAAACACTATTGTGTCAGCTTCACTGATAAAATTAGTAGAGTGTTTCCTTTTTTAGTTTAACTAGTGTAGCTCACTTTTGATCACTTTAATAGGATGAATCTGTTGTTGGAGCAGCCCAACTCTCTGCTAATCATCAATAAATTTCAAAATGTTTCAATTGCTCATGCATTCTTCTCAAACATGTTGTTATTGGTCGATACAATGTCCATAAAACAATTACAATGATACCAGTATATAAAATACCATGGCATACTGGTCCATATATATATATATATATATAAAACCGGTTGACAATATCCAATTTTCACATTCATGGGTTAGACATTACTAACTCCATTGTCTGTTACATAGCTAAAAATTATTGACAAGCTTTCAAACAATGGATATATATGATGCTATACTAGGTGTACAATGTTTTAAAATATAATTTGCATGTCTTTATTTATTTATTTATGTGATATGCTATCAAAAGGATTGTTTGCTGTTGTAATTTTGAATAAAAGTGTAAACATATTTCTTCCTCAAGTTGTGCTTTTGCATTATACAACTTCTAGTAATCAACTCCCATAATGTTTGGAATTTCTGTTTATCAAAACTAAGTTTCTATAAGATACGAATTGAACAGCTCCCATCAAAACTGACAGTAATCAACTTCTAGTGCTTACTTTCCTATTCACATTTTGGTTTGTGATTTAACTAGTGGCCCATATGCATACACTCAACAATAATCCATTTATTTTGGTATTAAGGACTAAGGATTGATAACATGAATCGTATTCTCGATCCAATGTCAATAATGATAGGTGACCTGAATGGTATGATATTGGTACCATGTATTGTAACATGTGTCCGTCCAGGTTGGTACCAGCAGTATGGTCTGGATCACTATTAACTGAGAGTGAGTGCATTAGGAGGTGGTGACATCAGGGAGGAGGTGACAATGCAGCCTAAAAGGAGGTGGAGGCCAAGGATTTAAAATTAAATAGCAAGCTGTGGGGAGTTTAAAAACCAAAAAGGGATATCGGTACCAAGCAATAGAGGTGGTATACCCAGTATCAAAAGGAACCTGGCAAAATCACCTGGTCTGTATAACAGGTGGCCAAATATCAGTCTATTCTAATCAATAGAACTGGTTTTGAAATCCTTGCTATCAGTCATTCTGGAAGCTTGCACCATCATCTAGCAAAGACTTGAAGTTGTGAGTTGTGAAAGTTGCATTTTTTTAATTCATCATTTTGTTGATGGGCATTTTCTATAAGTAGTTTTTAAAATGTCATTCAATTGATATCGGTACCAAGCAATAGAGGTGGTATACCCAGTATCAAAAGGAACCTGGCAAAATCACCTGGTCTGTATAACAGGTGGCCAAATATCAGTCTATTCTAATCAATAGAACTGGTTTTGAAATCCTTGCTATCAGTCATTCTGGAAGCTTGCACCATCATCTAGCAAAGACTTGAAGTTGTGAGTTGTGAAAGTTGCATTTTTTTAATTCATCATTTTGTTGATGGGCATTTTCTATAAGTAGTTTTTAAAATGTCATTCAATTGAAATGAGATAAACATCTTAACATGCCAGTCCTCCATCTTTGATCTATATATTCACAAGTCATATAATTGGTTTGATGTTGATCTCTCTTTGTATTCCAGATTATTCAACGCTTTGCCATTGTTGATCTATCAAATTTCTATCTTGATGTTGCTAAAGACCGACTTTATGTGGGGTATGTCTTTCTTATAGGTTTTTGGAAGCATCTTGTGGTTGTCTTTTAGTTATGTGTTTCATGTTTACTACAATATTTTGAGAGTAGTTCTTTTGTTCAACGAGTAACATTTGATTATTTCAGTATCGAATTGCTTGAAACTGTCATTTTCAGCTTTGGCCCAATTACAGTGACTATTGTTGGGATCTAGAGCGGCACTAAGAGGGGGGAATTAGTGCAGCGGTTAAGAACGATAAATTCGGCGATTTAAAACAATGCTTTTGGAAACTTCGTGTGATAAAACTGATTTCGATTAAAGCGAATCGAAATTTTTCAGCTTGTTAAGAGAAGGAGGGCATTGAACAAGTAAAGGAAATAGGTTTGCAGAAATATAAAGAACAATAAGTAAACGCAAATCGATTTTATAGTGGTTCGGTCATCCGACCTATGTCCACTCCCGATTCCTCTTCTCTTGAGGCCACTGACTTTTCAACTAGTTGTCTTCTTTCCAATGGGCGAAGACTAACTCCCGTACAACTTTATCCTTTTGACGGGCTTAGGAGGTAACCCTTACAAGGCCTCTCACCCCTCTCTTGGACTTAATCACACTTAAAGCTTAGAGGAAAAATTTTGACACTATTTCAACAGAGTTTTCCCTTTTTCTTTCTCAAGTTTTGTGTGTTTAAACCATGGATAAGAGGGGTATTTATAGGCCTTAAGGTGATTCAAATTTTGAGTCCAAATTTTAATCATCTCGGATTTTCTGGGTACGGGCGGTACCATCGCCTGCAGAACCTCGAAAACAGAGGTTCTGGCGGTGCTACCGCCAGTCTAGAGTGGTGCCACCATTGCAGCTTTACTGCTAGACGGTACCACCGCCTGCAGTCTGGAAAAGTGTGCTTTTTCACTTTTCCAGCTCATAGACGGTTCTATCGTCAGTTTGGCGGTGCCACCGCCTGCAGCAACTTTTGGGCTATTGAATGGGCCTCTCAATGAGCCCAAATCAATCTCAATTTAAGCCCAATTGGCCCCAAATTGAGTTGGTATTATTTCACTCAAAACCAACTTAATTTTGACTCAATCCTACTTCGATCTAGATAATTATTACAACGCGAATCGTAATTAGTTGCCCGACACATCATTGGTCCATCGGCGCTTTGTCCAACACTTCGACGCATCGTCCTCTCTTGCGATTTGTTGCCCAATCAGCAGCTGACCTCCGCAGCCCCGATCTTCTTGGCGCAACTCCGCTCCTCTTAGTCCGATGCCCGATTTCTTTGTCCAAAGCTTTCTGCCGATCGTCGACCGGACTTCCAGCTCGACGTCCAATCTCCTGACGTGATTTCCTCCGGCACAACATCAATTCTTCCTGTGTCAATTGTCTAATCTTGATCGAGAATAGATCTGCGTGACTCAAAACATAATTAGATAACTAAACACGATCAATTAGTTTCATCATCAAAATTCTAGATTCAACAACTATTGTTGTAGGTTGTCTTTAGAAACAGCCTGTAGGCAGAATAAAATTTTATCAATTGGTTGTTCTTAGACTTGTATAGTCATGATATAATCATGCAATTGATTATTTGGTAGATCTTTTAGGACTCTTTGTTACCGTATTTGGCATTCAGTTGTCTATAACCTATGCTCAGACTTCTGAAAGCTACCTTGAAGTGCACTTAAAGGGAAGTGTAAATCGATTTGAAGATGATACAAGATGCACACCACCAAACTAGACTAGATGGTGCACCTGCAAGGTAGAGTAAATAAGTTGAAGGGTGGTCTAAGCCTATAAAGGAAAAAAAGGTTAAAAGGGTGACAGTTTTCTTAAATTGAAACCATCCATTCTCCTATCTGAATCATCTTTTAATATGATCCCTACCTGTCAGCTGTGGGCCCAAACACCTCCTTTAGTTGTCAACAAATGAATGAGAATTGGATCCATGCAAAAAATTGAAAGGGGATCCCAACCCAAGATGAAAACATAGGGTAGGTGATAGAACCAATTCGCTTCTCACATATGACTTAGAATTGATTTTAAAATGAAGCTATTCTTATTAACTGAGCCAAAAAGTTACGAATTCAGATAAGGTTTACATCCTTTACCACTTTGGGTACGGTACCAACTTGGATTATACTCTTGAACAATGCTATGTATGAAGTATTTAATTTAGTATGCCATATCAAATTTTTAACTCTTAATAATGTGTTCATAACTCCTTTACAATTAGTAGGAAGAAATTTTGGGCATAATATTGTTTGCTGGCTACCTGCTTCACACACTTGTCAAAACTGATATATTTTGGACATATTATTGTATGCTTGTAACAATTACTTTTCCATTATAGACTTGTATATGTTCCATTTAAATGCCTGATTTGGAGTAACATGATATTTTAATCAGACATCAAACCACTGGCCATGCAGTGATATGTATGTGAATACCGGGATGGCAAACCCATGTATAATGAGCCAATTTTGTGCTGGTGCATTTGATACTGTGCTAGTTCTTGATATGCCATTGAAGGCACCAGTATGCTTGTCATTTGACTTGGAGATAGTCTTGCCCTGTGATCTGACATGTGAGGTATATGCATATTGTGGCAGGTTGTGACACAATACTTTTAGTACCTGTCTGCTACTAGCATAGGCTTCATTCATTAGATCTAGATTCTTTTTATTTTACACCTTGGGATGTACTCTTGATTCTATGATTTTGTATTAATTTGTTGCTTTGTGAATATTATGTTGAGGTTTTCCAGCCTCTGTATTTTCATATGATTGATCTGATGTTTTATAGTTCATTTCATGCTACTTAATGCAAATAGGTGCTGGAATGAACAAGAATTACAATTTCAATCCATAAGAATTATGACCGTTTTGATTTATCACTAGATGAATCATCAAGCTCAATTTTCATTTTAGGTGCATCTTGTTGACAAAGAATGTTGAACGGACTGATATTTTGATTCATAATCGGCAAAAATAGTTTTTTGGTCAAATCAGCTGAATTGCATTGGTGTGTGTCATCTCTTTCACTTCTTTAGTTGACATTATGTGGAAAGTTGGTATGGGAAAGCGTTGAAGCACCATGCACAAAGTGTGATCTCTTTTATGGTGTTGCCAACGTAATCTAGTGAGCTATGTGCATTAGTGCATAATTTTTACAGTGTTGGCACTAGCTGAGATGGTGCGCTGCTGTGCCTATATATGACCAACGTAGTTCTGGCTTGTGGCATTTTAGTACTTGCTGTTGAAGACTTAGATGTCAAACATGTCCTGTTATATGGAGAAGTTTATGGAGGTATTCAGATACACTAAAATGCTTGACATTGTTAAAGCTTAGTGACAGATTATCATTTTGCCTCTGTCCTGGTATTCAGTGTAGACTAGTATAATTTTCTCTGTAATGCTTGTTGGTTCTTGTTTTTGTTCCTCAACTGAATGGACATTTTTCAGGGGTACAGCCAGTTTTACTAGGAGGAGTTGCCAAACGGTTCTTGCAGCACATCTTCTTACCATTGTTAGATTAATTGCTCCAATTTTGCCACATTTAGCTGAGGATGTATGGCAAAACCTCCCTTTTGAATACATTACAGGAGGTGGGTCTATTGTGAAATTTGTTTTCGAGTTGAAATGGCCGGTTCCAAATGAAAGTTGGCTCAGGATGCCTGCTGATGATGTTGATTTTTGGAGGACAATCCTTGAGGTGTGCAAAAATTTCATCATCTAATTCCGGAGCATTATGTACCTTTTATGTTATATGTTGCCCTTCTTTATATCTGGAGTGCATTAGAATGAATAGGTAATTGATCTTTATTTCCCTTGGATCAATATGCTTTCATCTGTCAGTGAGATTGAAGCAATCATTTTCTTGTTAATGCCAGAATTGAACAGTAATCAAATTACTTTTATGGCAGATAATTTGTCTTTTTCTTAATTACTGCTGATTAACTTTTTCTAGCTGTTGCCTATTGCCAGATTCGAACTAGAGCTACTTGTTATTTCAAGGTTTAGTTTTATTTTAGATGTTTGCCACCTAGAATTTCAAATAAAATGAACGTGCCTGCCTATATCTTAAGTCAGTTAAGCTATTTTAATAACTGAAAGGTGTCCTCACTCTCATGTCTATGGTATAAGCATATGTGACATACAACGTGACATATATGCATTGCAACATAACTTGAGCAGTCTGTAAATTCTTGTTTGGCTGCAAGGTGGATGCTTTGACTCCTAAGAATGTTCCTTGTGTAATGGTCTTATGGACTTCAGTGGGCCCCTGATATGCTGTCACATTTTACCATCATTCAGATAGGTCCGAGTGATATGATGTCAACATGAACCTAGCACTTCTATGTCGCAGATACTCTATAGTTCCACTAAAATGCAAAATATGATGGAAAAAAACAAGTGAAGCAAAATAATTTAATAGATTCTGGATTGGGCAATTTCCTTGGAAAAGATCCTCATTTTGGGTTTTTACCAAACAGCGTTCCCTTTTTGGGTTTTTTTTCCAAATGGTGCCCTTAATTCGAAAAATACCCAAAATACCCCATCACCAACTCTTTCCGCCAAATTTTTTCGTTTGTTTTTTCACCATTTTTGAACTGTAACAATGTTTTCATTTGGGTCATTTATAGTGTTTTTCATATGAGATACTGAAAACACTACAAATGATATTGAAAAACACTATAAGTGATATCGTATCGTGCATCTTTGGTTGTCATTGCTTGTAGATCGTTACAATATCATATTTTTAGGCTTATAATTGGTTTGATTGAGGTTAAGAGTCCATTTGGGTCATTTATATAGTTTTCAAGTAGGATTTTACAGTATATTTTGCTATGATGGCCAAAATACTGTAGCAAACAAATTTTTTGTTCCTCTTTGGGTGTTGTTCATAAACTGTTACAAATACCTATTTGAATCCTAGTATGATATATCAAATGATTTTTAGTGTGTATTGATTTTATTTGGCTCAGTTATAGTGTTTCAAGTAGATTTTTATAGTGTTTTTGTTTTAGTAGCCAAAACACTGTTACAGGCCAAAACACTTTAATGGACAAGAAAAGTACAGGCTATTTATTGAGGGGTAGTTTGAGTATTTTCTGAATTAGGGGACACTGCTTGGGAAAAACCAAAAGGGGGGAGCTGTTCGGGAAAAACACAAAATGAGGGTCTTTTGTAGGGAAATCGTCCTTCAGGATTTATTAAACAAGCTCAAATATATATTATGTATAAAGAATATAGGCAAGTTTGGGATTAGCTTCTTAATACGCAAGTAACAAGAGGTTTCAACCTCAGATCTGGATTTAGGATTATCAGGATTAATATATCTGCCCATGCAGGAACTGGAAATTAGTATATCAGGATTTATTAAAAAAATCTACTTAATCAAAAGTATAAAAAGGAATTATCAGAAAGTATTGCAAAAACAAACTGTGCAACAAAAATAATTATGCATATGTTCTGCTAACATTTTAAAAAATCAATATCAAAATCAATACCCTGTCCCTTCTCTCTCCACTTTTCTCTCTTCTCTTTACCCTCTTTCACTTCTTTTCCCCCTCTATCTGTCCCCTTATTTCCTTCCCATACTGTTGGTGAACAGAGAGCAGGTGCAGCTGATGGGTCTCGTGGCCTCCAATGACTTTTGTTGATGTGCTCTTATCACTTGCGCATTGTCTTCCTATTCTCTTTATCCCTCTTTTCTCTTCTCCTTTACCATAAATTGGCAACTTCTTTAACTTCTTTCTTTTCTCTCTGTGCCTCTGTATATCCACTGGGTCCATCAGTAATCCAGCACCATGGCTGAGAAATTGGGCAGAAATGGATCAAGCTTGGCTATCTTGATCAATTTGACTTGGATCTGATTGTACCTCAGTTAATCCTAATAGTCTCATGATATAATGATCCTGTTGAATTGGATTTCAATTGTACTTGGTTGACTTACAAATCTTTGATTAGATCATACTAGTTATTTAGAATTATGATATAATTTATATGAGATATGCTTGTGCATGTATGTGTTGAGACAAATGTGGAAGAGTGCGTAGACAATATGGAGTAATTATGTGCAGTTAAAAAATGTTCAATTGTCACTTCATTAAGTTTTGTTGGTTATTCTCATTCTTTAACATGTCAAAAGTGCTATCAAATAAGGATAGCTCAGTCAACAGGATTCCATAATGTGTATCTAATGAGGGTCATTGTACATAACCATACTCCTATAAGAAGAGAAGTTATATACTTGACTTGAACCTGGATGCCTAGATTACAAATTAGTAACCTTACCATGGCGGCACAGCTCACCCTCCATCGTGGTTGTTAAATGTATCTTAAACCTTGCTCAACAATTTCCTTGACTTGAACCTGGATGCCTAGATTGCTAATTAGCAACCTTGCCATCAAGGCTTGCCCTCCATTGTGGCTGTTAAAAATACTTTTAAAAATCTAAAGCTTGATGTAATGGCTCTGTGATTCTTACTACAGAACACTTCATATTATTGTTATAGCTGCTAGTGATTCATAGTGTACTGTTAACCAGTTGAGGTCAGAGGTGAACAAAGTCCTAGAGACTGCTAGAGCTGGAAAGTTGATTGGGTCCAGCTTGGAAGCAAAGGTTTATCTTCATGCCTCAGATGGTGTTGTGACCTCCAGATTGCAGGAATTGTGCACGGCTGGGAATGAAGCTGATGCTCTGCATAGGATTTTTATAACATCTCAGGTAACCGGATGCCATTTGTTAGCACAACCTTGTTGTTATATACATCATCCTAGCATATCTATGTACTGCTTCAGGTTGAAGTTCTACGTTCACCGCATACTGAATTGGTTACGAGCATACCATATACTGGCAATTACACCGATCAAAGAACTGGTGAAATTTGGATTGGAGTTTCTCGGGCCGATGGCATGAAATGCGAGAGATGTTGGAACTATGAACCTCAAGTTGGTTCATTTGCAGATCATCCAACTCTTTGTGCGCGTTGTTATGACGTCATCAATGTTCAACCACTTCCAGCTGCAGCAGGCGTCAGTTGAGAATTTGATACTTGATAAGGTTTCTAATTCTGTTTCTAGAGTTTGAAGCTGACTCCGCAATCAAATTTTTCCTGGTGATCGTTCATTGTTTATTGAGAATGTGAACTTGAGTAAGAATACGAGAGAAGCAAAAAACATTTTGTGATAGCTACATTATACATTGAGTCATGATTTGTACATTTAAGTCAAGATGGCATTGAATAATAGTTGAGTCATGTTGTTGCTTTGTGCTCTGGCTTGATGCTCAAATTGTTGGATAGAACCCCAGATTTTGTGTTGGACAGAAGAGCACATCGGGAATTGGAATAATAGGAAGAATCCTGAATGTTCAGACACTCGTTGGTGTGTGAGTTGAGACGTCAACTACAGCAGCGTCCGGAAGAATCGTGATCTTCTCTTCTTTTCTTGGTGATAAACTTGATTGGTTTTAGATGGACGTGAATGCTTTCTGTGGCTTAGCCAAGTCGTAGATTTGTGGGGGCCGACAACAATGGTTTCCAGCGGTAAAGCACATGCCACTTTGTATGACTTAACTAAGCCACTACCATTATGCTATAATAAAGGTTGGTGCAATCTCCATATCATAGAGAGCTAGTTATAGATTGTATGTCAGTCTTAAAATATAGAGTTGATGCTTGATAAGATTATACGTCGGTTAAAAAATAGGGTGTATGAGTTGAGGCTTAAGCTACAGCAGCATCCAGAAGAATCATGATCTACTCTTCTTTTCTTGATGATAAACTTGAATGGTTTTAGATGGACGTGAATTCTTTGTGGGGACCGACAACAATGGTTTCCAGCGGTAAAGCACATGCCGCTTTGTACGACTAAGCTAAGCCATTATGATCATGTCATAATAAAAAGTGAAGCAATCTCAATGTCATTTCAATCAAACCAGGTCAGTTAAAATATACGATTAATTACATATTAGCTATTTAGCTATCTCTTCATATTTATATTTTAAAAAATTAAATTGAAAGTAAAATATCTAGATTCTTTTATTCTGATTTTACGAACGAAAATATAAAATAAAGATAAAAAATAATTTTAATATTTTAGTTGATGATGACGGATGAATGCAATGTTAGAGATCGCAAGTGATTGTTGTGAATAAGGATAGCAACAACGAGAGGTGAGAACCTCTCTGTATCTATATCGATACTGATATAGTTATCGAGCGACGAAAGGATCGTTCAATATCACATCAGTACTAACGTAGATGTAGAGCGATCCTTATCTTTCGTCGTCGCTCTCCATATCCACGATAGTCATCCATGACCCTTAACAATATTATCGTCCGTCACCATCAATTAGAATATTAAAATTATTTTTTTTATTTTTATTAATAAAATCGATATTGTTAAAGTAAATAGATGTAGATGTTTCATTTTTGTAATTATAGATATGTTAATATACTTTTTAAAAGTATAGGACATGAATGCTAAAGATAATTAACTATAAAAGATAATATATAATTAATCCTAAAATATAAAATATTTTTGATCACTGTTGATACCTATTACCCAAGACTTTAAGATCTTATCTTATAATTTTTTTCTATATTACTTACATGGAGTCCGAAATCTCATTCGATAATTTGTTTTTAATAATAATAATAATAATAATAATAATAATAATAATAATAATAATAATAATAATAATAATAATAATAATAATAATAATAATAATAATAATAATAATAATAATAATAATAATATAATAATAATAATAATAATAATAATAATAATAATAATAATAATAATAATAATAATAATAATAATAATAATAATAATAATAATAATAATAATAATAATAATAATAATAATAATAATAATAATAATAATAATAATAATAATAATAATAATAATAATAATAATAATAATAATAATAATAATAATAATAATAATAATAATAATAATAATAATAATAATAATAATAATAATAATAATAATAATAATAATAATAATAATAATAATAATAATAATAATAATAATAATAATAATAATAATAATACATCTGACCGATAGATTTAAAATTTAAATTCTCGATCCAACAAATTCGAGACATGCTTACGATCATAGCCGATAACCTCCACCACTTGCTGCAACAAAACTTGACGTTTAATTTGCCGAAATCTAAACAAGCAAAAAAAAAAAAAAGAAGATATTTTCCAATATTAAATTGGCCAAATTCGAACAAGCGAAAAAAAAAGAAGAAGGAAAGCAAAATTCCAACAACCTAACGAAGCGTGTGTGACTTGCTTTTGGGTTTAGATGACTCAAAATGGTGTGGCCTGTTTCAATTTAGGGAAGGAAGCCTATTCATGCAAACCAACAGTTGTATCCAGAGGCCAATCGGGTCATTCCACCATTCCTTGACTGGTGGCTGCTGAATAAGAGCGCTCCAACAATAATAGCCCCCCCCCAGAGCGACCCAGATTCTTCTCGGGCGGCGACGGATATCGATCGATTCATCATCTCAATCCTCTCCCTCGGTCTGTTGCCCTCCGCTTCTTCCTTTCCCCCTCGCTTCTACCTTCGTCGTCCTTCCACCAACCAACCAACCTGTGATTTATTCCATCTGTTGCTTAAATTTCCTTGGAATTAGGGCTTCTGATCTCCTCTTCCACGTATCATACTGGTGAAAGGTCGATTTTTTTGTTTTTGGACATAGGTCGATTTATTTGCTTCGGGAGATACCATGTCAGTGCCGGCGATCGCCCTCTACGCGAGCCCCCCTAGCGGCGTCTGCTCGACACACCACCACCATTCGTGCCAGATCACCGCCTCCCATTCCTCCACGGACTTGGACCTCAACCCCCGCGCTGCAGCTCCCGCCGCCTCCTCTTCCGCCTCCTCCTCGGCCGCAGCCGCCGTCTCCCAGAAGCCGATTGTTGGCGGTCTCTCCCGAATCTTCTCGTCCACCGCCCCCGCGGCTGCTGCGTCGCGCCACGTCTCCGCTTCCGGCTTCGTCAGCACCGACGATCTCGGTTCTTTCCGACACGATAGGTCGGACGATCTTGGAAGCTTGTACTCCTACTCGCTCTCATCGTCGCCGTTCAAGTGCCGAGAGCATAGCCCGGTGTCGGTGTTCCAGGGCCCGGTGACATGCAGCGGGAGCGGATCTTCCAAAAGCCCGCCTTTGGTGAGGACCCCTCGGGAGTGGCTGGGAGGCGATTGGAGAACGGGAAGAGATAGGCTCTTTAAGGGCTTCATTCGGAATGCCCTCAGTCCTTGCCTGGTTTATGATTCTCCGAGCTTTTCTACACCAAACGGTGGCTCAGTTTCTGTCGAAGAGTTGCCTTTTGGTTTGGATGACAGTATGATCGACACTGAAACTACCTGTGAGCCCTACGCCCAAGAATTGTTAGCAGGGGCTCAGGCCAGGCATAAGATTTTCCACGAGGAGATCGTCCTCAAGGCTTTTTATGAGGCCGAAAAGGCTCACAAGGGGCAGGTGATCATTAATTATTTAATTTGACGAGTGAAATTATTATTATTATTATTATTATTATTATTATTATTATTATTATTATTCTTTTTAGATTAATTAATTCACGACATTTGAGAGTTTGAATTCTAAAGCCAGAAATAAGTCCTCACATGATCTGGGGTTTCTTGTCCTTTTTGATAGATGAGAGCAAGTGGAGATCCTTTCCTGCAGCACTGTGTCGAGACAGCAGTGTTGTTAGCCGAGATTGGGGCTAATTGTACGATAGTTGCTGCAGGGCTTTTACATGACACGCTCGATGATTCGTTTATGGATTATGATCATATTTTTCATATGTTTGGAGCTGGGGTTGCTGATCTGGTTGAAGGGGTATTGTGTTTCTCTTGTGTTTTGTGTTTTTAAATTCCAGCTTGCCATCTTACTGTGCTTGTCAGTTGTTTTGTTGAAAATATTCTTCAATTTATGAGAATCTTCTAGCACATTGGATCATCATTTTATGTGTGAGAAAGGCTTGTTCTTAGGCAATTTTTATTGTAAAGAAGTTTTATTTTTTGATCTTTACTCTAATTTGAAATCTTTTTGTATGAACGTGCAAAATGCTTATCAGAATTCATATATAAAGCTTCGGTATGGTTGATTCTGTATAACTAGCATCCATTTTGTTTAATTATGTTTTTAAATCTTCAACAGCATCCTGGTAAAATTTTGATAAAGTTACTTAGTAAAGTGCACTAATATAAGTTTAAGCATTGAAACAATTTAGCTTTCATCTATTTTAAATTGCTTGTCACGTGTTTTAGCCCAAAACTTATTTGACATTCTCCTTTTATTTATAACTCATAGGACTATTGAAAGAAAGCTACTTTTGTGACTGGGGAGACATAAGTGTTCATATACTTATTATTGTCATCAAACATGATATTTTGGGTACCAAAAGAAGGGTAGCGTGAAAACCAGACATTGATGATCCACATATTGAGATGTTAGGTGATGCATGTGGGAAAATTGGTATGTTGCATTTGTGGTTGTCTATTTTATCAGGCATCACTTTAATAAACTATTAGGCAAAACTGTTAGCTTGTTGTTAACAACATGACCAATGGTGGTCAAGCTCCGTAACACTGAGCTCAGTATCAAATATTAACGTTCATATCTTGATGAGGACTACTGGTCATGATGAATATGTTGTGTTCCTTTAGTTCAGTTTATCCAACTTAATTTAAATTTAAAGCTTATCATACTATCTAAAATGTTTGTTAGTCATTTCTCTATGCAGTTTAATATGCTTTGGGAAAAAAAAAGAAATATTTTGGTGCATTCTGTGGATTTTGGTGTAGTATATAGAGTCACTATAGGGAATCATACATAGCAGGAAAAAGGCTAAGATAATAAATGACTTATCTCATTTTTCAGGTTTCTAAGTTAAGCCACTTGAGCCAGCTTGCTCGTGATAACAACACTGCAAATAAATATGTTGAGGCTGATCGCTTGCATACGATTTTCCTTGCAATGGCAGATGCTAGGGCAGTGCTTATAAAGCTAGCAGATAGACTTCATAACATGGTGACATTGGAAGCATTACCTATGGTCAAACAACACAGATTTGCGAAGGAGACTCTGGAAATCTTTGTACCCCTAGCTAGTAGATTGGGAATCTCGACTTGGAAGGAGCAATTAGAGACTCTGTGTTTCAAACACCTTCATCCAGAACAGCACAGAGATTTATCCTTGCAGCTTTTGAAATCCTTAAATGAAGCACTGGTTGCATCTGCATTGCAGAAGTTAGGAAAAGCTCTGGTAGATGAAGGTGTTTCTTATCATGTTCTATCCGGGAGGCATAAAAGCTTGTATAGTATTTACTCTAAAATGACAAAGTACGCGTTCCAAATTTTTATTTACCAATTTTTTGCAAGTCGAAGTTGACATCCTTTAAAACTTTGATTGGTGTAGCTGTAGTTTTATGTAATTTCTCAATCTGATTCTTCTGATGCTTATTTCTAGGAAGAAACTTAACATGGATCAAATCCATGACATTCATGGTTTGCGTTTAATAGTCGAGAAAGAGGAAGATTGCTACAAGGCATTGAGCATTGTGCATCGATTATGGCCCAAAGTTATTGGGAGATTCAAGGACTACGTAACTCATCCCAAATTTAATGGGTAAGTTATTGATGAAGTTTAATATAATTGTTCTTTGAATTGATGTGGACATTGCTTGCAGGTATCAATCATTGCACACGGTTGTGTTGAGCGAAGAAATGCTTCCTCTGGAAGTTCAGATCCGAACAAAGGAGATGCATTTGCAGGCAGAATATGGATTTGCAGCCCATTGGAGATACAAAGAAGGTAACTGCAGGCACGCATCATTTGTACTTCAAATGGTGGAATGGGCAAGATGGGTCCTGAGCTGGCAATGTGAGACGATGAAGACTGAACAGTCCAGATCAGTTGGGCACACAAATTTGTTCAGGCCACCATGTCAATTTCCTTCTCATTCTGACAACTGCCCTTATTCCTACACACAGCAGAGTGGCCATAATGGACCCATCTACATCATACTACTGGAAAATGAGAAGGTGAGTTTTCTTCTTTTGGTTGTCCGCAAACAGTCTCTTGCTGATAACTAAGGTGGCTATTATGTGTGATCACAGATGTCCGTGCAGGAGTTTCCAGCAGATTCCACTGTATTCGACTTGATGGAGAGAGCCGGGGAAGCAAGCTCAAGAGGATCTCCATGCAGTTTCCCTGTGAAGTTAGAATTAAGGCCCAGATTGAATCATGAGCCAGTTAGCGACCCGAGTCGGAAGCTCAGAATGGGGGATGTCGTCGAGCTGACCCCGGCTCTTCCCGACAAGTCGTTGACAGAGTATAGGGAAGAAATCCAGCGCATGTATGAACGAGGACTCTCTCTTTCCGGCAGGCATGGTTGATCAACAGGGAAGAAATCCAGGGCATGTATGAACAAGGACTCAGCTCTTTCTGGCAGCCGTGCAGAAAGCTCAGTGTTTGTTATTACTTCAATCTATTGTATAAATTAACTTGGTTGTAAATATCAACTGATTGAATACGATAATTATATCTACCAGTCTCATAGCAAGGGGATCATCAGTGAAGACTTGTGCTTGCAAGGGAATTGATAAGTTGGCCGAGCTCAATCTGGCATGCTGCTTAGCTTTCTCTTGCAAATGTTTGCGTGTGGCACTATCAATTATATCAATTTGCTTGCCTTCATGTCTCGGACACGCACGGGTGCTTTGCTCCTAATTTGATCGCCTTATGTTGCTCCTTTCTAGTGATCATCATCAGAGTGGCTAAGCTAAGAGTGTCGTTGCATCTATAGTTCTTTGTTTTTAGTACTGGAAAATTTAGTGTCCGCTATGGTTCAACTCGAGACTGTGGTGGCAAGGGAGCAAATGCTGAGGCCCAAAAAATGGAGGTCGTAGTTGCATATGTACTGACACAAGCGAGCATAAACCTAACAGTAAAGTTCATATTGTCCCTACAGAAACCTCCCAAATGGTTGGCGTATTCTGTATATAGTTTAGTGGTTGAGAGTTTGAATCCCGTTATATAAGCATTGAAACTTTTCTTATAGTAAAATCCATCAGCTGCAGACAAAAACACAAAAGAAAGAATGAAACCCTGTAGGACAACAATCAATATATCTTGGCTTTATATTAACAAAGGGTCAACTAACAAAGTCTCAAAAAGCCATAAATTCGAACCAATTCATCATTTTGGCCATATCCCCCCTCTTTTACCCCTTGGTCTGATCAACAAAAATATCTCCACTAATTGCATTCCAGGCGAGTAGGCTGTACGGATCAGACGGTTCAGTAGCTTGTTTCTACTGGAGAGCAAGTTCCCACATATGCAGCAATTATTCTAGATGCTCATCGGCCAACTGATTGGGTGGTTTGCTTCGCAGCTTTGCTATGCTCTTCTGCAATTCCACATTCGACATGCGTTCTGCCTCAAGCGCTCGCTCAAGCTGCAACAGATAACTAACTGTGAGTGAGTTGCAAGTTTCAAAATAATGGTGTCCGTTAAAGTAGATACTACTATATCAATCAGTGGACCTTCGCTGCCCGAGCACTCCATTCTCCTAGTATAGCTCTCAGTCTCTCATTCTCTTCAACGTACTGCAGTAGGCTCATTACAAGTCGCAAACAATATCATTTCAATATTCTTTCCTCCTAATATTCTGGACCCAGAAACTTCTTAACTTGATAGATAATTGTAAGTAGAAGCACAGACGCATTTTGATGGCATGATCAATTAGCAAACCTGGTTGTTAGTTGCACGCATGTGTTGGACTTCAGAGTCTCTCTCGGCAATTAAGCTACGAGCAAGGCGAAGTTCAGAGTGCACTTGGTTCATCTGCAATGCTAATAGTGTATAAGTCAATCATATATGCAAAGTGAATAACTATTTGATTTCCTAACTACCTAAACAATTACAGCTAAAAAAAGCCACTAAAAGGCATTGTGATTAATAGTTCACCATATATATATATATATATATATATTAATTCACGCACAAAAAACTGTGTATGATACAGTAAACAGGGTTCTGACAGGTCAGGAACAATTAATGCAAAGGGAACTTAAAAGCATGTATGAGTCAGCGTATTATCAAGAAAAATAAAGTTTCTGAATTTGCATGACTATTTTAAAAATAAATGGCATTTTCAAGATACATTTGGTATTTAGCTTAAATGCTAAGAGATGGCTTAATAATCATGGTTATCAATGTCGCAAGCAGAAATAACACCTTTCTGACTGCACACAACTTTATACATATGATTTTACCTCAGCGGTCAATGCTCGGAGTTCTTGATCACGAGAAGCTAATAGATGAGCAAGATCAACCTATACATATATTAAACAAGCAGACTAGTTAGGTTAGGATATGCTGATATAGCTGAAATTTTGCCAGTATATAAATTTAAAGGGATGAATTGTAGGCTAGAGAGAGAGAGAGAGAGAGAGAGAGAGAGAGAGAGAGAGAGAGAGAGAGAAAAAAGACTTCTCAACTGCACCTGGTATCACAATGTCTAAGAAATGACTGATGTTGCAGGTAAGTTCTTGCACACAAGTTAAAAGGTAATCAATAATATGTTAGTAAAGAAGAAGGTGAAATTGGACAATACAATGCACTTACAAGGACCACTTCCATCTCCTAATTTATTACTTAAAAAATTTTCTTGAACAAAGCAAACAATGGGAATCTAGAGACCTTATTTGCTCCACCATAAACTATCATGCATACAAAATTACTGCCAACACTGAATATTTAGTGGGCATGTACAGAACTCTCTTTATGTACGTCATCAGTGAGAACTTGAAGAAATGCTTTGAGCAGGTAACCCAATTGGTGTTTGCAATATCTCAACTTTAACACAACCTAGTAAAATCAACTAGCATGTTACCATTAATTCAATAGAATAGCATCATAAATATTGAAAGTCTCAAGCACCCTCAAGTAAAGGAAAAATTAATGAGAGGAAACAGTCGTACGGTCAAGGGGAAGTTATTGTCAGACACATCAATGCTTGTCGAGATCCACTTTCTAACATCTCTACACTATATAGGAGGCATCCTTGCTTGACTGCACTCTTGACTGATTTTATGATACTGACCTCGTGTATAGACCTTTTTACTAGAAAATTTACCTCATCCATTATCTTTAAATAAAAAAAGAAAGCTTGAATCTAAGGTTGAGAAAAGAAGTCAGAGTGACATGCTGATGATCACACATGAAATAACTAAAGTTTCACTATTCCATAGGTTTAAGAAAAAAAGTTTCACCATTCATCACGAATGTCCAATTTATTGTGTCTGATGGAAAAGTCTTCGTTCAGTTATCAGTCCCCTGAACTAAATCAACAGTGGAAACACTCATAGAATTTAAATTTAAAAATGTTAAACTATTGCATCATTTTGTTGAGCTAAAAGTCCCAAAATGCAGGAATTTTAGCACAAATTAATTGCAATTAAGACAAATAATTCACAAGCTTGGAACAATATGTTTATTCCATTTTATGTTCAGATTAAACAAATAGAACATTTGAACTGTTCCAGAGGTCTAAGTGCACCATTACATATGAACAGGAAGGAATTCTGAAATCTCAAAACATAGTCTTGAACACTATATTTTTAGAAACAATTCCTCTTAATTCACAAGCTTGGAACAATATGTTGATTCCATTTTATGTTTAGATTAAACAAATAGAACATTTGAACTGTTCCAGAGGTTTAAGTACACCATTACATATGAACAGGAAGGAATTCTGAAATCTAAAAACTTAGTCTTGAACACAATATTTTTAGAAAAAATTCCTCTTAATTTCTATCAATTTCCTTATGGTGCTTGCTTCACTATCTTAGACGAATATAAAAATCCTATTAGTTTGAGAAAAGACAAGGGATTTGAATAACTAAATTGTCATGAGCAGGCAATAAAATGATTGACAGCAAAAATGAAAGATGATGCAGTAGAATACTACAAAAAATGTAAATGCAAACTATTGCTATCAAATAAGACTTGAAGAAAACAATCTGTTCTTAAACAGGTCAGTAGTAAATCTCGGACTATATCCTACAACAATCACTATTGAAAAAGAATTATCTGAGATTGCCCAATGTATGGCTTGATTATTCTAGTTTAAAATGCCTGACATGACTATTAATCTAAATCAGGACTGGAAATTAAGATAATTAGACCAGATAACCTGGGGGGTACTTCCATCATCAGATCGTTGATATTTGCTTAAGCATTCTTGTAAACGGAGAACCTGCAAGGAAGATGCTTGAATGGAGACATTACGAGCAGTAAGATAAATTACCATGAAATGATTAGTAAGTGTTATTCATTTGCTAGGCTTCCACCATCTCCCTTTCATTCTTTGAATTCCTATAATTGCTTCATGCATCTACAAAATGTAGTAGATGCCAATATGATTTTAATCATCAGTGGCTATTTTCTATTTCACTAATTTTCTCAATAAACATAACTGTGTAGCCTCAACAACTTGTATACCTGCTAGGTGAACAAATTAATTTATTTCAAGAAGCTTCTATGTTATCTTTATATTGGTAATGGGCAATGCTAAATACAAAATTTATATCCTGTGAATTACAAAATTGATAATTAGAAGCAATAATAAATGCCCAAAATCAGATTTATTTGTTGCATCTTCCAAATAAAATCTTGTATTCAAAGATTTATATAAACTATCTGTGTATTTCAGAAGTAATTTGTATAAATAATGATATAAAAAGGAGCAATGTGGTGGACCACAACCATACTCCAATTTAATACACATGCATCATGAATCCAAGCAAGCAAGCTGAAGTAATAAATTACTAATAGATAATGTAATCAATGAAATTGGAGTAAGAGAACAAGAGAGCAGGAGACCATGGATTTTATTTTTAGGAGACCATGGATTTGAATAAGACTAGGAGCTGAAAGAAATTGTCCATTACTAAGAAAGATAATAGTAAGACAACAAGGTATAAACAAACCAGGCAGTCTCATCCAGAACTCATCATGTCATTGTCATATATCAAAGACATTTAAGATTTTATCTATATACTATTAAATTCAACTACTGCTAACAATGGATATGATAAATCCTTTAATATAGTCTTCTTCCAATTTAAACTCACCTAAGATTTCCAAAATATGCTTATCTTATCTTATCCTACTTTTTTCAGATAAAGCCTAAAATAATGATGACATAAGACCTATTCTACACAAATGCAACACCTAAAATTAACAAAATCACATCGAAGCATACAGGGCATTATTGTGAAGTTTGCTTGTTGTTATAAATCAAGTCTTATATTGTCATTTGCTTAGTACCTCCTCACTCAAATAATGCAGATTTTCCCGCTGGTACTGCAACAGTGCCATTTGTTGGTCTGAAAGACGGCCTCCATCATAATATCTACTAGGCCAAAAAACAACGAAATGAGCTTGAGATGTCAAAGAATTCTGTGAAATAAATGCTTGGAACAAAATATGAGGTACATGCATATAGTAGTCTTTTAGCAGTACATCTTTAGTATAATAGTGATTAGACTCCTTTAATAATCTCTAAATAGCATTATCTGAACAGAAAAAGCAAGAAAAGCAAAGAGGGGGGGGGGGAGAGAGAGAGAGAGAGAGAGAGAGAGAGAGAGAGAGAGGCAAAGATGTGACAAAGGAGACCAAGAAGGTGGCAGCAGAGGAGAGGTGGCAATGCAGACTAACAGCAGCGAGGAGGGTGACAAATGATAGGGAGGAGAAGACCCAATTTCAGATCAGATTGAGTGAATTGCCCAGTATTCACTCGGCCAATAAACCAATCAGTCGCTGGACTATTAAAAACCAACTATACTAGTAGGCATAGAAAAAATTTGGCCTGTGCTTAGAAACACAGAACAAAGTTCCTCTAATGTAATTATGTAAAGAACAATATTCTAAAGAAAACTGCAGCTAGAATATTTTTTAAAAGAAAAACAATGGATATCACATTATCATATGTATATTTTCCCACTCATAAAGCAAGAAGTAGGTTTAGGTAAGAGGAAACATCGTGAAAGTGAGCAAAGCTGGTTTTTCTACTAAGGAATAAAGGTGAGATATTAACAACTGACATGAAAGAACATCCTTACTACTTAGTAAGGATGTTCATTACTAAGTAGTAGATGTTAGATGCTGCTACTCAAAATAAGTTTTCTTCTAAATCTGAAATGACTCGAGTAACAACCAATATAAATTGAACCTGAGATCCTCCAAAGAACTTGATGGTTGCAACGCAGAGTAAAGTGACTTCAATATATCAGGTTGACCATTCAAAGAATTGTATTGATGAATGCACCCTGCAAAAACCATGATTTTGTAAAATTTAAATGAAAATTGCTTAAAGAATATAATGATCAGGCTCAAGACTATGGCAACAACATTAAACCTTATTAGCATATAAATACAATAGGTGAACACAACTTTTGTAGATGATTTGTTTAATAAAAATAGTTAATTTGATCATGCTATTCGCCTGATTGTGAGTTGGAATGACAATAACCAACAATTTGTGCTCACTACTTTCACAACCAGAGTGCAAAGCCATATGAGCGCTTGTAAAAATAAAATTGTTTAGGAGTTGCACTCTGGAATGGTTAGCCATTTTTATACCATTTCATGACATATCTAAATACTGTAGGACTAAGCATGTGTAATAACAGAAAGCATTCTGTATTAAGTGAACGGGCTAATCAAGAACAGAATCTTTTAAATTTATGAGCAAAGCAGCCTAAGTTCAGTCACTTGCCAATATATACACTCATAAAGCATCCAGCACAGATGACTTCGACAATCATGATTATCCTGCACATATTCCAGGATATAAAATTGCAAGCAATTAGAAAATAAGTTCATTTCAGTTGTGCTGTTCTGAAAATTTTGTATAGAAACTAGCTCTGATGGTACAGCTGTGACCACTAGATTGAAAAACTAAGACATTTAAAAAACCATGCTAATATAATGTCTGGAATTATGCAGCAGATACTTTATTGCATATGGCTAATTATATTACTGAAATAATAATTATCTTATATGTAGCAAACCTACCAAGACATACCAATAAGCTGAGTCATGTTGATTGCATGGAGAAAAGCAAATCCCAACAACATATTCATATATCCTTTTCTTCTAACATTTGTAATGAAAGAAACTGCTTCAGAATATTGATATGAGAGAATGTGAAAGCCACAGCTACAAGATTAAAACAGGTCCACCATCTCCAATGGAACCAGATGACCAATTAGGATGGCTATCTGCAAGTAATCTGATCTTGAAAACCATTTAATGCATCATTAGTACAAGAAACCTAATTCTTCATGATCAGGTTTCATTACTGGTTATATGTGATACCATTTTAAGGGCCCTAAGACATCATTTATTTCCAATACGGAGCTTCTAAAATCAAGAATATTGGTATACTTAACCATAATGTTCTTATAGTAGGTTTTGGTAACAAAGATCTAATGAATGTAATGATGAGCATATCAAGTCTTATTTAACAAGAATCATAAACCAAACAAAGATAGCAATGTTCCTAAAGCATAATCTTTTTGCAAGTGTAGAAGTTTCAAGTATTTAATCAATTTTGTTTTTGTTGGAGCAAACTAACCGTGAACCTAACAAGATGACTAATTTGTAGTTGAACTTGGGTAAAAGTCTGGTTGACCAGAGATAGTTGACCTACTGAGCTGCAGAATGGGCTAGAATGGTTTGACTAACTAGATGATTGACCAAATGACCTGCAGAAAATTTCTGAGATTTGCATGGTAACACTGTTCAACCAAACAATATAAAAAATTAAAAATCCTACAAAAGTCACCCTTTGCTCAACAGAAAGGGAGCCTAATTAGGTAGATGAACATTAAATGGTCTTTTCTTTGTGAATAGGCTATTATTTGAGCATTTATACTGTGCATTCATTTAACCACAGAGCATTCAAACCACCTTCAATCTTAATTTGCAATTACTTCTTTCTTATTATGTTTTTATCATAATCTTCATTTTGATGGTGAAAAATTATGGTTACCTATGTAAGCATTGTAATGATCTTCTAATAAAATACACGTGTAAAAGGACAAGCACATTATACAAGACAAGCGCCAATAGGAGGTCGAGAGAGAATTAATGCATGCTAATCTTACTCTTATAAGCAGAGAGGTTATTTCCATATCTAAACCCTAGTTACTCAAACTTCAAACGAATAACATTACCACAATGCCAAGGCTTATCATTTAGTTAATATCGTTGAGTAGCAAAAATTATACATGATTTGATTTTTCATCCAAAGAAGATCAAGCTAGCAACGGACACTCAAACTCATCCTTTTAGTGTTTGTAGTCATAATTCAAGTTATTTATGCTGAGTATTCTTCTTTAGAATTGGAATTTGATGCTTAATATCCAATTTATTGATGCTTAACAAATAGGTTTTGAATTTGAAGACACTAAGGTATCTCTATATTAAAAAATTTTGAGTCTATGAAATTTCTGTAGAAACAAAGATTTTGCATACAACTTTTCTTTATACTATAGTTCTATGTTAGGACTTAAAATAGAAAGTCCAAAGTAAATGGCCAAAAGTAAGTAACAAGTCTAAAAACAGAGCTACATGCAAAATTGGATGAAATAAGTAACAAGTCTAAAATTAGATAGCCAAAAGTTACAGAGAAGTTCAAAAGTAGTTTTACCTCAACAATGTTGATATAGATAATATGTGTATATACGGTTGCCAAACTAATACAAGCAGCATCAGTGCACTTCCTACACCACAAACAACAGAAGATCAATAACCAGATGACAGACCTAAGACTTCATCAAAGAAACAAGATTTTCAGTCAGGTCAATTTTGTTACTTCATAAATCAAGTCAATCAGGTACAGAAGTTTATAATAAAAAAAGAAAATCAAACAACACTTTCCCATAAGGGGAACTATCTTCTCCCAAAAGCTGAGATAAATTTTTACATCAGCAGAAAGGAGAGAAACGTCTACTCAACTTTGCACTTATTCTCATGTCTTAATCTTGAGCTAATATTATTTATCAATAACAGTGAATTTTATCTTATAAAACATAATCCTATCAGACCTTACTTATCAACTAAGCCCAAACAGATATATAATCTACCTAGTTTCTCGCAAAAATATTGAGACTTGATTGTACTAGTTAAAACATTTAAATTTTGACCAGAACCAATGGTGATACAAAGCCCCAATCCAACCCAACAAAAGGGAAACACCCTTTTCCATATGAGATTGTGGTTCACTTGATTCCCAACTCATCTTCCTATTCTCTACATCCCTCATGCAGCCACAACCAGTAAATTTAACATGCTAATGGAACCCCTCCCACGGACAAGCCACAAGCACTCTGTCGAGCTGCCGACAGCCCCAGAATTTCTTGTAAATTCAAATTTTTGTCATTTGTAGCAAAAAAACAGTTCATATATTGAACAAAATGGTCTTTTATCATGAAGCTATTTTAAGGGTAGTGTCTCCAAGAGGTATAATAGACAGGAGAAGTATGGGATGGGGGAAGAAGATAATTATTTTTCTAAAATATTAATTCCAACCTAGTGAACAACTTTTTAGCACCAATTTATAGGAATAATGGATATAATCAAAACTAATATATCATGGAAGAATTAAAATAATTAGTCACACAGTGGAACTTCAAGAATAAGTAACTGAATATAGAATTAAAAAATGAGCATTTTCAAGAGTCAATTTGTTTTTATGTTTGGAAGATTATGATAGAGTGCCTCGATATTTTTTACAGTGGGTGTCAAAAGAGAAAAATGGATCTACTAATTATTTTTAAATTTTAAAAGATATATATGGTAGTTAAATCTTTAGAATTAGAACTATAAAGTATGTCTAGTGAGTTTCTTAGAACTATAGGGTATCAAAATTTTTGGTTCTTACTTTTTTAAAATTGGTAGTGGATGTACAACTTATCAGTTGTACATAGGATAGACCACATGATATATTTGATAAGAAAATCAATTTGATTGATGAAAATTTAGATGATATTAATTTTAGATCTCACTTATGTAAACAAGTTTTAGAACAAGTAGAAGTAAGATTGGATAAAAATAATATTAGTAATAAAAGGAGAACTAAGTATAGGATTAGGATGGATGAACAAGTTCTTATACCTTCAACTTTTAGGTATCTTAAATATATTAAAAAACAAAATTGAGAAATTGATGAAAATATTGTTGATAAAATAAAAGCAAGGTGGTTGAAGTACAGGGGTATTGGGGGTTTTGTGTGAACATTGAGTAATTAATAAAAAAATATTATAGGACAGTTACTAGGTCAATTACGTATTCAGTTGTTAAGATATAAAATATACAAAAGAAGTTTGTAGTTGAAATAAAATTGTCTAGGCTGATGTATTATATTACTAGAATTAATAGATAAAGATATATTTTCACTCATGAACAATTAAATATCTTCAAGAAAACATATAATTAGGGAGCATCAACATGTTCAAAGGAGACTTATAGTTTTTATCAAGGTTCTGAATACTGTACCATACCGGTGTAATGATACAGTACGTATCGAGCTATACGAGCATACTGACACACAGTACACTAAGGTGTACCAATGTACTGCCCGTATCAGTCCTCTATTGGACCAGTACGTACCGCTTGTATCGAGTCGTACGGTATGGTATTGCAAATCATGGTTATTATGCTTATATTAGGTTGAGTTAATTAGTGATCCCAGTAATAAGAAAACCAAGACCTAAGAAAACCTTACCAGAAACAATGTAACGGAATTTGAATAATCTTTATTTAACCAGAAATATTACCTTGTACAAGGCTCAACAGCAAGAAAAAATCCATGAAGCCAACCCCAAATACTAATCATAATGTATAACAGTCTAAGAGACTAATATTATACAAGATACTTCCAACTTCCAAGTACAGGTTCTTGCAAGCCTCCTTATAAAGTCTATATCTCCATTGAGCAGTTCTGACAAAGGGAGAGGATCCCACTTTATTCCTAATTAGATTAGGTGCAACCTTCATAAAATTCACTGCCTACCATCAGATTTATTTGAAGTATGCAGTTCGCTATATTACACCTATATATGTTTAATGAAACCAAGATTACAGATTTCTTAATCATTCAACCATATAACGAACTAATAGGAATACATACCATAGGTAATGGTAGCAAATGGAAGTCGAGAAATATGCTTCAGTCTTTGGCTGAAAGAGTAATAACCCTGAATACATGGATAATTATGCTATAAGATGCTTCTGATAGGACAACTTTGAAGAACTAGAAAAAACAACTATAAGTTCCTAAATGTTTGTATATGTACTTTTTTATTCAGATTACTTAAGAGAAGCTTTTGCTGAAGCACATCAAGTAGGAAGGCAAATTTAAGGAAAAAAAAATTAAAAACTATGCATAGATTCAAACAGACAATTGATCAATCTATCATCAAAAACTTATTTCTAACAAGTACTTGAAATTTATCAGATGACTTCCGAGTTCTTAATACTAGCAGAAGATTTCCAGATATGATAAACTTTCGCCAAAACAAAACGTTAAATTAATTTTCAAGTAGTTGATAACCTTAACTTTTACTTGCAGATTTAAATTTCTGAAATTTAATCTGATGTTCCAAAATATTTCTTGCAACCAATCCCAAACTAGTACGGAACATGAAATTTGGTTTAAGCTCACCAGGTTAGAGTTCCACATAAACTGAATCTAATGTTTGTTTACATTCCATCCCAACCAACTTCAAAACCCTGAGATGGTTCAGTTCTGACTTGAAGCCAGGTTGAGTTGGTTGCCAAGCTGCTCAGATTGGGAATCTCAGGCTCTCAGCACAGCAACAGTTGCGGAATGAATGGGAACAGTCTTGTGGAGGTACAACAAGAGGTGGTGGAGAGGGAAGAGATACAAGCAAAGGCTTCAGATAGGAATTGGCACAAGGAACATTATGAGGATATTCGGCAAGTGTTGTAACTGACGATTACCTAGGCAATAAATAGACCTCAGGAGTCAGGACATCTAATATATGCTCACCTAGACCTATGAAATATACATGTGACATTTATAGAACCAAAATAGTTGTATCTATAATTATTATTCATGTATGATATGAGATGTACATATGTGCATGATATATTCATTTACACATCCATTATCTGATATGTAACAACAGTATGTTCTTTCTTGGATTCTATTTGCTTTGCAACATGTATTATGTTTTCAAACATTTTCTTGAACGTTTTAATGTTCCTTCTACAGAAGTCACAGACTCATGGTATATTGAAATGTTAATTATTCAGTAATAGTATTTGTGTACAAAAAACTGAAAATAGCCTTTCTTAAAATTGTCACCTGGTGACACGTGGCCTACCACCTGGTGTCTGAACTATTAGACAGGCTCATTCCCCATGGTAGCCTATCTGACAACATGCGTTCAACTGCCTAAACCCTCATCACCATCATCCTGTTTGGGTAGTGAGCAACTGAGCATAGGCAACTTAAAATTGAAAGCACCAGTAAGCAAGACAAACGACAACATCAAAATTGTGGCAGAATGAGTGGTGTAGATTCTACCACAATTGCTTTCTTCTCAATCTTACACTCTTCATATTTTTTCGAACTTGGATTTCTTCAATCTCTTTCACAAGCTGTCGTAGGTCTCTTAGCATTTGCTACAACTTTTCCTTAATTTTCTTCATGTTGCCTTAGTAGGCAAAGGTCTTACAGGACCTTTTTGTTTTACAATTTGAATACCCCATGGCTTAAAACACTGATTTCCACTACTTAACTTCCAGTTTATATTCGTTCTAATCATGGAAGTCCTACTCCTGTTTGTCAAAACAAACATTTGAGTTTCTCATAATGTCACTTTAATATCTTATAGGGATGTAACATCATGGCAGAATATGTTGGTGGTATATCTGAAACCAAACTGATGCATGCATGGATGGAACAGGTAGAATAAACAGGAGCAAAGGGCGAGAGAGATAGGAGACCATAGCAGAGGAGATGATGATCAAAAGGAAGAGTAGATCTCACAAGGAAAGAAGATAACCTTGTTCTTTGCCACAGAGAAAATCAAAAGTTTCACTAAAAGAATATCATAAATCATACATTACCCGAGATTCTAGCTAGACTCCTTTTTCTAATACGTTCAACTGACTTTCGTTGATTTGTTAACTTATCAAATTTGCATAATCTAATCTGTTTCTTTTGGATAACAATTAACTAGTTACTTAAACTGCTAAAAATTACCAAAAAATTACATAATCTGTTGAAAGATTGTTGCATGCTATTTTATGAAAAATAATTCCAAAAAAACCTAGAAAATAAAAAAATCTAACACTCAAATTAAAGCTCAAAACATCCATAAAATAAATCCAAAAATTACAGAAAAATGATATAATTTAAGTCTAACATTTAGATAGCCTAATCTAAGTTAAGTCAGTTTTGAATTTTGGACTCTAATCAATATTTACATTTCATTAGGTTTAAAACCACACAAAACTATTTAAATTGTTAATCTTGAAAATTTTTAAAATTTAATATCCATTTCTAGCTATAACAAAGTAAGAAATTATTCACAACACTAAAGAGAAAGTGGAAAGTTTGGATAGAAAATATTATAAGCAACTAGATGTACCTGCAAGCGCACTTTTCTAACCTGGTAAACCCAATACTGTTGAAATATTCCTGTAGCATGTCAAAAATCAACCATGAATATAATGACTCCAATAAAGTATATTATTCAGAAACCACAAAAATAGAACCTTTAGAGAATTTTATTTCCAATTGATTAAAAATGAATTGCAAAGTATAGCAAATCTGCACAAATTTTAGATCCACAAGATCACTAAAGTTTGCAAATCTGCTTTATGGCAAATGCAAATATTATCAATGTATCAAACAAGAGATGAATGACAAGTCTATATACCTATAGAGGCAATTCTACCTGTTAAAGATCACTGTGCTTAACAAAAGATGCTTTGTTATCTATGTAGCCAAGTCCACCGTGGTTCCTAGAAGAAGATTGTATGTAGCATTACCAGATATTTGACTTTCAATTTGACATCATAACCAATGTGCTAAATAAAAATGCCCTTGATCAATGTATCCAAATCCATCAAGGTTCCTAGCGGAGGAGGTTTAAATTCAATTTGACATCATCAACAAGTTCTGTAAGGAATGCCACTTTCAGAATTATCAAAGGCTACTTGAAAATCAAAAGATGCACTAAAATAACATGTTTCTCTGCAGAATTTGTTAATTCTCAATGGTCATTCGAAAGTCCTTCAACATATTGATAACGAATGCATATAAGATTGATCTGCCTAACAATTATGGCATCTCAAATACTTTCAATATTGTTGATCTCTCACTCCTTTACCGTGGTGAGAATAACAGTTAGGATCAGATAGTGTCTTTCTCAGCCAAGGGAGATTTGACATAAGAGTGATGCTATTTATGTCACCAAACATTAAATCAAAAGAAGTCAAAGTGTTCTCATAATCTCATTAGTCTGCTAGTTTCCAATGAACCAAAATTTTAGGACTGAATCCAAATTGATTCTAAGATGTTTACGAGGAAAATTATATAGAATTGGAAATCTTATTGAGTCCAACACAACAAACAGAGCTCAATTTGAGTTTTCTAGTGATAGTTGTGTTCAATTTCTCTACAAATATCGTATGATGAATACTTTACTCAAGAATGGATGAAATTTTTATATCTTTTAGAGTTCTTAAGTAACTTTTATTTGTCCCATGAGTTATGTAATATGCTTAAATCAATTTATCACTTGAAAATAATGTCTTCTTTTATCATAAATCTTAAAAATAAAGATGTTTCAATACTACAACTTTAAAAAAACTTGTAAGCCTTGGAGGCATCAAGTAATTTTAAATACATTCCTTTGGACATGCCTTCTCCTTTTCATACAAACTATGTATCTCTTTTGTGGATTTCCTAGAGCGGTTAGTTCCCAAGTCCTGAACATCTAGTTAGACTCCTCTAGGTGATGACATCTAATGTTTCTATCTGAGTTGTGAGCTTTATTTTCTTTTCTTTGGTCCTCCTCTCTCCTTCCAACTGTCATCAGAAATGGAGCTGAGAGGAATGGGATTATGTGTGGAATATTAGACAAAAGGTCACACAATCATATTCTAAGTAAACATGTACACCTATTTGAGTCTATCTATTGAACTTTAGATTGCATCTTCTTAGAGTCCAGCGATATTATATTTCTAGCCCATGGCACAGGCAAGGTTATTAAGAATTTTCATGGTGGAAGCTGCATGGGCAATTGCAACCAATGAACCAATAAAAATTTGTTAAAAGCATTCTACACCATTTCTCTTTAAAAAACATTTTAAATATTGATGTTTCAATTCCACCTATTACATGAATGTAGACAGATAATAAAAGTGGGATCATGTACAACATGACTATAGAAAGATAGCAAATGTAAGAGCATGCAAATCTATATTATTGATAATAAATCCTAAGCATTGAGACATCTGGGTGAAAGAAAAGTAGAAACAAAGAATAAACAAAATACATTAAAGATCAATCTCAGACACATGAAAATACAGAATGGACAGGAACACAAAGTGCTTCAGGTTAACCAGATGGACAGATTTGAAAACATAAGGAAGGAACAAACATAATTAAAAGAATCGAATACGAAACCTGTAATTATCAAAAGGAGGACATTGCAACTACAGAGCAGTGTTGGAAGTAATTTTGGTACTAGAAGAAATATCCATGGAGCTGCTGCAGCTACAACAGCATATCCTGCCTGGAAATGATAAAATGAACTTTTAAGTACCAAACCTCTCGTTTCAAAAACTTTAAGAACAAACAAGACAGGATGCTGTGTGAGGAAGAAGCTATTAAGAAACACAAAAGCACAACAGCTTTACAGAAAAAAAGATTATCAAATAGATGAGTCATTTAGTAGAATAATTACCAATAAGACACAATATAGAACGCTACCAAATATGCCTCTAGGCTGCCGATGACCGGACAATGGAGCTTCATGAAGTATGTCAAGAAACCTATATGACACATTAAAAAATTGAGCTATAACAGCTATAAGATACTAAAGAAATTCTTGAAACAAATGATACTCAGAAATGTCCCGTTGCCTGCAATCACGCAAAATGTAGCAATCTTGAAATGTAACCTTAATAAGGATCAAGTAATTGACATCATTCAAGGAGGGGGAAAAGAAAAGCCAAGAGTGGTTCCATACTCTGAAAACCTCATTCGCATCATCATCTGCACTACATCAATCTTGCTAATGCATGGGAGGGGTGTCAAAGGCACAAGCTTAGACCCAAAATATGGAGAAGAAATGCAAGATTCCAAATTCAACGACATTAAACAACTTAACAGGCCAGTTGCGTCAGCAGTTCATCATCAGGTAGCTATTCACCAACTCACTAGCTACCAAAAGAAATCCTGGTACACCAATATCAAATTTTTAGGGGGAAGACCCGAAAATTTTCTCCCTAATCTCCATGAACCCAAGAAAACCCCTCGGCTCCAATCCTACAAACAAACCGGCAGGGACGACAAACCCCAATAGAGGGAGGTAGGGTTTCTACGAGAGATGCGGGGGGGTCGGGGAAGGCTTACAGGTTGTTCTCTTCAGCGGTGAGAGAAGCGGACGGGGAGGAAGAGGGTCTTTCGTGCGCCATCGCGATAGTTCACCCGATTCCAAAGTTCCGATAGCGGTCTTCTCGCTTCTGCCTAATCCTTAAGCTCGAGCTTCCCGATCATTTCCTCTCCTCTCTCGCTGCGATCAGCTGCGATGGAGGAGAGCGTGCGTGGGTCTAACAGTTAGAAGACGCAATTCGGCTCATCGGCGAGCTCTCTGCCTAAATAGGCCTATTTAAACCGTCTCGCAAATAGGCCAAGTTGGGGCACGGTCTGGGCCGGGCCGATTCTCGAAGAGGCCCAATTTCCACCCATCCCTCGATTTGTTTCCACTGTCTTCTCCCATTTCATCATTTATTCGTTGTGTTTCACATCGCATCGAACTGAATGCTGATGAAGATATAGTCCCCACTTCAATTCTTGTTGTCTTGAATGTTAGAGTAATTTTCATGTGATGTTGGTCATCGATTTGACTTTTTGATGTGGATCGATCACTAATTCTCACACTAACGTAGACCATTTTGGCTAATAATGCTATTTATAGTTTCTCTAATAGGATTTTTACTTCACTAGTTTGTAATTAGAGGTCGATTTATATATATACATATATATGTATATATATGTATATATATATATATAGTGTGTATATATATATACATATATATATATATATATGTGTGTGTATATATATATATATATGTATATATATGTATATATATACATATACATACATATCCATAATTTTGTGAACAGCTTTAGAAGAATGTAAATGATATTTCATGAATATTTTGAATTTTTGTAAATTTTAGGAGGGTATGGACATATAGCTTTTTCAATTCTTGGGTTGGCTAAAGTTAGGAAAACTAATTTTGCAAGCATTATTAATACTTTTTTTTTAGTGACTAGATTTTCTAGCGGTATACATTCTCTTTTTCTTTAAAAAATAAGGCAAATATCTTAAAAGTTATGAAAGCATTTAAAGAACTTTCACAACCATCATTGATGTAAAAAATATGAAATAATATTTATGTTTGAAAAAAAAATATTTATAAGAATTTAAAATGTATTATGAAAAATATTACTTTAATTTAGATTTTTATATTATTATATTTATTAAGAAAATTATATTTATCTCTCTCATATTAAGTCAATTTTTGATTGTCTAACTAGAATATTTATCTCTCTCATATTAAGTCAATTATATTCATTCATGTTTCTAGTTTGTGTCAGGAAATATCGAACCTTGCAAAATTATATTTGGCATATATCTAACAAGATTTCTCTAGTGCTTAAGTTAAATTAGAAAATAAGATATTGATTAAATATCAAACCTTTTAGGGCCAAATACATAAAAAAAAAAAAACTTATGGATTCTTGTGTGGAGGAACACACCTACGGTGGTCTTTTATAGTACAACTTCAACATCATTACACTTAAAAATACACATTAATGTTAGAGATATGCACTTCTCTCGATCCTGGTGGAATAGTGCCATACCAAACTCATAAAACATGTGCTAATCATAATGTGGTTGGTAACATTCGAGGGAGTAACATCGTGTTTGCCATATGATATTAGAATATTAGGATGCAGTGATAAGGTATTAATCCTATAATGCTAGAGTGTCAAGTAGTGCTAGGATGTCAATGATAATTACATTACTATTTTTTCTATTATATGTATTAAGTATATATCATAATATATACATACGTATATTATGTGGAAGAAAAAGGCGCATGGACAATCATAAGGATTAATAGAAGTTCATGATCACAGTTGAATATGAGATTTCTTCTATCCATATAAAGCTTACGAAGCTCTCCTAATTGATGGAAGAAATTTGATGAAAGAAATTTTATAACATTTGAAGCCTTAGTTGATATCATAATTGACGAAAGAAATTTTAGATGGTAATGATGATTATAATGATGAAATAAACATTATTTATGATATAAAAGAAAATAATATAATAAACTTAGCCATTGTAGAATAATCTTCAAATCGATATCTCGTATTTAATCGATTCTTGTTCTCCAACAGACTGCTTTTTTCGTTATATCCAATCGAATATAATCAATACATAGCATATTTCTAATTAGTCAAGTGTTCTTCTCTATTTTACATTATAATCCACCATAAAATTCATAGCCATAAAACCTAAACATCAGATAAAAAAAAAAAGGGTCCAGATGTTCGATTAGTTAAGTTTAAAAGTAAATTCAAAGATATTTAAGTCTTTTTTAATTAGAAAGATGAAAGAAAAAAATATATCTGTTATTCTCTTGTGCTCCCAATAAATTGGTGTAACATAATTTGGAAAAATAAGTTGTGAAAGATTATCCGATTATGATATTGATTTAAAATCTTACTCCATATTCAATACAAGGGTGATGTCAGACTAAAAGATTTCGAGTCTACCCAATTTGAAATATGTGTCAAACTCTACAAAACTATGTTAGGGGCATAGTCGATAAAACTCCTTTAAAGTTTAAATTAGTTTTCGAGTCAATAGTATCAACTAAATGTTAAATCTATAAGAGCAGAATGCATTAGAGCATGAGTCCCTTGAAAACATATATGATGGGTCTTTTTGTAGAGAAGAGTTTTGGACTATTATACTCAAAATTATCATTTAATGTCATGAATAATTATGTGTCTTCTTTGGTGTAATTATTGTTTTAAATTGTTCAAATTAAAAAAAAAATTCAAGAGACTTATTTGAAAATGTAGTTTTCTTTATAGTTATTTTGGTAGTTATTTTTTAAAGGTTATGTCTTTTGTGAAAATATTTATAAATAGGTATTTGAGAGTAAATTATGAACAATATCTCTTTTAGATTTTTCTTTCTTTCTTGATAACTCTTGATTGAATTAGATATTCTCTAATTCCTCTTTGAAATTTTTTTTATTATTTGCTCAGATCTTGTAAAGGTTTATCATATTCATTAAAACTATTTACATCAAACCCATAACAATCTTGTTAAGAAGAGGGTATAAATATCGTTTTAGAAAAATATTTATATACGTTTCAAGCCTAAATATATTTCTTATAGTGTTCTTGATTTTGTGTTTGTTATTAGTTTCTATAGTGTTTTTCATCCTCTTCTTTGTTATATTTTCTAATAATCTAAAATTGATATTTTGTAAGTTTATACAAATTCACCATGGAGGCCACAAATACCATCAAATTATTGAATCAAGATTTTGTTCGTTTAGATCATTTTGATGGAATGAATTTCACCCGTTGGCAAGACAAGATGAAGTTCATATTAACTATTTCAAAGATTTTATATGTGCTTGTTCTAAATCTTCAATCAATTTATAATCCATCTGATAATGACACCGATGAAGTCAAGACTAAACGAAAGAAGAGAAATGAAGATGAAGTTATGTGTAGAGAACATATTCTCAATGCTCTTTTGGACTGGCTTTATGATCTTTATGCAGTTAAACCATCTGCAAAATCAATTTGAAAAGCTTTGGAATTCAAGTATCAAGTTGAGGAGGAAGGTACAAAAAAAATTTTAATTTTTAAAAATTTTAATTATAAGTTTGTGGATGCAAGCCAATCTTGGCACAAGTGTATAAGTTACATATTATTATTAATCAATTGAAACCTAAAAAAATCGAACTTCCTGAACCTTTTCAAGTAGAGGCTATAATAGTTAAATTACCTTCATCTTGGAAAGGGTATGGAAAGAAGATTTTACATGACTCCAAGGATATCACTTTGGAACAAATTCAAAAACATCTTCAAATCAAGAATGAGAGATAAGAGTGAGAACTCTTTGGGTAATATAAAAACAAATGTTGTAAATCAATCTAAGAATTCTAACAAAGATAAGCAAAATAAAGAAAATCATCTTGGCTCCAAAAGGGATCATGAAAAATTTAAGAAACCAAAAAATGGAGGCTATTTTGCTTGTGAAAAACCTAACCATTTTGCTAGGGATTGCAGATTTAAGAAAGGCCAGAAACCAAAAGTTAACTCCGTTAAGAGAGATGATAATATAATCGTTACGGTGAGCAAAGTGAATGCCATCTTTGGCAAGGTTTATGTTTGATGGTATGATAATTGTGCTTCCATCCATGTTTGCTATGATAAAAGACTCTTTAAGACTTATAAAGAAGTCACAAATAGGTAAGAGATTCAAATGGAAAATGAAGTTTGTTCTAAGATGATTGATAAGGAAAATGTGGAACTTACTTTCACTTTGGGAAAGAAAGCCACTCTTATTAATGTTTTTCATGTACCAGATACGAGTAGAAATTTAGTAAGTGAAAATCTCCTCGCCAAACCTAGAATTAAATTTGTATTTGAATCTTGAAAATTAATTCATTCCTGTAATGAAACTTTTGTTAGAAAAAATTATTCCACTGAGGGAATGGTTAAATTGTATATTGTTGATAATTATTTTAAATTTAATAAAGATGTTATTATGATTCTTATTTATTATGGCATGATAGATTAGCATATATTGGAACTAGCACCATTAAAAGAATGGTTAAGTGTAGCTTAATAAATTATTATTTTGATAATTTTAATAAATATAAAATTTATGTTAAATCAAAGATGATGAACAAACACTTTAAAAGTGTTGAAAGGCATCCTAATTTATTAGATTTAATATATTCTGATATATATGAATTAAATGACATTAAGAATAGGAGGTAATAGATGTTTCATTACTTCTATAGATAATATATCTAGGTTCTTATATTTTTACTTATTGAAACATAAAAATGATGCTTTTAATGCTTTTAAGGCATATAAAGTAGAAGTTGAAAATCAATTAGGGAAGAAAATTAAAGTTTTAAGAAGTGATAGAGGAGGAGAATATTTTTCTAATGAATTTAACTTGTTTTGTGAATAACATGATATAATTCATGAATGTTTAACACCTGGAACGCTTGAGCAAAGTGGATTAGCAAAAAAAAAAAAAAAGACCTTATCTGGAGATGATAAATGTTATGTTGTTACATGCTAAATTATCTTATAACTTGTGAGGAAATGCTTTATTAGCTATATATCATATTTCAAATAGAATTCCTTTTAAAAAGAATAAGATCTCTTTATATGAGTTTATGGAAAGGAAGATAATCTAACATTAGTTATTTTAAAGTGTAGGGGTATCTTTTATATTTCAAGAATAATGATCCTTAAAGGATAAAGTTAAGACATAAAGAAATCAAATATGCATTTGTAGTCTATACTTTAATTAGCAAAGTTCACGGACTTCTTAATTTGGAATCTAATATCATAATAGAATCTCAAAATGTGGAGTTCTTTGAGCACTTATTGACTTCAAATAATAATATTCTTCCTTTAGCCAGAATCACTAGTAGAGACATCTTAAAAGGTTGGTGAGTAACCTAATTATCTTTTAGTTAGATATCAATCAATTTCACAAGAGGTTGGAGAGCAATCTCATGAATTAAGGAGAAGCACTCGTATACGGAAAGCAAAAAACATTAGGATTAGATAAGATTGATTTTCAAAGTATTTCCTTTTACCTTGTAGAAGGAACAATTGAGAGAGTCTTAAGAATAATTTCTCTTATTTATAAGTGGAATCTGATCTTAAAACATTTTAAAAAAGTTATGGTCTCTCATGATACTACGTTTTGGAAAGATGTTATTAATGATAAGATGAATTTTATTATGTCAAACCACACTTGGAAACTTATCGATTTACCTTTTACCTCTAAATCTGTTAGTTGTAAATAGATATTTCATAGGAAGTATCATACATATGGTATTCTCTAAATGTTCAAAGTAAGGTTAGTTGCTAAATGATTTTGACAAAAGAAATGAATGAATTCTTTTGACACATATGCTCCTGTGGTTAGGATTACATCTATTAGAATTATTTTTGCTTTAGCATCAATTTTTAAAATTTATATTTATCATATGGATGTCAAAACAATATTTCTAAATGGAAACCTCGACGAGGAGGTATATATGAAACAACCTAAATGTTTTGTTCTATCAAAAATGATAAACATAAAGTATGTAAACTTATTAAGTAAAGTATGTAAACTTATTAAGTCATTGTATGGTTTAAAGCAAGCTCCAAAACAATGATACAAGAAATTTGATGCAACAATTATTTCTAATAGATTTGTTCACAATGTTACGGATAAATATGTTTATCTCAAAATTTGTGATGACTATATGGTGATAGTTTGTCTTTATGTTGATGATATGCTAATAGTGAACAATGATATGAAAGGTATTGTAGAAACAAAGAGATTTCTATCTTTAACATTTAAGATAAAAGATCTTGGGCAAGTTGATATCATACTAGGTGTTAAGGTAAAAAGAAATGGTGGAAGATATGTTTTAAGTCAAACTCATTACTTAGAGAAAGTACTGGAGAAATTTAGTCACTTAAAAATCAAAGAAGCAAATATTCTGTTTGACCCAAGAATCAAATTAGTCAAGAATGTTGGAAGAACAATGACTTAATTAGAATATTCAAGTGCTATAGGAAGTTTGCAACGTAATGCACAAGACCTGATATAGCATTTGTAGTTAGTAAATTGAGTAGATTTATTAACAATCCAAATGTAGAGCATTGGAAGGCTATTAAAAGAGTTCTTGGGTACCTTAACTCAAAATTTCTTATTATTTTAGAAGAATATATTGATGCAAGTTGGATATCGAGTTTTAGAGATTACAAATCCACTACTACTCGGGTGTTCACCTTGGGAGGTGGTGTTATTTTTTAGAAGAGCAAGAAACAAACATGTATAACTCACTTAATTATGGAATCAAAATTTATTGCTCTCGCAAAGCAGGAAAGGAGGCTGAATGTTTGAGGGACTTTCTATTAGAAATTTCATCGACTTCTAAGAGTATGAATTCAATTTCTATATTTTGTAATAGTCAAACCACTTTAGCTCGTGCGTATAGTAAAATATATAATGGAAAGTCAAGACACAAGTCTTAGATATGCTATATGAGAAAATTAATAAAAAGTGAGATTATTTCACTAATATTCATGAAAATAAGTGAGAATTTGGCTGACCTGTTCATCAAATCCCTTACAAGAGAAGTTGTAAATCAATATCAAAATAGATGGGGCTAAAACTTCTTGAAGAAAAGATCCATAAATGATAGTAATCCTACTCAATATCATGAAGTAAGTAATGAAGAGTTCAAATGGGAAGAATAAGTCATTGACATGTTGAGTGGTTCAACACTTAGAAATATTTTACTAGTCTCATCCAAAGATGTTAAATTGTTAGTTATTACTAAATGAGGATTGAGTTATTATACTCTTAATGAAGTTCAGTCAAATTATGAGAAGTATCTTAAAAAGTGATAAAAATAATATAAGAACTTCACCTATATGAACTTAGAAGTGGTGCCGTTTCGATTGAGAGTTGGAGTTTCTCTCATAAATGTTCAAAAACTTGGATGAGCCCAAGGCCATTTTAGAGCTGAATGAGAATTTATGAGCAATACAAAGATATTGTATTTATATGTATGGTATCACTGGTGTTGTCATTAGGAATAACAAATTCAAAACTTTTATGTTATTTGGGATTTTGATTTCACTTTGTGATGCTTACATTAAGATAATATTTAAATCGAAAAATAAATTATCTTATTTATAAATATTATTTAATCACTTAGAAAAAAATTAAATTTGAATAAGTAGGGGATTGTTATAAATTGTTCAAATTAAAAAAAGGATTTTCTTTTCAAAAGAGTTATTTGAAAAGGTGATTTCCTTTGTAGTTATTTTGGTAATTATTTTTCAAAGATTGTGTCTTTTGTGAAAATATATATAAATAGGTATTTTAGAGTAAATTATGAATAACATCTCTTTTAGATTCTTCTACTTTCTTAATAACTCTCGAAGTGATTGAATTATACATTATCTAATTCTTCTTTAAAAATTTTCTATTATTTGCTCAACACATATCTTCTAAAGGCTTGTCATATCAACTAAAACTATTTACATCAAACTCATAACAATCTTATTGAGAAAAGGATACAAATATCATTTTTAGAAAAATATTTATACATGTTTCAAGCCTAAATATATTTTTTGTAGTATTCTTAATCTTGTGTTTGTTATTGATTTCTAATATTTTTCATCCTTTTCTTTATTATATTTTTTAATAATTATATTACATCGAATTTGAAAGATATGATATGATTGTGAGTGTAATTATAACATTCGAGGACGAAATCATGGTAATCATATGATAGTGAGGTATCAATAATATTATCTTATCAAAGATGTATACTGCCTTACTCCTTGGTTCGGTGCAAACAAAGGACAAGTTCAATTCATCATATTACCGGCATTGCTGCAAATAAACTTGTGCGTGTATATTACCACCAAGCACAGACGGTACGAAATTAAGCCATGCAAGAAGAAGGCATCTTCCCCATTATTTTACGTGGAAGCGAACGTCTTTGTACGCTTGCGGACACCTCCAAACGCTGCTGTCAACAGTTCCGTGCGAGGAATGCAACCCAACGTGGCTTCTTGTTCGGCGCGGTGATCTCTTTCCGTGATGACAGTTTGATATGGACCGAGGCGCATTTAGTACAAGTCTCCTTTGTTCCGTAGCTATATGACAGTGAGATGCGCAGGGCTACATGTTTAGGTTACGTGGAGGAGAATAGATGAGCTGATGGAGGGATGGTTAGATGGAGACTCAAGGAATTAGGCAGGCAGGGGGGGCCTCAACATATGTTGTGCTGTGCATGTTGACGGCGTGCAGGATGAATAAAACAATGGAGCATGCAGTATGTCTGATTATTACGTATCGTAGGGTTTTTTTTTTATTTCAGGACAAAAAAAGGTAAAATACTATATGCACAGCATCACTTGATTCATCAGTGTTCAAGCCATGTCACAAAGCATCATGCTAATGTCCTCTAAGTTCCTTAGAAACATTACTATCTTGGTAATCCGTATATCAATGGTGGTGAAAGAACAAATATGAAGATGATATAATGCAAGTATTTCTTTGAAGCATATCTCTTGTTTGGAATGTTATTTTGTTTGTAGTAAAAAAGTGTTGGGATATATTTTAAGAACCATCGAACGACTACTGACTTATGACAAACTTTGTGATGACTTATGTTTGTGTTCGGTTGCTTCAAGAGATGTCTTTTTAAGTTTATTAGGGTTTCAGATGTGTTAGACTTACTTTTAGTTTACGGAACCAAATGGAGTCATCGATTGCACAGTGAAGACTTCATTTCGCACCTACCAAATTGTAGTCATATTTGTGAGGCAAAATGTTCTTAAAAGGTACGCTTGAGTTTGTAATCGCCATCTTTTAGGCCGGTGTGTGTGTGTGTGTTTTTTTTTTTTTGGTACTGACCTCATCACCTTTCCTTGGTTTCAGTACTTAAGCAACATAAATATCAATCCCATCTAAAATGGAATTACACTTAACTTTTATGATAAGATTGCTAGTCCTATCCAAATGTCATATCTTCTTCATATGTCACTTACACCAACCATGAGAACCTCTCTTTTCATGTGCGACTTGTAACTTTATAAAAAGAAAAAAAAACTATATATTCTATCACGCGTATTCGTTAGTGATCAAATCGCATTGGTTTGATTCATCAAAAAAATTAGAATCAGACCCTTGATCAATCTGATCGAATTATTTTTATATTTTGTGAGATTATTTTGATTTTTTTTTCTTTTTTTAATCTTTTATATATCTTCTTTATATTGTCAAGATGTTTAAATTAATGGAGGAATCATTAATGATGTTGAAATGTTTGGATTCAATGCATAATTAAAGACATAGTAATTATGGGATATAACATGGGTCATCGTCTAAAATCTCTAAATCTGATTCCACAAACACTCAGATTCTCACGTTCATCCATCCTACTATAGAAGCCCCAAGTACATTATCATTTAATAAACTATCTATCTCTGGTGTTATCAGTAACTCTTTAAATTTAACTGAGTATATTCCTAACTTAGTTTTGTATTGTCTTTTCGCAAGAGAATTTGATTTTCTCATTCTTAATTAACTTGCAACATTTTAGGAAAATGATCATGATTAAAAATCCGAGTCACACTTTAGATTGGACAATCAGAATATCCTATATTACAAGGTTGAGTAATGTTTAATAAGTTCATCCCTCTTTCTCGATATACTTCTCCATCAATTACATTAATAAATAAATAATTTATATGGTTGAGTTTTTTAGATAAAATATTTTCTAAAGTCTCATAATTTTGACTCACTATCTTAATTCAATTAAAACCATACTAGGTTGCGATAACTTCCTTATTCATATAGATTGATGATCAAAACTCATTCTCTATTCATCATATATCTTTTAATTTTTCAAAAAAAAATTATAACTAAAATACAACAAAGAGACTCACTTCTTCCTCGTTGCTCCTACCATCATCTTTTATTACTCTATAAATTTTTAAATAATATATCAAATTTTGAGTTTGACCCGTCAATCCACCCGTTCAACCAATGACTCGATAACTCAAGAAAACATGATCAAGTCGACATATGATATGATTCTAATAACTAGAAATAAAGCGCCACCTATCATCGATGACAAATTCTTTAGAGTACACCAAAGTTTCGTACGCTTTTACCGGGCTCTCACGTATGTTATCCATCTCAAAGACCAACCCCATCATATCATGTTTATAATTATTATTGGTTATTTTGTTTGAGAAGTTGTTTTAGGATTTTTCCAAGGGACATTTTAACTTCCTTTTCGAAAACAGCCATCAATCTTATCAATCTTTGACTTTTCATATTCTTCTATGCTTTCACTTTCCACTCGACACTCAAAACAAGTATGGGTTAGGGAGTCTATTGCCCATTCGAGTGCTTGGGGAACTGTAAATTACTTTGTGTTTCTTGTTTGTTTCTCGAGAGGAGATATCAAGAAGTTATTTGGACGAGATAAAAAATATATATATGTATGTACAATTTAATTTGACTCGTGAAGTAACTCGTTATAGATGACTTGTTCTTCGTGCCCAACGAGGAGACTCTAAACACCCTGTTTGGAATGATCCCAAAGTTCCAAAATTCTATGAATATTCTTTATTTTAAATGTTGAGAAATCTTAAAAAGTTGCCTTGATCCCAACAAAACGAGCCTTTTATATTTCAAGTTATTTATATTTTTTTTCTTCAAAATCACCTTGCTTTTGCGTCGGATAAATATAAATTTTCATAGTGAGAGTGGTGCAAGGTATACGAGCGTGTGAATAAAGGATAAAAGGTGAGCTGATTTATAAAAATTAAGAAAGAAATTTAATTCAATGATGTATGGGCATCAAATCATCAAAATTTGTAAAAGAAAATTAAAATGTAAATACAAAAAGATAGTAAGTGATATGAGTAGATTGACACCTAGCGAGCTCTCGACACCTTTGATCGACACTTCAAAATATGATGATACCAACTTAGCAACACTTGGTAAGCACTCAATTATCAATAAGTAGATATTAACTCTCAATATATGGAATATAAAATGAAATCGTAATTTTTAGATTTAACGCACCTGTGTCCCACAATTGGATGAGTCGTAGATTCATAACTAGGCTTTAGAATCTTCCAACCATAATTGAATCTTCTACGATTCTCCATCATACTATAAAAGATTTCAAGTATGTTGTCGTTAACATAACAATATCAATTTTCATATTAGATCATATTATATTATTTTTTTAATCGAAATTAATTATTCTAAAAACTTAATATTAATTAAGTTTTCTGAATTATTTATTAACTTAAAAGGTGATTGAGGGACACGCCCGTATAGTTGGATGAATCAACATGAAAGGGCACTGCATTTGCAACCAAACACAATTACAATGACAAGATTCACAATTACATCATATTGCTCAAGGTAGATCTACATACCAATGCTTACGCAGGAAAGTTGGGTAATCCACACTCAACACACCACTAAGTTAAGTCTCCTTATCAATGCATGTAGCATCATTAGCATAGTGGGACCGTAATTAAGACTTTGGACAATGCTTGACTCATGAATTGTGTACGTTTAAATTTCAAAATGTCCCTTTTATTCTTCTCAAAGGCAATCGAGGCAGTAGAATACAGATGGTTTTTGTTTGACTGTAATAATCCTACATCCCTATCGATTTTTGTTTTCATCCCCTTGAAGTCAAGAAGGAATAATATTTCGTTGTTTGAATCATAATTATATTCTATCTAAATTGAAATCACGAATGGCCCGTATGCTTTTAAAATCGAAATTAGAATCAAGATTAAGGTTAATTAGAACCAATTAATATAAAAAAATTAGATTAAAGCATTTTTATTTAAATAATATGAAATTTTTGGTACTTATAATTTTTTACTTGTTATTATTTTCACTTTTGTATAACTTGTTAGGGATCGAGCAGCACTAAGAGGGGGGCGGGGGGAATTAGTGCAGCGGTAAAGAACGATAAACTTTCTGGTGATTTGAACAAGTTCTAAAACTTCGTACGATAAAAATCACATTTTCGATTAAAACTGATTTCGATTAAAGTGTAATGAAAAGTGCTTAAAGTAGGGAGTGTTTAGAGAGGAAGAAGGGCAGCGATGAGTAAGTTATGCAGCGAAGAAAAGGAGGTTTGCAGAAAGGTAAATTGTGAGAAAGTAAATGCAAACCGATTTATAGTGATTCGGTCATCCGACCTATATCCACTTCCCGATTCCTCTTCGCTTGAGGCCACCGGCTTTCCACTAGCTATCCTTCTTCCAACGGGCGATGATAACTCCCTTACAACTCCTCTCCTTTTGACGGGCTTAGGAGATAACCCTTACAAGCACTCTTATCCCTCTCTTGGACTAGAATACACTCAAAGCTAAGAGGGAAGATTTTGAACACTTTCAAGAGAGTTTTTCCCTTCTTTTTTCAGTTCTAGACACCCTTTCATCCAAGAATATGAGAGGTATTTATAAGCCCAAAGAGGATTCAAATTTGGGCTCCAAATTTGAATTCTTTTCGGGCTTCCCAATGCTAGCGGTGCCATCACTTGTCAGTGGCGGTGCCACCACCTGCCAGTTGTCAGACTGATAATGTATTGGGTGGTTCCACCGCCCAAGGCAGCGGTGCCACTGTCTAGCCTGGGCGGTTCCACCACCCAACATTCTGGTCCTGGGCGATGCCACTGCCCAGCACTTTTCAACATACGAGTTTGGGTCGAAAACTCGACCCAAACCGATCCCAAACAAGGCCCAATGGGCTCCTACTTGGGTTATTAGATTAACACCTAATCCTAACCCAAATTAATATTCTAACTATGAAATTAAAGACAATTCCTAAGCTATTACAAAGTCCGACAAGTTAAGACTTCTTTCGGCGAGCTTTCGACGAACCCTCAGAAACCATTCTGTGGACTTCCGGTAAGCTCCCGGACTTCACGATGATCTTGGCGAGTTCCAACGAGCTTCATTAGCAAGCTCCGATCTTTCTTGGCAAGCTCCACGAACTTCCGATAAACCTTCCAGTAAACTTCCAAAAACCCTTCGGCAAGCTCCCTACTCGTTCTCGGTCGGTTCCAGCAACACTCCCAACGAATCTTTGGACTCCCGTTGAACTCTCGAACTCCCAATGATCCATCACACTTGACTTTCGGTACTTTGTTTCGCTTTACATCTTCATCGTCATCGTAGTTAATCCTGCACACAAATAAACAAATACTTTACTTCGATCTAGACAATTATTACAACGCGAATTGACATTCAGTTGCCCAGTACGTCATTGGTCGGCGCTTCGTCCGATCCTTCGGCACATCGTCCTCTCTTGCGACTTATTGCCCAATCGGTGATTGACCTCCGTAACCCTGATATCCTTGGTGCAACTCCGCTCTTCTTGGCCCGAGGCCCGATGTACGAAGCCACCTGCCGATTGTCGACCGAACCTCCGGCTTGACATCCAATATCCTGACGTGATCACCTCCGGCGCAACGTCAATTCCTCTAGCATCAACTGTCTAATCCTGATCGATAGTAGACCCGCGTAATTCAAAACTCAGTTAGACTACAAATCACAATCAATTAGTTTCATCATCAAAATCTAAGATTCAATAATTTTTCTCTTTTTGATGATGACAACTAATTGATGACTAACGGAGTTAACCACAACTCCCCCTATCAATATGCCATTGATAAAAACCTTGGATTATCCTAAATCCAAGCAACATTCATCATAATGTTATGAGAAATATTTAAACCATCATGCAAATATATAAAATATTTAATTCAATGCATGAAGTCATCAATCTACTTCCCCTATGTCATCAAAAAAAGAAGAAGTTGCATCATAGCTAGTTTTCAAGGATATGTAAATTTTACAATCATACTAGCTATTAATAATATCATACAACATTTAAGCGTACAATCATGGCAAGATTTTTAAAGATATCCAAGCATAGCAATTCAACACTTGTTTCTTGTGCAAATTTACACTTTGCTTTTCTTTGCAAGGTAGCAAGTTCCTTCATTACAATGATTGAGCTAGCAAATTTTTCATTCAAGTGTGCTAGCTAGCAAAAGCCTTATCCCCATTTTATCAATGTCAAAAAGAAAGGGAGGATCAAATACTTCAAATAATCTTACATAAGATTCAACAATAATTTATAACAAAAATGCAAGCAATTTTGCTGAAAAAGTGGAGTTGAGCAAGATTTTTGCCTCTCTTGAGATAGCAACTTTTAGCTTCTTAATATTCAAGCTAGCAAATTTTTCTGCACAAGCTAGTAATTTAACTCCCCCTTTATCATTATCGAAAAGAAGGAAGGAACCAATGATCAATTATAACTTTGCATCAATCAATATATCAATCATCACAAGATGCATACAAGACAACAATGCAAAGAAATCATGTCATGAAGGATATCAATATGTAAATTCAACAAGGATCAAAACTAAGAGATATCATTCATGAATCATAACTATTCTTTTTAACAAGAACAAGATTATGATTTTAAAACAAATTCTAAGCATATAGTTCCGAGAAATCAAAATCACGATTCACAAATATTTTCTTTATGATCAATTTTCAATTTTTTATAAGGAATATACAACCAAGAATCATGATGAAAATATATCAATATCATGGATCAAGTTATAATTACAAGTGCTAAAATATTTCCTTTTCATTCATTTTCAAGCCAGAATAAATCAATGATTCAATCATTAAGCACATTTCTTTTTCATCAAATTTTCATTCATCACATGAGACATGCAAGCCAAAGAAATCTTGTCATTTCTATATCATGAAATATATGACATCAAAGCTCATGATTCATTTGAAAAGATATAGCACAAAGAGCATCTTGATTTATACATAAGAATTTTCATCAAGATCACATTTCATGAAAAATGTAAGTATTGAGTTCCGAGAAATCAAAAGACAAGTTACATTTCGTTTACGGAATTCTCTTTTGATCAACGGAAGGAGCATGGTAAACGATCTTGATTTATTAAGATCTTCAATTATAATTATCAAGATTAAGAATTCAATAAATATTTACTTTAGCAAATAATCACATAAGCACTTCATTATTACATAAGAAATCTCATTGCATCATGATTTATAAATTCTTTCTCTACACATGAACATAGGAGATAAAATAGCAATAATATCAATCATGATTCATTGGATAACAAATAGCAAAGAGAATAATTTGTTTCATGTATAAGGGACATTAAGTCATCAACATCAAAAGAAGAATTTGAGTTTTAAATCAAGATCAAGATTCATGAGGTAAGATCTAAAAAATATTCCAAGTATCAAATATTGAGATATCAAGGCTTGGGTTGTTTTCCTCTTCAGTAAATGATAAAAGGAAGCAATTATAGAGGAAAGTATTTCAATTCACATAAAATATCTCAAGTTAAGAATTCAAAGTCATGATTTCAAGAGATCAAGAGACGAGTCATAAAATCATTCAAACTGATTTTATTAACTCAAAACTCGTAATCAAATTATCAAAATCATTTTTGAGATTCATAACATGAATGAAGTGATTATCAACTTTTTAGAGATTGTAAAATGATAAATAGATTTTTGATAAACACTTATTATCAAATCATCAATTTCATAATTCATTTAGAAGGTTCTCCTCTATCGTAAATAAAAAAATTATAGGAGAATAAAATAAATTAAGGAAGATAGAATATGATTGAAGCATGATTCATTTTTAAAATGTATCTTATGTCATAAACACGAATCAAGCATTTGTCAAACCCAAAATCATCCTCAAAATTATATTCACTAAATTCATACATGACAAGCATAGATTTATTAAAAAATCGATAAGATAGATGATTGCATTTTATTTTTATAAATTTCTATTTATATAATTTGCTTCTTATAAGCATGCCTTTGCCTTAAAATAAAATGTCAACATTCAAGATGGAAAGACAAATTGTCATTAAGTCGAATCACATTAAGCATATGACATTTTTCAAAAGATTCGATATATTCACATGATTCATGAAATGAGTTCATTAATTTCAATAGGATAGAAAATCCATTTTCATTTTATTCAATTGACTTTATATAAGCATATTCAAATTTTCATGTAAAAACTATGCATCACGTTGAAAGCGAAATCATCAATATGTTTGCTTCTATCTTTTAATCATATTTGATGTACAAGCATTACCTTGAAACATGCCATTAATTTTTAGTGTCAAAAATCATGCATCTTGTTTGAAACCGATATCATCATGAAGATTATCAAGACAAAAATATAATATATTATTTCAAGAAATGAGATTTAATTTATATCATGATAATGTGTTTCATTTTAAGTTGTTTGTTTTATGTAAGTGTACTCATGTTTCAAAAGATGAGTATCAAATTTAAAATCAAAACATGAGTTTGTCATCAAGATATAACAACTTCAAATCATTATGATATCATAAATTTATCAAGCATGACAATAAATTTTTAATAGTTTCATTTCATCATTATAAATGATGATTTCATAAGGTATGTTCAAATTGTTTGAAAACCATGAATCATCATGTAAATCCAAAATTGTCATTAAAATCATTCATTAGAAGAAATTGTTGGGGGTATCATAAATTGATTACATGTGAACATGTATCAACATTTCAAAGCAAGATGTAAGTTTCGTCATAAAAACCGTTTAATCCAAACACATCAAAAATAATACATCATGATGACATATTTTCCATTTTTATGTGTTTTATTTTATGTGGTTGACCTCATATAAGGATGTTCACATTTTCACACAAAGGCCAAGCATCATATAAATTCGAAAAATAATTTTCATCATGAAAATCGAAGTATATAATCATGGATTAACCCTATTAAATATAATCATGCTAATTAACTTTTGTGTTAAATGATGCATCAAAATATGATATGGAAATCATAAACTAAGCAATCATCATTCATAATTTTTTACTTTTCGAAAATACTCGAAGGAAAAGCATAGTATAAATTTTAAAATAATTTTTTTAATTTCCAAAAACATAAGAAAAGCATGAAAAAATTCCTACTAACTAAGTTAAGCATTCATGGAAAGCATCATGTAATTTCAAAATAATTCAAGTGAGTTAAGTTAGTAGTCAAAGCCCGTTAAAGTCCAATTCGTCGTTTCGTCACTTGATTCATCCAATTCGTCGTTTCCTCTTCTTTGACCTCTTACTCCGTTCAAGTTTATTATTTATTTTAGATTTTTTTTAATGAACTTATTAAGATTTAGTGTTCGAAGTTTAAAGTTCTCATTGTCCTCATCACTTAAGTCATCAATCAAGTGGCATTCATTTATCCAAAGTTTTAAATCCTTCGTATTTTTTGGAAGGTGGTTCAAGTGTTCATCAAGTTTCAAAAGTTCCAAGAAACTCATTTCATCGGTCATTAATGACCCGATTAATTCTTCCAATGGAAAGTCATTTAAATTTTTTGATTCTTGTATCATCGTTATTTTAGGATCCCACCTTTTTGGAAGAGATCTTAAGATCTTACTTACGAGTTCAAAATCTCAAAAACATTTATCAAGAGCTTTTAGACTATTGACATCATCCGTGAAATAGGTGTACATGTCGTCGATAGTCTCGCTTTGTTTCATTTGGAAAAACTCAAAATCATGCAATAAGAGGTTTACTTTCGAGTCTTTGACTCTACTAGTTCCCTCGTGTGTGATTTCAAATGTTCGTCAAATTTCAAAAGTTGTTTCGTATGTAGAAATCCGATTGAACTCGTTCTTGTCCAAAGCGCAAAATAAGGCATTCATAGCCTTTGCATTTAAAGAAAAAGATCTTTTCTCTAAGTCCAACCATTCGTTCATCGGTTTAGAGGGAAGTTGAAAATCATTTTTAATAACATTCCATAAGTTTAAATCTTGAGAAATCAAGAAAACTCTCATTCAAGTTTTTTAATATGTGTAGTCTAAACCGTTAAACAACGGTGGACGAAAAATCGAAAAGCTCTCTTGAAAGCCATGAAGAGCCATTTCTTACGGGTGTAAATCCGAATGAGAAATAACGTTGCTTTGATACCGATTGTTGGAGATCGAGCGACACTAAGAGGGGGGAGGGTGAATTAGTGCAGCGGTAAAGAACGATAAACTTTCCGATGATTTAAACAAGTTCGAAACTTCATATGATAAAAATCACGTTTTCAACTAAAACCAATTTCGATTAAAGCATAATGGAAAGTGCTTAAAGTAGAGAGTGTTTAGAGAGGAAGAAGGGCAGCGATGAGTAAGTTACACAGCGAAGAAAAGGAGGTTTGCAGAAAGGTAAATTGCGAGAAAGTAAATGCAAATCGATTTATAGTGGTTCGGTCATCCGACCTACATCCACTTCCCGATTCCTCTTCGCTTGAGGCCACCAGCTTTCCACTAGTTATCCTCCTTCCAACGGGCGAGGATAACTCCTTTACAACTCCTCTCCTTTTGACGGGCTTAGGAGATAACCCTTATAAGCACTCTTACCCCTCTCTTGGACTAGAACACACTCAAAGCTAAGAGGGAAGATTTTTAACACTTTCAAGAGAGTTTCCCCCTTCTTTTTTTTAGTTTTAGACTCCCTTTCATTCAAGAATGTGAAGAGTATTTATAGGCCCAAAGAGGATTTAAATTTGAGCTCCAAATTTGAATTCTTTTCGGGCTTCCTGTACTTAGTGATGCCATCGCTTTGTCGGTTGTCGATCGACAGCAGTGATGCTGCATTGCCAACGATTCAGTCTGGCGGTGCCATCGCCCAGCACTTTTTAGCATACGAGTTTGGGTCAAAAACTCAGCCCAAACCGGTCCCAAATTAATGTACTAACTATGAAATTAAAGACATTTTCTAAGCTATTACAAAGTCCGACAAGTCAAGACTTCTTCCGGCGAGCTTTCGGCGAGGGTTTGACAGTCTTCCGATGAACCCTCGGAAACCATTCTGCGGACTCCCGGTAAGCTTCCGGACTTCACGATGATCTTGGCGAGTTCTAATGAGCTTCATTGGCAAGCTCCGCGAACTTCTGATGAACCTTCCAGCGAACTTCTGAAAACCCTTCGGCAAGCTCCCTACTCGTTCTCGGCCGGTTCCGGCAATACTCCCAATGAATTTTCGGACTCCCATCGAACTCTCGAACTCCCAATGATCTATCACACTTGACTTTCGGTATTTTGTTTCGCTTTACGTCTTCATCGTCATCGTAGTTAATCATACACACAAATAAAAAAACACTCTAATTCGATCTAGACAGTTATTATAACGCGAATTGACATTCAGTTGCCCGGCACATCATTAGTCGGTGCTTCGTCCGATCCTTCGGCACATCGTCCTCTCTTACGGCTTATTGCCCAATCGACGATTGACCTTTGCAACCTCGATATCTTTGGCGCAACTCTGCTCTTCTTGGCCCGATGCCCGACGTATGAAGCCTCCTGCTGATTGTCGACTGAACCTCTGGTTCGACATCCAATATCCTGACATGATCACCTCTGACGCAACGTTAATTCCTTCGGCGTCAACTGTCTAATCTTGATCGATAGTAAACCTACGTAACTCAAAACGCAATTAGACCACAAATCACAATCAATTAGTTTCATCATCAAAATATGAGATTCAACATCTCTATAAGATTCTCCATCATATTGTTTCAACTTTAATTTACTTTTAACTATTTCAGATTTCATAATTGTAAATTTATATTATATGTAAGATTGTACTGTTTTACATTATATATATTATTTTTTAGTGTAAAAAGAAAGCAGAAGTTTAAAATTCGAAGGAAAGTGTATATCATAATTTATATATTTTTTTTAATTTTTGCACGATAATAAGGCCAAGATCCAAAGTTCTCATTGACATGGAACTTCCAAAAAATAAAAATTATTATTAGATATTAGAATGATTAAAATTTCAAGTGAGTCTTTGTTAGATTAGATTATCTTTTTGAGATTATACTATCTTATTCATTATTTTTATTATTTATTTTTTAAAATAAAAAAGTACAGTATTATTTGCTGTTTATTTCGTTTCTTTATGAAGCATCACCACATGGAAATCTCGGGTCTTTTTCACTCGATATGAATAAACACTAACTTATCAATCGGATAAACATTATCAAACATAGTCCAATAAAAAGTTCACAGAAATTATCTGAATGAAATTAGAAAATCTAATCATTTTGGAACACGGGAGAAATTCGCCATCATTTAAATCACTTCACAAGATTGATTCATATCTCCCTGAGAGGACGTCTTCCCTTGTTAAGTTCCTATTGGTAGCCTTGGGGATCACATTTCATGCCAAATCGGATCCCTTCTCAGCTTCAAAAAGTGACAAGATTTAAGTAAAAATAATAATAATTCAGATCAATTTTATCATTTGACGGTCAAGATTAACAGTGACAAGACGTATGATTTTACTTTGGATAAAAAAAAATAAAAATCATATTACCATAATCAATTATTCCCATTCTCAATTTCCATCCACTTTCTGTGTCATCAAATGACCCTGCAATCTTCTTTCCCACCTCCCCCCTCCCCTCCCCCCCCTCCATTCTCATCTCTCCACCCATGGTAAGTGTATTCGGATTCTGGTTTCGCCATAACCACTTTCTTATCTCTTGCTTTTTCTATAATAAATTAATAATATCAGTTCATTTACCAAATTTGGTGACGTCGTGTCGCCGTTATCTCTATGTGACTCCGTCGTCGCCGCCAACAGACTCTCTTTGGAGGAACACGATAAAGACGAGGCAAGCGCCGATTACGCCGGGATGCCTACCATCATGATAGCTTACGTCGAACAGCGACAGCGCCTCGTGTCTGACGGCGATGCGGAGCACAGCGACGGCGGCGACGCCGGCCAGGAAAACATCGGCGCGCTCGATGTCGCCGCCGCCGCCGGAGACATCGCCCTCGCTGCACGGGACTTCGGCGGGATGGTCTTCATTCCGCCTGCCACCCTGCTCCGGCCGTCCACGACAGACGACGTAGTTCGCGCCGTCCGCGTCGCTAGGCGTTCGTCCCGACTTACAGTCGCCGCCCGCGGCAACGGCCACTCTGTCGGCGGCCAGGCCATGGCTAGGGGCGGCGTCGTGCTCGACATGCGCGATCTCGGGCCCCCCATGGAGCTAGTCCGGTGCGGGGGCGTTGCCGCAGACGTCCCCGCGGGGGCGCTGTGGGAGGAGGTCCTGGAGTGGGGCGTCCGGAACCATGGGATGGCGCCGACGTCGTGGACGGACTACCTGAGGCTCACCGTCGGCGGGACCCTCTCGAACGGGGGGATCAGCGGCCAGGCCTTCCGGCACGGCCCACAGGTGGCCAACGTGGCGGAGCTGGAGGTGGTCACCGGCGATGGCGAGCGGCGTGTCTGCTCGCCCTCGTTGTGCTCTGATCTCTTCTTCGCGGCCCTCGGCGGCCTCGGCCAGTTCGGCGTCATCACCCGCGCCCGAATCCCTCTCGTCCCCGCCCCCAAAATGGCGAGCGACCGCCGATCCGTTACTCTCTTATATCCGTCGTTCAGTGCGTCCTTTCTTTGATATGCTTTCTGAACCGTACATTATCATTTCGATGCAGGTGAGGTGGATAAGGCTTGTTTACAAAGAATTCGAGGAGTACGCGGGGGACGCTGAGTGGTTGGTGACTCGGGCTGACTCAGAAGCGTTCGACTACGTGGAGGGTTTCGCCTTCGTGAACGACGTCTCCGACCCAGTGAACGGGTGGGCCTCTGTGCCGATCCTTCCCGGTTCGGTCTTTGAGCCGGCCAAAATCCCGGCGGTGTCGGAGCCCATCCTCTACTGCCTCGAGCTAGCGCTCCACCACAACCATCGCGGGGCGGCGGGCGTGGACGAGGTGGGTAATCTCGCCCACCTTCCCAGGTGCATACGGACACACACCACTTATCTCTCCACAGCCATCGTCGCGAATACAACGAAAGCGCGCACCTACACAACTCATCGTCCCCGTCGAGCAGTATCTTTCCCCCGTTGGAACTCCTGACCCGCACCTGCTCGCCTTAATGCGCCCATCCGGAAGTCAAGTAGGGTGGTGTCTCGTTTTGATCCCTGGTAACACCGAATGGTCTCGGGCGATATTTTGCGTACAAAAGGGGGTGAATGCAGTAGCAGTTGACGGCCGTGGGGTAGCACTGTTTGTCGCCGTCCGGAATTACTTTGCCCCCTTTTTAATCTTTGTATATGCTTTTGACAGCGGGTGAAGGAGATGTTGTGGCCGCTGCGGTACATGCGGGGTCTGGTGCTCGCGGCGGACGTTAGCTACGTGGACTTCCTGTCGCGGGTGGGGCGAGCGGAGGAGGAGGCGCGGGCGAACGGGACTTGGGCCACGCCGCACCCGTGGCTCAACATCCTCGTCTCCTCGTCGGACATCGCCGACTTCGACCGCACCGTCTTCAAGCGCATCCTCCGGAGGGGCGTCGGCGGGCCCATGCTCGTGTACCCGTTGCTCCGGAGCAAGTTAATGCACTCTACTTTCCTTTCTTTACTTTTCCCTGGGTCTCAGTAGATTTGGGTGGGAGGGGAGTGCCGAGAATTCGGTTGCGATTTCCGGGAAGTAACATACTTCTGCCGCCCCCCTCGCGGGTGGCCCAGCGAAACAGCTATGCTAGCGTCTATAATGAATGGCTTGTTTTCTTCTTGATGATGATGAAGGTGGGACCCGCGGATGTCGGTGGCCGTGCCGGAGAGCGAGATGTTCTACCTGGTGGCGCTGCTCCGGTTCATCGCGCCGCGGGCGGGGGACGCCGCGTTGGAGGAAGCGGTGGCGCAGAACCGGGAAATCATCGGCTGCTGCCGGAGTAAGGGCTACGATTTCAAGGTCTACGTCCCCCACTACGAGAGCGAGGCCGATTGGGCCCGGCACTTCGGGAGGGACTGGGCGCGGTTCGTGGAGCGGAAGAGGCGATACGATCCCATCGCGATCCTCGCTCCCGGGCAGACGATCTTCGCCAGGGCCGAGCCTCCCGCTGCTGCCGCCGCCGCAGCTCCCTAATGGAGGCGGTGGTGACGGCTTCGAGGCGGGCAGATCATGACGATGTTGGCAAAACGGAGGGAAATAAATGCTGGAAAAGAGAGGAATACAAAAAAGAAAATAAATAGGAAATAGTTGGTGGCAGCTGAGACCGGTGGTGGGGATACGTAGGTTGGTGGTTGTCATTGGATAATGATTTGGCTTTTCTGTTTTTTCTTTTTCTTAACCTTTGATAAAAAAAAATAAAAGTATTGTACAGGTGGCAGTTTTCTGTTAGTCCACTTCCTGATTGATATGTATCTGTAAAGAACTTTTCTTTTCTCTGTATCAATTTATTTCCCACGCGTGAAATATTAATCAATTGGAAACATACAAGAATCGAGATTGTTATTATCAGGTTTCCAGAGATGGATCGATATTCAATCTTTAAATTGAATTTTTTTTATATTATTATTCCTCATATTATTTGATAGAACATGTACCGCCGCCACCCAGTGTCATGCCGGCATTATGACCAAGGTGGTGAATCACCTCAGAACGGTCATAGCCTCGATCGTGCGAACAAGCGCCGATCGAGGTGCGGCATGCCTCGAACGATGCCTTCATGACCGAAGGCCCAAATCACGATGCCTTCATAGCGCCGTCCCGGAAGGCCCGGGATGGCGTCTTTATAACGTCGCCCCGGAAAGCCCGGGACGACGCCTCAGCAACTCCACCAAGCACACCCTTGCACAAGTTTGGGCGCCGTCTGAGGTATAATGTTGTCCCAAAGGCCCGGGACGACGCCTTCATAACGGCGCTCCCACAGCGCCATCCGGGTTCATGCGCCATCTGAGTTACGGCACTCCCCCAAATGCCCAAGACGACACCTTTATAGCGTTGTCCCGGGCTGCACTCCCCCAAATGCCCAAGACGACACCTTCATAGCGCCACCCCGGAAGCCTGGGACAGCGCCATCTGGGTTCAAACGCCTTCCAAGGTACAATATAGTCCTGAAGGCCCGAGATGGCATCTTCACAATGTCACCCTAGAAAATTTGAGATGGAACCCCGAGTGCACCGGGAACCTATGCCAGCCCTGATATAAAAACCTCAGACCACGCTGCTCTGGGGATCTTTTTCCGAAGACAATCCTTCCCCCACAAAAGTACTAACTTAAGCATCGAAGGGGTCAAGTCGCACATCCCAACCCGACCTGTGTGCAAGAGCCGGAAGATGTGAGGCGGGCAAAGCACAGGAAGGAGCTCTCCTCAAAGTGAGCCAACGATACCATTCACCCGACTCGATGCTAGCTTCCAACCTAAAGGCCTACCGAGGTGATCTTAGCACATCTGGACCCGAACCTAGCCGTGCTAACTCAGCAGCCATGGCATAAAGGTACACTAACAGTATCTCCTGGGTCCATGTCGCCTGCACATCAACCAAGGCTATCGCCCCGATCATGAATGTGCGGGACAGGAGTTCCTCGACTTCGGGGCATGAGTTAGCATCAGACCCCGAAGCAAGTTTTGCTAGTGCATCGGCCTGCCCGTTTTGGTCTTGTGACACTCTAGATAGCACAAAGCGAGGGAAGTTTACGGCAAACACATCGGTGGGCGGACCTTGGCTTTCATAATCCTTCACTAAGGTTATTATTGGTAGATTATGTGTCAAGACGCAAAGGCCTACGTACAACAATGCGTCCCCTGCCAAAGGCATGCCAAAACACCCCGACAACCTGCGATCTTGCTCACGCACATAGACTCCACATGACCCTTCACACAATGGGGAATGGACCTCCTCGGACCCTTCCCACTAGCCTCGGGGCAACGAAGGTATGTGATCGTCGGGGTGGATTACTTCACCAAATGGGTCGAGGTCGAGCCGTTGGCAACAATCATCGAGCGCCAGGTGGAGAAGTTAGTCTGGAAAAACATAATAACCCACTTCGGTATATCGAAGGTCATTTGTCACCAACAACGGGGCTCAGTTTGTCAATGCCATGTTCAAAAAATTTTACTCGAGCTATGGGATACAGTTGAGATTCAGCTCAGTGGCACATCCCCAAACGAACGGCTTGGCGGAGGCAACCAACCGAGCCATCCTAGACGGACTTAAAAGGAGGGTGTTCGGGGTTCGAGGTGCTTGGGCAGATGAGCTCCCGAGCATTCTGTGGTCTTCCCGGACCACACCCAAAACTACCACAGGGGGAATCCCCTGTAGCCTCGCATTCGGCACCGAGGCTGTCCTACCTCCCGAGATCGTCATCCCAACACTCCAGGTGAAAAATTACGAGGAAAAGGAGTCGTCAAAAGGATTACGAGTCAGGCTCGACTTAGTGGAAGAACGACGGGTTGACGCCCACCTAAAGGCCCTCGCCTATAAAAGGGCTATCGCCAAGCTCTACAATTGAAAGTTGTGTCCCCAAATGATTGGATTAGACGACCTGGTCCTGCGAAGGGCCGATGTCAGCAACCCGACCCGGTCGCATGACAAACCCTCCCCTAGCTGGGAAGGACCTTATCGGGTGGTTGATATCATTCAGGATGGCACCTACCGGTTGGCCACGATGGAAGGCTGCCCGATACGAAGGATATGGAATGTGTCCAACTTGAAGAAGTTTTTTGTGTAACGAAACAACTCCATGCATAAGGATTTTAACAAAAGATTTTCATTTAAGTTCAAAACTCGATTACATGATTGGATCGGCCGTGGCTTACAAAACACAGCTACGCCCGATCGATCCCTTGTAAGAAAGATAAACAACCTAAGCCTCTAGAGGGTCTGCACTGTCATCAAAAGGGACCTCCTCAGGCATATCGACAGTCTTGTCCTCAGGCAGGACGACATAAGGGTCCTCTTTGATATGAAGGTCCAGGTACCGAGCCATCATGACTCAGTAACCGTACTCATATGTAACCTACGCCGACCTAGCTAGCCCGAGCTGAAAACCTCGAGACTCCTTGTAAGTCGATTAGCTTCATGTCTCTCTCGGGCCTTTGTCGAGCCTCTTCCGCCATCACTTTGGCGAACGTCTTGGCCTCGACTCAGTCCGCCTCCAAGCTCCGAGTGAGCTTGAGCAGTTCATTCTCCATCGAACAAACTCGGGCATGGGACTCCCCTCTCTGTTGCGTGGCCTCACCAAGCTCAGATTTTAGATGCATGACTTCGGCCTCCAGCTCGGTCGAACGCTGCTCAACAGTCGCAACGACTTCGGGTGCGGCCCCAGCCTTGAGCTCCTCGACTTGGCTTTGGGGCTCAGTTATTTTGTCACCCATGCAGCTAATTATTCGACTAACATCCTGCATGCGATCAATCTGCATCATAAAGTAATGATGCAAAGGATTAGGTTAGAACAAGAGAGAACCCATAGCAGCATGAGGAACCAAGGATGAGATCCTTACCCATATCAACGACTTCACAAACTTCATGATCAGGACCTCCGATGAAGAACTATACAGTTCCTGAGCCAAATCAGGATGGAGTCCCTTATGGACGAACAAGGCTGCGGACTGGCCATCGGTACACACCCGATCCCCATGGGTCAAACCCGCCCAACGGGGCATGATCGGGTCGGACACCTCCCCTTCTGGGAGGTCACCCATGATCAGAGATTGATAGGGCTCGTCCTTGGTGTGGGCTCAGGTGCTGCAGAGATCGCGCATAAAAGGCACACGAGTAGCCTTCCCCATCTCTTTTTGGTTGGGGCCCGCTTCACCTCGCCTACGTCTGATCCCCGCACGGGGTGTGCACTTGACAAAGGTCACCCTAGCCCAAGCCGCGACCGACTCGAATTTCTTCTAGGTGCATATCTTCGTTTTCTTCCGTGGTCAGTCCGCCTCGATGTTCACAAGCTACTCTTGGGGCTCCGAGGCCGGCTCTATCACCGGACAAGGGGCAGGAGTAGAGAAGCCCATGGCATCCCTCATATAGTATTGAGATTCACCATGCCTGCACAAAGGTTTAAGGTTAGGCAAATCGTCAAACAACGGGTAGCAAAAAGTCGAAAAGGCAAATGTAACTACAACCCTACCTTGAGGTGCCGGGCTAAGGCCCACCTCAATGAGCCACTGCTTTGCCGTATTTTTGATCACCCGGGATGAGAAGAGTATCTCTTTCAATCTCCCAAGGCTCGCGTACTCCTCATCAGTCAATCCCAGGGTGGAGTTGTTTATCATGCGCGATGACCATCGGAGGCTAAAGCTCCATCCCCGCACACAACTGATAAAGAAGGATAGACCTTAAATTATCCTAGTCATAGGTTATTCGAGAAGGACATCGAGGTAACCAGATAGACTGGTGTGCTGTATACCCGTTCATATGATGGAGGTAGCTGGTCTCATAGCTACTCGTGTGGGGACACTAAGGGTACAGTGCAGGTGCTCATTGGAGAATGAGTTCACTGATTGATCCACCTACGGAATGCTGGATGGTTATTGATACCTCATGTCAGACAGTGATTCCGTAGTCCCAATAGTGTATCTGGTCCTTAAACTTGAGACACCAAGGATGTCCTGTATAAGTATTTCACTCTTTGATACCATACTTATAGGTTTGAAAAGTTCCATATCTAGTACAGCCGGTCATTGGGAGTGGTAGCCAACCTTACGAGGGCTATTGAGGGTCAATAGAGGATCATCCGCTCTCGGTATCATGAGAGGAATATCTCATGTGTTCTTGCTCGAACAAATCCTTAGCCAAGGTTATTCGGATTGAGAGAGAAAAAGTTCTCCGGGAGAATCCGACAAGAGTAAGACTCGAGGAGAGACCGTATGGGCCTGACAGCACCATGCCCGGTATAGGGTCTCTGGGATATTAGATGGATGAGAGATTATAGATACATGGTAACCGAGGACAGATAGGTCCAAAGGATTGGATTCCCTTGTATCGTCTAGGGGCCGCGGCGTAGTGGCCTGGTACAATCTGCAATCGATGAGTTGGGTGAATTATTATAGAGATAATAATTCACCATGTTAGAAGGAGTTCTGACAAGTATAACTCACGGCCAGCTCGATATTGGGCCTAGAGGGTCACACACATATGGTAGGTGTTGCGACAAGTAGAGATTCGGATATGAGATATCCGCAGAACCCCCTATCTTATTGGATATCCATTAAGCCCCTGAATTATTGGATCCTGAGATAAGATTCAATAATTACTAATAAGAGATTATTAGGTAGAAACCTACTAATCCAAGAGGGTTGGGTAATTGGATGGAGATCCAATACCCAATAGGGCAAAAAGATCCATTAGGGTTTTCAGAGGGCTTCTATAAATAGGAGAGAACCAGAGTTCTATAGGCTGAGAGTTTTTGATAGCCACCTCCTATTCGCCTCTCCCCAAAGAGAGAGGTGCATCGTCGCAATCCCTACTGTGTGGATACTGTTAGAGAGGAGGACACTTTACTTCCTTCATCCTCTCCCACAGATCTGCAGGAATTCAGGGATATATGATCTCCTAGGTATCTTCTTTTGCGTGCGATTTTACGGATTTGTTTTTGACGATCGATCTTCGCACGACGACGGAAACTTTCTACGGGAAATCTGAGGTTTTATTTTTTTGTTCTTCTGCTGCGCATGTGATGTCCCCTTTGCGAGGATTTCCTAACAGTGGTATCAGAGCCAGGTTGTTCGTGCGAAGATCGGATCTTAAACTGCGTGTGTTATGTTTTTGATCAGCTTCTGACGCCAAAATCGTTGGCCCGTAGAGCGAGAAAAGGCAGCAACTATTTTTGCCCGCTCATGCAGAAGTATAAGAAGCTGCTTGCACCTTCTTTGCTAGAGCAACGTGACGGAAGTGCCAACAGCGTATTGCCCATGAAACAAACCGGCTATGGGCTCTGCGCCCTGGCGAGGCGACAAGCGCCGGCCAGTAGTGGCGCCACCCAAGCAAGGTGGCGGCGCATATCTTTGCGAGTAGTAGGGATTAGGGTTTTTCTGGGCAAAAGACGATTTTTCTCTTCAGAATTTCAGAAATTCTAGATTTTGTCTCTTCTGATAGAATTACCAAAATACCCTTGGGAATTCAAAATTTTCCTTTATGTCCCTGATTTCTGAAAATTAAATATGTTAATTAAAAAGTTTAATTAAGTATTATTTTTTTATCTAGTATTCCTATAAAATAACATATATATGTGATGTATGATGTGGATAGATGATCATGAACTTGTGATGTGATGTGTGTACATGTGATTATTATTATTGGGGCCTACGAGCCTCTATTTTTCTCGTTTATTATCGGACCTACATGCTTGTAATTATATTATAATTACATGAGGAGGCGCAGCGGTAGCATGACTCACGAGACCGAGACGGATGATCCAACGCATAAAGATGTGTTGAGATACCGACGGATCCGATGAAGCGAGATGGACGATCACAGGACATAGAGATGCGTCGAAGTACACATAGATCTTGATGTGAGTGATTGGGCCCATTGGCTCGGGCCTGATCACATTAGGATATGGTCCATGATCATTTGGTGTGATTGCTTATGTGATGTGTGATTAGTTATACACCTACTAGATAAGTATATATATATTTGCTTGCGATGTAGATATATATATTAAATACGTATGTGTGTGACACAATATGTTTGGAGACCAAATCAAAAATCTTCTCCATTAATAATATTAAGTCGGTAAACGTGAGGCAATTAGATTGACCCACGTGGCCTTCCATCGTTATAGCTAGGAGCCGATTCCCGATGTAGGTTGAGTTGTTCGAGTCCCTCGAGACTCACCTATATCGCGTCTCGCCATCTTATCTACGACATAGAGATGTCAGAGGTGACCTGAGGACATGGTATGCTTGGTCGAGTCCCTCGAGAGTATATCACATAATCAGACTCATCTGGTAACGATGTTAATGACTTAATCGAACATCATGGTTGGTCGAGTCCCTCGAGGCCATGGTGGTTCGGAGGCCGAACAAGACGGGAATCACAAGGAGTTGTGATTGGCAAGAGTTGCTTACCTTTACGGGCTTAACGTGATTGGTCGAGTCCCTCGAGGTTACATTAAGACGTCGATTGGATCCTGATCCCTACTAGAGATCTGTCGAGGGTCTCCGATTCACATACCGGAGGGTGTTGTGTGTCTCACGAAAAATTAGTGAGAATACATTAAGATAGAAGTCCTTATCTTAATTTTTTAAATTTCTACAAAGTCTGCATGTTATTTATTTCTGCTACATCTTTTATTTCAGAAAAATATCACTTTCAAATCCTTTACGTGGCATATTTGATGCCAACCGCCTTACTGGTCCAAATTATACGGATTGGCTTTGCAATCTGAGAATCGTTCTCATGGCGGAGAAAATCACGTATGTCCTTGATACAGTGATCCCTACGCCCGACCAAGGGACAAGCGAGGATGAGATCGCTCATTATGTGAAGTACTTAGATGATTCCACTCTTGCTCGGTGTTATTTGTTGGCCTCTATGACTATTGAGTTACAAAGATAACATGAAAATATGGATGCTAATTCCATACTCCTGCATCTCCGTAAATTGTTTGAGGAACAGGGAAGAACTCAGCGATATGAGATATCAAAGAGTCTTTTCCGTGCTATGATGACTGAGGGGACATCGGTTTAGATTCATGTCCTTAAGATGATTGAGTGGATCGAGAAACTCACATGTCTAGGAATGGTCCTAGAGGATAACCTGTGTGTGGATCTTGTACTTCAGTCCCTACCAGATTCCTTTTCTCAATTCATAATAAATTTTAATATGAACAAACTTGAGGTGACCGTCCCAGAGCTCCTCAATATGTTGAGAGAAGCAGAGAGCACCATCAAGAAAGAGAAATCGGTTCTCTACACTGGTGAGACCAGAAAGAAAAGAAAGGCTGAGAAGACCCTTAAGAAGGGCAAGGGCAAGGACAAAATGGGTAAGGCAAAGGTTGCCAAGAAAGATCCAACAAAGGACAAAGGCCAGTGCTTCCACTGTGGTATAGATGGGCAATGAAAGAGGAAATACAAAGAGTACCTTGTAGAAAGGGTGAAACAGAAGCTTAGAGAAGCTTCAGGTACATTCATGATCAGTCTCCATTTGTCAGAATCTTATGATAACACATGGGTATTAGATACCGGGAGTGCTTATAATATTTGTAATTCGTTACAAGTTCTAGCAGGACCTAGGAGATTGAACAAAGGCGAGATGGACCTTAAGATGGGCAATGAAGTAAAGGTTGCTGCACTAGCTGTTGGCAAGGTCACCTTACATCTGCCTGATGGAGCTATCATTGCATTAGATGTATGCTATTATGTTCCTTCTATTATCAAAAACATTATTTCCATTTCATGTTTGACAGTTATTAGATATAAATTAGTTTTTGAGAACAATGGTTGTTCAATAATATTAGATTATAAGATCATCACGAGAGGAACATTGCATAATGGCTTATATATGCTAGATACAACTCCACATATCCTGAGTGTAAGAGAGTCTAAGAGGAAATGAGAAGTGGAGAACCAGACTGGAAAGAGTATTAAAACCCTTCGATCAAATCGAGGAGGTGAGTACTTGAGTATAGAGTTCACCCAGTTCCTCAAAGACTATGGGATATTATCCCAATGGACACCTCCTTATACACCATAGCTTAATGGTGTATCAGAAAGGAGAAATCGCACACTGTTAGACATGGTACGTTCCATGATGTATTTCACCGACCTACCCATCTCATTCTGGGGATATGCTCTAGAGACCGCAGCTTACCTTCTGAACATAATTCCAACTAAATCAATGATGTCTACTCCATATGAGATATGGAATGGGAAGAAGCCCAATCTTAAAGTTGTTAAGATTTGGGGCTGCCCTGCCCACGTTAAGAGACACAATCCTGACAAGTTGGAATCTAGGATAGAACGATGCAAGTTCGTGGGATACCCCAAAAAACTTGTGGTTATTATTTCTATCACCCTGAGGACCGAAAGGTCTTTGTAGTCAAGAGAGCTGTGTTCCTTGAGAAGGAACACATTCATGGTGGAGACAGTGGAAGCATGATAGAGTTGAGCGAGGTTGGAAAACCTAGCTCAAGCACCATTTTGGAGTCTGTTCAAATACCTAACACACAAGTCCCAACTTTACATAGGTCCGATAGAGTATCCCATCCTCCTGAGAGATATGTGGGACATATCAGAAGAGAGGATGTTGAGGATATTGAACCTCAAATCTACGAGGAGGCTATTATGAGCATAGACTCCGGGAAATGGCAAGAAGCCATGAATTCAGAAATGGATTCCATGTACTCCAATAAGGTTTGGAACCTAGTTGATGCACCCGAGGGTATTGTACCCATTGGTTGCAAGTGGATCTTCAAAAAGAAGATTGAAGTAGATGAAAAGATAGAGACCTATAAAGCAAGGCTAGTGGCTAAGGGGTATCATCAAAGGCAAAGTGTTGACTATGACGAAACTTTCTCACCTGTAGCCATGCTAAAATCCATTCGAATTCTATTGGCTATTGCAGCACACTATAATTATGAGTTCTGGTAGATGGACGTCAAAACCACATTCCTCAATGGTAACCTCGATGAGGAGGTGTATATGATACAGCCTGAGAGATTCGTGTCCAAGGATAACCCAGATAAGGTGTGCAAGTTGCTTAGGTCCATTTATGGATTGAAGCAAACTTCCCGAAGTTGGAACATAAGATTTGATATGGCGATCAGATCTTATGACTTCGTTAAGAACGAAGATGAACCTTATGTGTACATGAAAGTAAGTGGGAGCACTATCATCTTTTTGGTATTATATGTGGATGACATCCTGATCATTGGGAATGATGTAGGAATGTTCTCTACAGTAAAGACTTGGTTATCTAGGCACTTTTCCATGAAAGACTTAGGGGAAGCATCCTATATTTTGGGGATACGGATCTATAGAGATAGATCCAAGAGGATGCTTGGCTTGTCCCAGTCTAGGTACATAGACACCATTATCAAAAGGTTTGGCATGGAAAATTCCAAGAGAGGTCTCATACCAATGAGAAATGGAATATCACTTTCTAGGAATATGTCCCCAAAGACTCCTGAAGAAAGGGCACACATGGATATGATGTCATATGCATCAGCGATAGGATCTATCATGTATGCTATGCTATGTACCAGGCTTGATATAGCGTATGCTCTGAGTGTCACGAGCGATATCGAGCGATCCGGGCTTGAGCATCGGAAAGCGATAAAATATATCCTTAAGTACTTGAGAAGGACTAAGGATCTTTTACTGGTATATAGAGGTAGTAGCCTCAAGGTTGAGGGCTACTTGGACTCGAGCTTCTAGTCCGATATCGATGATAGCAAGTCTAATTCAGGATATGTGTTCACCCTGAATGGAGGAGCAGTATGCTGGAAGAGTTCCAAGTAAGACACTACTATTGACTCGACCACAAAGGCGGAATACAAAGGAGGGAGTCTGGATGAAGAAGTTCATCACATATTTGGGAGTCATGTCGAGTAGCGAAAAGTTGATTCCCTTATATTGCGACAACTACGGGGTGATTACTCAAATAAGGGAACCCGGGTCTCGTCAAAAGTGTTCTGAGGAGGTTCCAACTTATTAGAGAGATCGTGGCCAGAAAAGATGTAGCAATGGAAAGAGTTCCATATGAAGATAACATTGCAAATCCACTAACAAAGTCATTGACTCAGATTGTCTTTGAGCATCACAGAGGTCTGATGGGGATCAGACATGTTGGTGATTGACTTTAGGTCAAGTGGGAGATTGCTAATTATAGGTGCCCTACAAGCCAATCACATGAGTGATAGCACCTGTAACACGCTGCATCAATCTCTTTGCTTATGATTATTGGCATTATCTCACATTATCTAGATGTATATTGTGATGTCCCTGGATCTGTGCAATGGAAATTAGATCGTGATGAGATCACGATAATGAGACCGATTCACCTTTAAACACAGACATTAAATTATCCTGGTCATAGGTTATTCGAGAAGGATATCGAGGTAAACAGATGGCGGTGTCTTTGTATATACCGCTCATATGATGGAGGTAGTGGTCTCATAGCTACTCGTGTGGGGGGACACTAAGGGTGCAGTCAAAACCTCATTGGAGAATGAGTTCACCGATTGATCCGCTTATGGAATCTTTGGATGGTTATTAATACCTCATGTCGATACAATGATTTCGTAGTCCCAGTAGTGTATCTGGTCCTTAGACTTAAGACAACAAGGATGTCCTGTATGAGTACTCCACTCTTTGATACCGGACTTATAGGTTTGGAAGTTCCATATCTAGTATAGCCGGTCATTAGGAGTGGTAGCCAACCTTACGAGGGCTATTGAGTGTCAATAAAGGATCATCCGCTCTCGGTATCATGAGAGGAATATCTCATGTGTTCTTGCTCGAACAAATCCTTGACCAAGGTTATTCGGATTGAGAGAGAAAGAGTTCTCCGGGAGAATCCGACAAGAGCAAGACTCGAGGAGAGACCGTATGGGCCTAACAGCACCATGCCCGGTATAGGGTCTCTGGGATATTAGATGGATGAGAGATTATAGATACATGATAATTGAGGACAAATAGGTCCAAATGATTGGATTCCCCTGTATCGTCTAGGGGCCGCGGCGTACTGGCCTGGTACGTCCGCAGTCGATGAGTTGGGTAAATTATTATAGAGATAATAATTCACCATGTTAGAAGGAGTTCTGACAAGTATAACTCACGGCCAGCTCGATATTGGGCCTAGAGGGTCACATACATATGGTAGGTGTTGCGACGAGTAGAGGTTCGGATATGAGATATCTGCTGAACCCCCTATCTTATTGGATATCCATTAAGCCCCTGAATTATTGGATCCTGAGATGAGATCCAATAATTGCTAATAAGAGATTATTGGGTAGAAACCCACTAATCCAAGAGGCTTGGGTAATTGGATGGAGATCCAATACCCAATAGGGCAAAAAGATCCATTAGGGTTTTCTGGGGGCCTCTATAAATAGGAGGGAACCAGAGTTCTATAGATTGAGGGTGTTTGGTAGCCACCTCCTATTCGCCTCTCCCTAGAGAGAGAGGTGCATCGTCGCAATCCCTGTTATGTGGATACCGCTAGAGAGGAGGACACTTGACTTCCTTCATCCTCTCCCACAGATCTGCAGGAATTCAGGGATATACGATCTCCCTAGGTATCTTCTTTTGCACGTGCAGTTTTTGCGGATTTATTTTTGGCCTTGATGATCTTCACCCGATGACGAAAACTTTCTCGAAATCGGGTTTTGTTTTTCTGTTCTTCATTGCGCATGTGATGTCGCCCCTCCCTTGCGAGGATTTCCCAACAGTTCTATCGGTGATAGGGAAGTCACAGCCCGAGGGCGGCAGGCTACCCTCGACATCGCTGGAGGATGAGGACGACGACGAAGAAGAGGAGGAAGAGGAGGTCATCCCGACTGACCTATGAGGAAGGAAAGGATGGACCGAGGAAGAAACGACAAAGGAAGACGGTGAAGACCGAAGAAGAAATGAGCGAGGAGGCAACTAGTTGAAAGCACGAAAGTGAAACAGGCCCCAAGTTACTTATAATGAAAGTCTCATCGATCGAGGCAACCTCTCACCTCCTTGGGAGTGGACAACAGCCCACTCCGCGTTAACACCCGCCAACATATTACACCATGTCAAGCAACCGAAGCGTTGCCCAGCAATAAATATTTACTGACTCAACAACCCATCGGTGCTCAGGATTCCGCATCCAAGCTTCGCGGGCTTGGTGCCCGAAACCCTAAGGCTCGAAACCCTAGGGCCATCCTTCGTGATCCTCAACAACTAAGGCAGGGATCGACTGGCAGTCAAATTAGCATGACAAACGATGTGGATGAAACCCTAGGGCCGTCCTTCGTGATCCTTAACAGCCAAGGTAGGGATCAGTTGGTAGTCAAATCAGCATGTCCTTCGTCATAGGCTACCCGAGTCATGTACCTCGGCCGTAGATTGCCGAAGTCATATACCTCGGTCGTAGGCTGCCCGAGTCGTGTACATCGATCATGGATTGCCTGAGTCGTACACCTCGATCGCAGACTGTCGGAGTCATACACATCAACCACAAGCTGCCCGAGTCATACACCTTGGCCGCAGGCTGCCCAAGTCGTGTACCTTGGCCACAAGCTGCCCTAGTCATACACCTCGATCGTAGACTGCCCGAGTCATGTACCTCGGTCGTAGACTGCCTGAGTCGTACACCTTGGCCACAGGCTGCCCGAGTCATTTACCTCGGTTATAGGCTGCTCGAGTTGTATACCTCGGCCGAAGACTGCCCGAGTCATACACCTCGACCGTAGGCTGCTTGAGTCATACACCTCGATCGTAGGCTGCCCGAGTTATACACATCAGTCGAAGACTGCCCGAGTTGTACATCTCTGTCGCCGATTGCCCAAGTTGTACACCTCGACCGCAGGTTGCTCGAGTCATGTACCTCGATCATAGGCTACCCGAGTCATGTACCTCGATCACAGGTTGCCAGGTCGCTGAGTCAATCATCAATTGTCGAAACCATTCAACCAACTGTCCTTCGAGAAACCTTCCCAATGCCGACCAAAAGGCAAATCAGTAATCACGACTTCAAAAGACAAAAGCCATGCCCCAAGTCCTCCCTAACAGAAGTCGATGCATGGCTTTCTCCTGGGGGGGGGCGCCCCACTGCCATGTCGGCATTATGATCGAAGTGGTGGATCACCTCAGCACAGTATGATAGCCCCCGGTCATGCCAGAACGGGTGCCGACCGAGGTACGATACTGTCCCAAAGTCCCGGGACGACGCCTTCATAGCGCCGCCCCGGAAGGCCCGAGATGGCACCTCGGCAACCCCACCAAGCACACTGTTGCATGGGTTTAAGTGCTATCGGATGTACGACGTTGTCCCAAAGGCTTGGGATGACGCCTTCATAGCGCCACCTTGGAAAGCCCGGGACGGCGCCCCCACAGCGCCATCCGGGTTCAAGCGCCATCCGAGGTACGACATTGCCCCGAAGGCCCGAGACGACGCCTTCATAGAGTCGTCTCGAGAAGCCTGGGACAGCGCCCCCATAGCACCATCAGGGTTCAGGCGCTTTCCGAGGTACGACACAGTCCCAAAGGCCCGGGACGACATCTTCACAGCCCCGCCCTCGGAAATTCGAGAAGAAACCACGAGTGCATCAGGAACCTGCGCCAGCCTCGATATAAAAACCCCAGACCATGCTGCTCTGACGATCTTTTTTCAAAGACAACCTTTCCCTAAGAAAAGTACTAACTTAATCATCGAAAAGGTCGGGTCGTAATATTCCGACCCGACCTATGTGCAGGAGCCGGAAGACGTGAGACGAGTAGAGCACAAGAAGGAGGTCTCCCTCAGAGCAAGCCAACGACACCCTTCACTCGACCTGACGCCAGCTTCCCACTTGAAGACTTACCGAGGCGATCTTAGCGCATCTAGACCCGAACTTAGCCGTGCTCTCAACGGCCACGACATAAATGTATACTAACATTATTTAATATGTTCTATGGTTTAATGTTTTACCTTTTGTGTTAATTTATATTAATATAATTTTTTTGTTATTCATTTAAAAATTTTTATTTATATTTTTTAAAGAATTATACTATTAATTATTTATATTATATTATTTAATATATATTAATATTTATAATATATTATTAAATTATTTATCAAAACTATGTTAAAAGCATGCAGATAAAAAATCCCTCTGAAACATAAGTTAATGAAATATTTGAAAGATTCAAAAAGTAGTTAAGGTTGAAAATTTCTCCTTGAGTTTAAGGACGAAAAAAGAACTCTCTTAAGAATTTTTGGATAATGTTGGGGATCATCGGGTGTTATAATTATCGAATGATAACTCATACTAATACCTGAACTATCCTGTTGTTGCCAAGTCATCATCCCATCATTATCACTAACTGTAAGGGTTTAGCTACGCATTGATCGGACAAGTATAACGTGTCATCGAATCGATGGGAATGAGATTTCTAAGGATTAGAATATCTAATAGGAATTAGAATGATGATAATTCAGTTTCGAACATTCATAAATTGACATTTTTACTTCCTCATCACTTCTCATGTCACTAAACGGACTCTCGACATAGCGGGGAGGATGGATAAGATTTGTAAGGCGATTAAGATCGTATTCTGAAAATTGTTAATTTAATCACTTGATTAATAGGTTGGAAATTGTTGTTATATTGATTAAAGTAAATACACAAACCATGTCCGATATCATTACGAACTCAATTTAGATGACTGGAACTCTCAATCTTATGCAAAGGCCTAATTAATCATTTGCGTTGCAAGGAAATTTCCTCGGATGCATACTTCCATGAAAGACAACGAAATCCTATATGATCCAACGGGGAGAGAATAAATGCAAGATTGAGCCACAAAGCAGCGGCTGAAACCCGCACAGGCCGTATTCTTGCACGCACTGCAGCTACCTCGAAGCGATGGCCTCTTCATTGCAAGCTCGACCAATCTGCGGGACTTCCACTGGCTCGACCACTGAAGCTGGCATTAATGCCCATAAAAGACTCGGTATCAATGCTCGTCGCTGGAGACGCCGTGATTCTGGATCAGTTTATCGCCAGCATTTATGCTCTCTTTAAAGACTGTTGATGCATGTCGCCAACGCATGCTCCGGCTTCGCCGACCTCGCCCCTTTGGGCTCATCGTAGGCGAAACTTAATGAAACAAGTTGGACGGCCATCTTCCTCATTATTCTTTCTCTCTTTTTGTTCTTTGCCATTTTATTTCTTGCCAATGCAATATATTCCTTATGCCCATCAAGACTTACTTGGTTTGTTCTTTGTACAACACGGTAAATAAAAATCTCAGGAGTTTGTTCTTTTATGTCGAAGATAATTTAGATGAAATCTGGTGATTCCTGTGTTTAACGTATTAACGATAGTCTGCATATGTTTTATTACATATTTCTATTCGAGTTTCTCATCATATATCTAATAGATTTTGAGATTGCACCTAAAGCATTATTAGATCAAAACAATGTGACTCATCATCATTTCCATTATCCATCGATAGAAGGAAAAATGTTCTGTAAAGCTGACAAGATGTAATGATCGATCGAAGGTCCATACTTGACTAATTATCCAATGATATTTCTTATCATCATACAGTCCCAAAGGATCTTCTCAACAACACATTGTTCATCTCCCAATTTCATAAAGAATTATCTTCTCGTAAAATAATAGGGGGAAAAACAAAGATGGACTCTTTGAACCCACGGAAACTTAAATTTACTCTTACTTTAATGAAACTCTTATTTTCTCATTTCAGGAGCTCATGGAACTCCTGCTCTCACGAGAGTATCTTCTGACTAAAGTTGAATGGGAGATCATCGAAAAGCTTTTTAACACCTTTAAATTATTTTGTAGATTTTGTTGGTGCTAAACAAAAAAAATATGCTCTCTGTGTTAGACTAATAATCTTTAGGAGCTGTGATGCAAATTTGATCGGCGACACTTTTTGAGCCCATGACCATAAAAATAATAATAATAATAATAACCCATCAAAGTTGGTGTTGGAGACAACAAGCTTCAAAATTTATTTGGATTGCTAAAGATAATCTCCTTAGCGTATAAGAAATTATGGAAAGAACTTTTTTTAATGATAGACATCTCGAAAATTATGATTTGATTATTTTATAAATAATTAATGTATTCCTAGGTGTTGGTGGGAGAGCAAGATATGAAAAAAATACTTTGAACACTACTAAAATTTTCTTTAGTGGATCCAGAAAAGATAAGAGAATATATATGAGAAATTTTTGAGACTAAAGTAAGAGAGTTTACAAGAAAATATATAGTCAAGAGTTTCAAATATGAAGAATTTAATTTTCTTCATGAATATAGATAGAGAAAGAAACATAACATCCAGAGTATGATGCAAACCTAAATAGAAATTAAATATTGCATGAATATTTTTAATTAAATAGTAAGAAAAAAAGAAATTATGTATGCGTTGGGTGGTCTCAACATGTGCTTAATACAAAATATGTGTTGGGTTGGCACTGAACTATAAACTGATACATCATAAGTGATTATCTTTATAGATGCACAATAAAAAGAGAAACAAAGGGAGCTCACCCAACTCTTCCTGAGAGAGATGTTATATACAAATCCCGTGGATGCTAAGCCTCCCCGAAAAGATGAAACATTTGCTCAAAGGTTTGGTAATTTAGAATCATTATGGAATGAATGATACAGTGACAGAACAAATGGAATTTGGAAAGATAGCAAGATTGAAATGCATACACTACTCACAAATTAATTTACTTAAGGCAAAAGAACAAGTCGAGGGAGCAATGACCCGAAGACACTGCACTCAAAGAATACCATGATGCAAAAAATAAAAAAAAATCTATAGATCGACAATAAAGATAAAACAAAAAAAAGTCGATATCACATGTACATTGTTCGATAATTTTTCTATGCAATAAAATATAAAGAATAAAATTTGCTAACCTAAATCCAAATCTGACTTCTATAACATTTCACATAAATCTTAAAGAATTTTTCTCTTAGCTTCTCACTTAGTCTACTAGAAAAAACCCTCAAGAGCCTCTATGCTCCCTCCTTACTACCATAAGATAAATAGAATATATTTTTTATATGAACATGATCAGCCCGGACCTTTTTTTGTAGCATTAATAGGAATATTTCGGAATGTTTTTAAGTCATGGTCACCATATCTCCTGATAGGAGAGAGACTTAATCAAGTGAAAATGGTGCAACATAAAAATGATGATCTTTTAAGCTTGTAGTGGCTTTAGGCAGAATGAACTGCTGTAAAAGATCTCCATCCCAAATGGAATCCCAAATCTGTATCTTTGTGAATCTAAGGTACATGCTTGGGTTGTCGTTATCGACAGTAACGAGGGTTTAACCAGCTATTTAACTCCTAATATTCCTTACAATTAGCTTGTCCTTGGTGAATGCTGCATTACCGAGGTGCACATGACCTAACAAAGTAATATGGCGTGTGAGCCACAAGGAAGACTTGGAAGGGTTGCTGAGGCAACACGAGCTGTTTGAATGGTTGGTGCAAGATGCCGGGATCCCACTTTAATGGCTACTTAATTGAGGTTAGGGCTTTGCCGATGTGCACGGAAACCCTAGATCACGTTTTATTGCCTCACGACACAGCATTCACGTACCATCTCTGCTGTTATTTGGTGTGCACGTCTAATCGATTCCTCTTCGACCATTCACAGTAAATTTCGTTGATGAAATGGTTTGGAACTGTTGGGCACAATTATTTTGATCCAAAGTCTTGAGAAAGAAGATAGAGTAAACTCGTATGAACATGATCCAAGCATAGAGTCCTCTATTGCATGCCCGGTCCCTCGATTCACATAGCTTGCACTGCATGGTTTTCTTGAAAGAGACCAAGCCATTAATTCCAATTTATGAGATTCTCATAAATAATGTTTCTTCAATCAAAGGAGGAAAAGAATATTCCCCATCTGTTCCTCATTCTGAAATGAGCTTAAATAGTGTCACATTTTCTAGCAAAAAAAAATATTTTTCCCATAATGTTAAGAGTAATATAACTCGACAATAGGGTATCACATTGGTATAAATTTATCATACCAAGAAAACGAGGTGGTTTTTGATTAATAGATTAGGGTTAGAAAGAGTTCACTTACTTATGATTTATGTGGCAATAATATTAGTGCATGATTGGTAAGTTGGAGATCAAGTTTCCTTGCATAACTTTTTCCTCTGATTTCTGGGCCCGAACTAATATAATGATCAATTCTGCCACATACTATCGTGGAAAGCAAGTTTTGGGACCAGCAACATAATAATAATAATAATAATAATAATAATAATAATAATAATAATAATAATAATAATAATAATAATAATAATAATAATAATAATAATAATAATAATAATAATAATAATAATAATAATAATAATAATAATAATAATAATAATAATAAATACGGCTTCTTGAGTTTTCCCATGCCATCATACACTTCCGCACACAGATTACGAGCCATGCATGCATGCATTCACATGTCAACGTGAGGTTAAATCTGAGGGACAGCGGTCGTCCATCTTCCATTCAACCATCATTCGTTTCGAGGCTGAACTGTAAAATGACATAGGCATGTATAGCTCTTCCTAATCACCATCTCCAAGCTGCCTCATTAGCTATAATTAGTGGCTTTGGTTTTGCATGCTTGAGGTGAACTGTTCCCTCGTGTACTGCATTTTACTTGCGTACTCATCCATAGATAATGATTTTACCGATGCATACATAAGCCCATGTATATATATATATATATGATGCGGTGGTACCGCGAGGCGAGAGTCACCATGTAAGATGCATCGAGCAGGCGCTTAAAGATGGTCTTAGTGGTCTAGGAAACCTGGTACCATATCGCTGCCATTGCTACTTGAATGTGATAGGCAACGAGGGAGAGAGAAATGGGGAGACGGCCTTGTTGCTCCAAGGAGGGACTCAACCGAGGAGCATGGTCTGCTTGCGAAGACAAGATCCTGTCTGACTACATTAAGACTCATGGCGAAGGTAAATGGAGAGACCTCCCCAAGAGGGCAGGTAAGTGTAGCCAAGCGTTAGATGTCGATGCATTCCATGTCTTGATCTGTGCTCCTGAGAGAGAAATGGGTTGTAGGGTTGAAGCGGTGTGGTAAGAGCTGCCGACTGCGGTGGCTGAACTACCTGAGGCCAGATATCAAGAGAGGTAACATCACGGAGGACGAAGAGAGTCTCATCATCAAGCTTCATAGGCTCCTCGGGAATAGGTAAGTGTTCGCTGAACATTCCGTGAATGTCTGAGAGCGTGGTTGCAGGAAGCTACAATTTCGTGGTCCTGATGTTCTCTTCATGTAGATGGTCGCTCATAGCAGGCAGATTGCCGGGGAGAACAGACAATGAAATCAAGAACTACTGGAACACAAACCTAAGCAAGAAAATGTCGCCCCCCCCGACTTGCACCAGAAGACCAGTCAAAGGGAAGGAGGCCACGAAAGAGGAGCCACCGGAGGAGGTGAAGGCAGCGGGCGAGGCCAGTGCTGTGATTCGGACCAAGGCCGTGAGGTGCACCAAGGTCTATCTCCCGTCACCGCCGGATGACGCACCGACCCACCTCGGCTCCAAGCTTACCAACAATGGGAGCCCAACTTCGTCGGTCCCTCGAGACGCCGACCCCTCCGGCTGGTTCTTCGAGGACTTCAACATGGAAGAACTGGTGCCCAGCTTTCAGGACGACTGTTTCTTACAGCTTAGGATGGACGAAGTACAAGACGGCGGCAACATGAACGGAATTGTTGGCGACGACCTGCTGTGGTTCTGCGACGCCGTGCACCAAGATTTCAGAGGAAGTACCGATCGCCCAGAACTGCAAGTAGCCGCTGAGATTGGTACATTAGCTTCGCTGATAGATTCGGTAGAGAACGGGAAAGCAAACGGTGATGCCAGGCACATGGTTTCACGGAGCTGAGACTGGGTTTTCCGGCCTACGTCTGATGCACGTAGCCACGCTTGCTTCTGTTCATGTAATAATACTCACCACCCTCAAGAAGTTCTACCTAGAGAGAGAGAGAGAGAGAGAGTAATAAAGTCGTTCTCTTTTCATGATTCGGAGTCAACTTCTATTTTGAAGGAACCATCATCACATACAAATGCAGTAGCAGAGTAATATTAGACCAAGATGTAAAACAAAAAGAAAATTAAGGTAGAAATAAATATTTTATTCGATTTCAGGACCTTAGAACTCTGACTCTAACTTGGGTGCTCGGTTTGGCGGCTTGTAGAGAAATAAATATTTCTCTAGAGAATACATCGGTGGCTATCGGTTTTAACTACATCTATTTCGGAAGTCAATCTTTATTATGAAAAAAAATAAAGAATCACATGTAAATGCAATCGTGTTTTAATGTAACAAAATACTATTAACCCAAGATGTAAAATAAAAAAAATCAAATAAAAAATAATAGCTTTATTCAACTTCTCAAAATATTTGTAACATCTTGACCTCCTATCCCGTACATCATCATTTGATGATCAATTCATGATGAATATCTTAGCAACTGATCAATTCATGATATGGGTTAAACTTTTTTTCTTGAGATGCCAAAGTAGCCTACTTATTGATATCAATCCATTGATTCAATGCTGGAGGGCTTGTCGGATGTGGGTGAAACCTTCTTTTGAGATTATAAAATGATCCACTTATCTACGTTTACCTATAATATCAAAATTAGAGGGCTTCTAAGTTGTGGGCCAAACCTTTTATTTTTATTTTTATTTAAGACGACAAATCGATCCACTAATCTACATTTGCCCATCACAGAGAAGATGCGACTTGACATTGTCTCAATTATTTTTTATTCATTCAATCGATTCAGAACTTTGATATGATATTAAAAATCTAACAATGATGATGAGTTCGAGTCTAATTTGATCAAAGTTAACATATATCAAATTTGACATTAATTTAATGTAAACAACTTAAGCTTCTAGGACATGGATCAAATCTAATATATATGTATAACCCAATTCTGTCGATCATTAATGACTGAAGACTATTATTTTATTTTATTTTTTTCATCTTACACATATAAATAATATATTCAAGCCGAGAACCCTCTACCACAACACACAAAACCCTCTTTAATTAGGGCATCCTTTTTACATAATTGACATGGGGGTTAACTACTTGGACTGGGAAATGGACTCGCCGACATGAATCCCAAACGTTCACTTATTCAAATAATGCAGAAGAAGAGGTCAGTTTGTGCCAACTTCGTCATTGTTCGACTTCGAGACGCTCAACTCTTTTTCGAATGCCTAACTTGACTCCCAAAGGTTCTCTGATTCCAATCATGCAAAAAATAATGCACAAAAGGAGAGCAGGAAAATGAGATCCAGCAAACACGAGGGAGGGGATATGTTGCCCGTGAGCTGCCAACAGGGCACACGAGAGCACCATTAATTCTACGTCCACTACCACGTGGCACTTCACTTTTGACGACCAACCATATTTTTGATATATGCTTAATGACTGACAAGGACTTTAATAATATATCGTAAGGTTGTGACCTGGAATCATATTTTTATTATCTATCATTTACATAAAAATATATACTTAATCTTGCAACTACCGTGAGTTAAACGTCCAAAACCTTCACATTGCGCTTGCACATTACCTTCATAATACTAAGTATCAATCAACTTTGCCACCTGCATTTAATTGAGTTGTATGGCATAAACGTTGCCTTCCTATGATAATAATATGGTGAAAAAATCGATCCAATTTATTTATTTTTTTGTATCTGCCACAGTCAAAAAAGGAGAGAAACATAATTAAGTATTTAAAATTGGGACAGAAATTTTTTTTTTAAATAGAAAACTTCCATATCCAAGATTGCTGCAGAGGTTAGTTCGACAAAATATTTCTGACAATCAAATTTATATATGCCCATGAGCGTCAAAAGCACACAAGCCTTCACTTAGTAAATTTTGAATGAATGAATGAATATATATATATATATATATATATATATATATATATATATATATATATGTATATATATGACGTGACATACTTAGTAGATTTTTCGTATTGATGTGATATGTTAGATTGCACATATTGAGGTTCGATTAATCGAAAGTAATAATAATATCAACTAGATGACAGAAATTTTCTATAAAGAAAACATTATGACACATAATAAAGACGTTGAAAGAGTAAATTAAAAAAAAAATCAGCTATTTACTTGTTTTCTTATGAGTTGATCATTGTGAGAAATTAGCTTTAGGATAAGAGAAGTTCGTTTATATTTATTCACTCCTAAACTCTTCCAACTCCATGAAATATTTAGATGGCTTGATTTTGTTTCACCAGTGAAGAAACATATACCGCTTCAATTCATATGATTAAAGAATAAAACTCATTTTGGTTCATTTATTTCTCGTGAAACCAAAGTGTATACTCTCATTTTTCCGGCAAAATGTGGCACACCACTTTTCCATGCATGGAGACAAAAGTAGAGATAATGTGTCATTTTTAGAGGCTAACACGTGTCCCTTGCACAATGCGTAAAAAAAAAAAAAGTTCAAAGAATGTTTATTTTCTTCGATGTGAAGGATAATGAAAAATACGGAAAGAATGACACTAGAAATAAAACATTAGTGACCACAGTTTGATCTAAAATGTTCAGAAGATGTGACTTGCAGTGGAAAATAGCCACTAATTTTTTTTTAATTGTCACTTCTATTAATTAAAATTTTGTTATCAGCTTTATTTTGAACGAATATTTGTCGTAAACAATAATGTCCTGCCATGATCATTTTTCCCTCATTATATATTTAATTATAACTTAAAGTAATTATTAATAATTTAATATTTTGATCCAAAATTATTATATATTTTTAAAGTGTTCGAACGCAAATAAAAAATATATATTTTCATCAAAATGAGACGTAAATTCTGAAATATTCTGACCAAAAAGTGAAAAATGTTGTCGATAGAAAATGAAAAATTGAGTGCATTGAGAGGCATAAAATATAATTGACTAACTAATGGCTCTTTAACAGTCATAAAATTAAATCATGTGTTGAAATAAACGGAACAATTAGAAAAGCAATTCATATTTGATCAACTATCATTAGAAAGTATCAGAACATTGAATAAAACTAGAGTTTCCTTAATTTACACTTTAATATACAAACTAAACCTTAATTAGATGATGATGATGATGATGATAATAATAATGCGGATCTCCATGGATTAGGCATTACAATCCTCGTAATATTTGGCAGAGAGACTGACAGAGTTGATGATCAAAAGGAAGGTAACTCAAAAGCTCAGAGCTGTAAGATTATAATGCTGAAAGAAAGGTCATGTAATTATGCATCTAAGATTCATTCATAGAGTTCTTTTCAATCAACCAAGAATCTCTACTTTTCTCATTTAAATTCTGAAACTTGATTCATTTCCTGCTGCTAACTTCATGACAGGGCCTGCTGGTTCTCCATTAAAAGTTCACTCGCAGAGGACCGTAGAAGATGAACAGGCAGCAAAAACATGAGAATGCATGGCACTCGGCCACGTCTAAAGAAAAAAAAAAAAAGAGAATCAGCAGCATGAGTGATACTGACACTGGTGATGCTACTTCTCGACAAAACTTTTTCTCAGATCCAATAATTTCAGTGTTTGGGAAATTAAAGACACAGATTATCAAAAAGGCTAAAGATGCTGCCAATAATGTTGACGAGAGAAAGAACAGTGCAGGTAGTAAGACAGCTAAGGAGGACAGGAAAAGTGGGAGAGATGCAGTTAGTCAACACGCTGAGCCCACACGATGTGGCTCGTTTCAGAGCATGTGTTCCTACTTTTCTTTTCGTTTTGCTGCAGGGATCTGCTTCGGCTGGGACACTTGTCGTCCATGTGACTCCAAGAAGGAAAAGAGAACTTTGCAAGGCGAAGATGTTGGAGCGGCCGGCAAAGAAAGAGAAAGAAGGACGAGAAATCTAATAATGTTATTGGGTTGATCAGAGACAGAGCGAAAGAGATTAGCGGAATAAAATGGCAAAGTGAGTGACGGCCGTCTTTTGACTTCAACCTGCTTTTCAAATTTATCATTATTCATCCTAAATTTATTATAATTATTCATAATTTTTTTACTCAGGATAAATGATGAATAATTATTTATTTTTTTAAAAAACAATGTATTATTTTAAAATTCTACTATAATGGATAACTAATACATTGTTTAGTATAGGCCTTATGGCCAATGCTGTCTTTCGTTAAAAAAAAAAATCCATGAATTTTGATAGAATTGGCCAACAAATTAGCACATCTATTTTCCTCCTCGCATAATAGGTGGTTTTGTTTTTTTGTTCAATGTGTTACAACTAGCTCAACATATGATTCGATTATAAGTCTAGTTATTTCTTCAATAATAACTTAATAAAATTCTTCCTTAATTAATTACAATCATTTTATTTTTAGCAATATCTTCCTTCAAGATGAATTTAGAGATCTTACGTGTTATATTTCCAAACCTTAATCCCTCAAGCTACATAGAAACAATTTTATTGTTGCATCAAGATCTACTCTCTAGAATAGCTATCGGGATTAGGGTGCTATGCTCAATTAGACTTATTATTTGAAATAATTGTTATCATTTTATTGAATCCTTGGGTGATGGAGGAGGTAGCAAAAAAAAAAAAAACACACACACACAAACAAAGGTAGTGTTTTTATTCATCGGTAATACTTGTTCAGAAGAGCTTACCAAGCTAGCTAGGATTATGATGGCGTTCTTTATTTCAGGAGAGGATTGCCTGAATCAATGTTAGCATCAGCGTGGGTTGTCTTTTCTTTATTTAAGAGGTGTTTGTCATATGTTAAGGTAAACTTGATGTTAAAATTGAAGGTACAAATTAATTTCTTGGAGAAGCATCTCTCTTTTGGTACTATCTGTACAGGTTTTTGGAGAACCTACAAAGCTAGTTTGCAAAATTTTTATAAGAGGCTTAATTTAGTTAGATTGATCATTATTGTCATCATCATCATGTACTAATGACCTAAGCATCATTTTGGTGGTTGTCAGCAATAGCATCCTATTAATATTATATGGGTTCTACTTGTTATTAGTCATTTCATTCAAATGTAGTCCTGAACTCAAAAGTGTGAAATTACTGCTGACTCAGTCATTTCGAATGATGCTTGTTTCACTTTTATTAGCAATATCTTCCCTGCAGTGATGCTAATTTTTTTTAAAATTTAAAATTAAAATCAAGATTTATTTTTGAGTCGGAGGTTTTCCAAACAACACAAGTCACATCAGGGGAATGTATTAAAAATATTCCTCAAATTCTTAAGTCAATATAAAATTCTAAGGATTCGATTAAATATCGAAGTTAAAAAATATCTATATAAAAAAATCAACTAACGGTACATTTGAAAAGTCTTTTTATATTATGGTAGTCGATCGTTAGGTTGAGACTATAGTAGACATCAAGAATAATTATATGCATCATTCAATCATTATTGAGTCATAAGATCATGGATTAAACCATCAAGACTATAATTATGAGGATAACAATTTTATCGAGTTAACTTTCTCAAGCACATCCTTACCACCGATGTACATGGAGAAGATTAAATTGTTTCCTATGTGAGATTAATCAAGACCCTTAAGATATCTTTATTCAAGCAAAAAAAAAAATTCACATCCTCTAATATAATCATAAGAATTTTTATATTTTCACTCACATTATCTAAAAATCTTAGAGATTGTCATCTCCAGACAGGAGAAACACATAGAGCATCAAAAGCAATTCTTATTTTTTCCCCTGCTCATCAAAATTAAAAGATATGAGATATTTATAAAAGAATCGAACCATAGTCATCAGTTTTTAAATTATTTTTTTTATTAGAATTCCTTATCTCATTAGAATAAAGATTCTGGAATCTCGAAATGCTTATCAATCCTAACATCTAATATATCTTTTTATAGTGAATCAGAGTCACTATCAAACTGAGGTAGAGAATTAACCTATGAGATTATCTATCATTATTGCCTACAAACATATACATCGAATCATCGAAAAGGGCGATGAGTCAATTGTTCTCGCATCCTACTCAAGGCTGAGTAGGTATGAGGTCCATAGGCTGATGTGTCAATTGATCACTTACGTGTCACTCTCTCTCATCATCAACCCCCACTAAATCCAAGATCAGTTCCCATTATACATGGATGAGATATTACATTGTTGGAATTCCTTTAAAAAAAAATTTAACCGGCAAACTTGGCGTCAGATTCAATCTCTACCCATTTTTTTTTTAATATCTTTTCTCAAAGCACATTCAGCCACTTATTTCCTGTCTATATATATATATATATATATATATATATATATATATATATATATATATATATATATATATATATATCTTCCACTGCTCGTGTGAAGCTTCATAGATGTATAGCTTATACTACCCATTCTCTGGTTTTTCCATTCAACTAGAGAGAATGTGACTTACTTCCGAACTTTATATACTATAGAGAAAGGACTTATCCTCACTTTGTTAGAAGCCAAATCATTTCAGTCATAAACAATGAAGGCTCTTAGGATTATACCATTGTCCTTAGTCATGTCATTTCACTTCTTAAGCCAAGTTCCCATCTTTTCAATCCTCATAAAAACTAGAGTTAATCTCCGTATTATGCTCATATAGGGCCGCAGAACCTCTTAGTAATGGATATAAAGAATTTAACATTTTGAGTTGATAGGACTTAAAAAAGGCTAAATGTTTATTATCACCAATAACATGGCAAAAGTCGGCTTTTATGTGTTGCATAAAGGAATAGCCTTTCAACTCCAATTAACTCTGGTTTCATTCACTTAATTAAGGTACTGTTAGTGTCAACAACTTTATGCCGTGGCCTCTGGGCCATCACGGCTAGGTTCAGGTCCGGATGCGCAGAGATCCTCTTCGATCGACCCCGGAGGTCCGTCGATGCCGGGGGGGGGGCACCTCCACATGTGTTCATCTTGGATCCTGCACACAGGTCGGGTCGGAAAAGCTTCACCCGACCCCTCCGACGATCAAGTCAGTTGATGGTTTTAGAGGGATTTGTTATTCATCCGACCTCCCCTTTCTTCCCGAGCGTCGGGGTTCATATAAGGAGGGCTCCTGTTCCTTGATGTGCTTGCTTACAGGGTGCAGGTCTGTCCTTCTTATGGCGTCTGACACTATGTAGAGGACCTGGCTTCTGCGGGATGATGGCGTGCCTCGGTCGGGATTCGCCCTGCTCCGGTCAGGCACTGTCAGACGGTAGGTCAACCCTGTCATCCCCTGGCCAAGCACAGTCCAGAGGACGTCATGCAAGAACGGGCGATGTCGGCTCACATCCCGTCATCATTATTATCCCCATCATTCCCCCCCCCAAGGGAGCCAAGCATCGGCTCTTACTAGGGGGGTTCGAGGCGTGGCTTCTGGCAGTTGAGAATGAGCCATGCATCGTTCGACCAAGGCGGTCAGGTCGGGAGATCAAGTAGTGTCGAGGCGTGGATCCGAGCGACTAGGCCATGGTACACGGCTCGGGCAGGTTGGACCGCGTAAAGGTATAGGCATCGAGCAGGCTGCGATCGAGGTACACGGCTCGGGCGGGTTGGACCGCGCAGAGGTGTAGGCAATGGGCAGGCCACGGCCAAGGAGGTACTTGGGGTGACGATGACCCTGCGCATCATAACCACCGGACGCGGGCGACCACGTAACCCTTCGTTCGCATGGGACCTCAAGGGTTAGTCTCTCATGTCGGTAGCTGGCTCTCGGGAATCGAGATCGAGGAACCCGCACCCTGCCGCTTGCCCCGCCCGCCCCTGGACTGCCACATCAGCCCCCACTTATGGCGGGGTGTCCTTTGGCCTTCCCGACGTGATGTGCCTTGCGAGTAAACACGGCGGTGAGCTGTCACCCACTTCCGGAAGGCGAACGGCCAGGGTTTTTGGCGGGGTTTTCTCTATAAATAGCGTGCGGCCATCTCCCTGCACGCCTCCTGCTATCCGTCAAGTCTGTCCTTCCGAACTTCATCTCTCCTATTTTCCAACCATTCCTTCTGATTCCTGCAGTAATCTTCGTTCGAGTCAGCCTCCTCTTAACTCCCTTCCCAAAGGTTAGTACGAATGGCCTCTCCCTCTTCTTTGACTTTCTTTTCTGCTTCTTCCTCTACCTCCTCTACAGGGAAAAAGCCGTCATCGTCGAGCCATAGCTCGTCCTATGACGAGAAGGTGGCGCGGGCCCTTGAGGCACTGCTGTGGCCCCATGACCTCGACTCCGTAGTGAGCGAGCAGTCAATTAGCAGCCTTCGGGATCGTTATAGTATCCCGGAGGACTATGCCCTCCTGGCCCCCGAGTCAGGGCAACGAGCGTATGACCCAATTCCTAAGGGCTTTGCATTAACCGTGGATGCCCTTGAGGTAGGGTTGCGTTTCCCTTTGCACCCCATTATCACATCTTGTATCTCCTGGTGGCGTATTTTGCCATCACAGGTGGCGCCAAACTCCTGGTGCTATCTGGTGGCATTACTGGGGGAATGCCACTACGCCGGTATCACCCCGACCCGAAGCCTCTTCTTATCTTGTTTTCGCCTTTCAAAGGGGTCGGGAGGTTACTACCTTTCTGCCCGACCGGGCTTCAGGGTTAGTAGGGCCCCTTCCAGCAACAAAGAGTAGAAGGGAAGGTTCTTCTATATCTGCTGCGTGAGGGACTGGGGCTTTGGGCTCCGGTGGTTGGCGCACACCATTGATAACACCACCCCGAGCCTGGGCGATGAAGAGTTCAGGGACCTCCGGAGGTTGAAGGAGATTCTCCCTGCCTTAAAGGTCATCCGAAATATGACCGAGCGGTGGCTGGTCGAGGTGTGGCTTAGCCCGACACCTCAGGGTATGTCCACATCATGTAGTTTAGGAAGTTTCTGAGTCGTTCTAAACACTAACCAACATCTTTATTCCTTGCAGATATGGTGAACCTCAGATCTCTCCGAGGCGGACGGGCTTCATCTGCTACAACTCTGCGCCCGGCTACTGAGCCGAAGACCGGCTCGAAAGAAACGCCGCTGGAGGTCAAGGCTGACCGGCCTCGGAAGAAGACAAAGATTTGCGCCTCCAAGGGGCCCGACGCAGTAGCGGCCCGGTCGAAAGGAGCTGCCACGGGCCAGGCTGGCCAGGCGGGAGCGAGCCTCAAGCGGGGTGAGGCCGAGCCGAGCCGGGGAGGAGGCAGGGAAAGAGCCCCGACTTCCCTCCGTACGGGACTTGTGCTGACTCCCCGCGGGGAACAAGGATGAGCCCTACCAAGCTCAGGCAATGGGCGACCTACCAACGAGAGAGGCGTCCGATCCGCTGGTGGCCCGTTGGGGAACCCTATCCCGCGGGGATAGGGTGTGGGTCAGCAGTGATTCGGCGGCTGCGTTCCTCCGAGGCGGACTCCACCCTAACATGGCTCGGGAGATGTACACCCTATCCTCAGAGGTTCTGCTTGGCAAATCCGCCAAGACGCTGATGTGGGTAAGTACCACGTGCCTGGCTTTTTGTCATTATTCAGGTGCGATCCTTCTAACTCCTCTTATTATAGAGCCAGCACTACGCCACGGCGCTGATGGATCGGGTGTGCGACGCCGGCCGAGTCATCGGCGGACTGAGCGAGTGCAACGCCGAGCTACGCAAGCAGATCGAGGAGATCCGTGCAGAGGTGGGTCCCGAGGCGATGGCAACCGCCGAGAAGCGCGCGTCCGATCTGGATGCGGAGGCGACCCACCTCAAGGCCGAGCTCCAGGCGGCCGAGGAGCAAAATAAAGCGCTTCAGGAGTTCCTGAAGACAAATCAGATCGAGCTCCGCCTGTTGAAGAGTGAGGCACTCACCCTTACCAAGAAGCTGGAGGAGGTGGACACCAAGGTATAGGCAGCTTCCGAAGCTTTGGCCGAAGAGACCCGCCAGAGGCCAGAAAAGAATAAGCAGTTGATCGAAGGTTACAAGAAATCCGAGGGCTTCCAGCTCGGGCTAACTCGGACAAGGCAGGTTTCCTACGAGTACGGGTACCGGATTGCCTTGGCCCGATTCCGGGCGCGCCACTCCAGCCTCGAGGTCGCGGAGGACCCTTTCGCCTCCTTCCCAGAGGACTTAGAGGTGGAGATGCCCGAGGAAGTCCCTTTTGATGATAGCTTGGAGGCCTCGAAGGGCTAGGACGGACCCCCTGTAATAATTTTGATAGTTTTTCTAAGGGGTCAATCAGTCTGTAAGTTAGGGTCATCCGGTCCTGTAATCCAACTTTCAATCAATAAAGGAGATTTTTGTAAAGACTCTTTGTGTTGCCCTTCTCCATTTTCCTACACGAAAAATTTTCTAAGGTTCTGCACGTTCCACGTCCTCGGCATGGGGTGGCCAATTATCGTCCCGAGTCGGTATGTGCCGGCTTGGACAATCTTGATGACTTGATAAGGTCCTTCCTAGTTGGGAGCAAGTTTGTCGTGCGCTCGAGTCGAGTTACTTATCTCAGCTCTGCGTAGGACCAGATCACCTAGTTTGATCGGCCGAGGGCGTACTCTTCGATTGTAGATCAGGGCGATAGCTCTCCTATAGGAGAGAGCTTTCAAGTGTGCATCGGCTCGGTGCTCCTCGAGCAGGTCCAACCTGGCTCGGAGTCCCTCGGCCGACGTCTCCTCCTCGTAACTTTCTATCCGAGGGGTAGGGATGACCACCTCGGACGGTAGGATGACTTCGGTACCGAACACCAGACTGTAGAGGGACTCTCCAGTCGTGATTTTGGGGGTGGTCCGCGAGGACCACAGAATGCTCGGGAGTTTGTCCACCCAAGCTGATCAGGCCGCAGACACCCTTCTCCTAAGTCCATCCAAGATGGACCGGTTGGTTACCTCCACTAAACCATTTGTCTGCGGGTGGGCAACCGAGCTGAACCTTAGTTGAATTCTGTAGCTTGCGCAGAATTCCTTGAATCGTGCGCTGGCGAACTAGGTCCCATTGTCAGTGATGATGATCTTGGGTAGGCTAAACCGAGTCACTATGTTCCTCCATACGAACCTTTCCACCTGCCGCTACGTGATCGCTGCCAGCGGCTCGGCCTCAACCCACTTGGTGAAGTAATCCACACCAACGATAATGTATCTTCGCTGCCTTGAGGCTGGGGGGAAAGGTCCAAGGAGGTCCATTCCCCACTGTGTAAAGGGCCATGCGCAGTCTATGGGCGCAAGTGGGATCGCTGGCTACTGAGGCATTCGGGCGTGCCTCTGGCAGGCGTTGCACCATTGCACATAGGTTTTTGCATCTCGGAACATTGTGGGCCAATAGTAGCCCTTGCGGAGTACCTTAAAGGCCAAGGTTCGCCTGCCGATGTGCTCTCCGCAGATCCCCTCGTGGACCTCGGCCAGGATCGATCGAGCTTCGTCGGGGTCCAGGCACCTCAGGAGAGGATGCGAGAATAACCTTTTGTAGAGCCGTCCACCAATTTTGCAGTACCAGGCTTGGGTACGGCGAAGGCACCGGGCCGCGGTTTGGTCGGCGGGAAGAGTTCCGTCTCGCTTAAATTGCAGCATCTCCTGCACCCATGTCGTTGGTGCGTGAGCCGTGGCTACGGCGACGACCATGATCGCGCGGAACGGAAGTTCCTCAACGGCGGGGTCATCCTCGGGGCTTGACTTTGAAGCTAGTTTAGCCAAAGCATCGGCCCGCTCGTTCTGACCCCTTGGCACCCTGAATAATGCAAATCTAGAAAAGTGGGGGGTCAGGCTTTTTACCTCCACGAGGTATTTGGACAAGATCGGATCGCGAGCCTCATATCCACCGCTGAGGTGCTCATCTACCAGTTGCGAGTCGATGAAGACTTGTATGACATCCACCTGCATCTCCGTGGCCAACCTAAGCCCTTCCAGGAGATTCTCGTACTCTGCCTCATTGTTGGTGGCCTTAAAGCCGAAGCGGAGGGAGCACTCGAACGAGCGTCCATCAGGGGCTTCCAACATCAGCCCTGCCCCTGCGCCCTTGGAGCCAGCCGACCCATCTATGCGTAGCACCCATCCTAGGCCAACCTGCTCGGGATGTTGGTCTTCGGGCTGAGTCAGCTCGGAGATGAAGTCGGCTACCGACTGGGTTTTGATGGCGGTTCTTGGTACATATCGTATGTTGAATTCGTCGAGCTCAACCGACCACTTGAGAAGGCGACCTGCTAAGTCAAATTTAGACAAAACCTACCGGCGTGGTTGGTCGGTGATTACCTCGATCGGGTGGGCTTGGAAGTAGGGACGCAGCTTCTGGGCTATTAATACGAGCGTTATCGCCAGCCTCTTGATCGGGGGGTATCGCTCCTTGGGACCGTTCAAGATATGACTGGTGTAATAGACCGACAGCTGCACCCCGGAAGCTTCCTTGATCAGGACGGAGCTAACCGCGTGCGGGGAGGTGGCCAGGTATACACCGAGCTTCTCCCCGAGGGAGGTCGGCTAGGTGTTGCTTCACGCAGGCGAGGGCTTCCTCGTAGTCTGTAGTCTATTCGAAGGTCTTCGAGTTCTTCAGGGCTCGGAAGAAGGGGAGACATCGATCGCCGGACCGGGAGAGGAACCGAGACAAGGCGACGAGTCTCCCGTTCAGTCTTTGCAGCTTCTTAATTGTCCGAGGCACCTGGATGCTGGTGATCGCCTGGACCTTTTCTGGGTCAGCGTCGATCCCTCTTTCATGTATGATGAATCCGAGGAACTTTCCCGAGCTGATGCCGAATACACACTTCAAGGGATTGAGACGCATGCTGTTCTTCCGAAGCGCGGCAAACGTCTCGGCCAGGTCGGCCAAGTGCGTCATGGCTACGCGACTTTTCACGATCATGTCATCGACGTAGACTTCCATATTCTGCCCAATCTGCTGGGCGAACATCTTGTTCACGGTCCTCTGATATGTCGTGCCAGTGTTCTTCAGCCCGAAGGGCATAACCTTGTAGCAATATACTCCCTGATCGATGAGGAAAGCCGTGTGTTCTTGGTCTTCGGGGGCCATCTTGATCTGATTATAGCCCGAGAAAGCATCCATAAACGAAAGGCGGGCATGCCCTGAGGTGGCATCGACCAACTAGTCAATCCTCGGGAGGGGATAGCAATCTTTCGGATATGCACGGTTGAGATCGGTGTAGTCAACGCACATCCTCCAGTTCCCGTTGGATTTCTTCACAAGGACTACATTCGATAACCAGCGGGGGTACTTAACCTCCTCTATAAAGCCTGCTGACAGGAGGCGTTCCACCTCCTTCTGTATAGCTAGTTGCCGCTCCAGAGCGAATTGTTGAGGCTTTTGCTTCACAGGTCGAACCTCGGGCGAAACGCTCAAGTGATGTTGGGCCACCTCGAGGTTGATGCCCGGTATGTCTGTCGGTGACCAGGTGAAAATATCAGCGTTCTCTTGGAGGAGACCGATCAGCTACCTCCGTTCCTGCTCGGGAAGTTCCAACCCGATCCGGACCATCTGATCCGGCCGATCTTCGCGCAGGGGCACGCCTATGGTTGGCTCCGTCGGCTCGGGATGTTGGGTTGGTCTCTTCGCCTCCCGGGAGTCCTCCATGGGCGGATCGACCCTGGGCCTTTTGTGTAACAAAACTGCCATCAAGTAGCTTCGCATGGATTCGCGAGGGCTTCCCCAAACTTCGCCGACTCCGACGCGGGTCGGGAACTTCATCGTGTGGTGGTAGGTAGATACGACAACTCTAAACTTATTGAGGGTCGGCGGCCGAGGATCACATTGTACGCGGTCGGGAGGTCGATCACCAAAAAGGTTGCCATTACTATCTTCGACCTTGGCGGGTCGCCCTGGGTCAGAGGCAAGGTGATCGCACCTAGCGGTGAGATCGAGTCGCTAGTGAACCCGGTGAGCACTGAGCGCATCGGCTCCAGGGCATCTCTAGTTAGCCCCAGCTTTTGAAAGACATCCAAGTAAAGCACGTTGGCCGAGCTCCCTGTGTCTACCATGATCCTCTTCACCTGGGCATTGGCGATCCTGGCAGCTATCACCAACGCGTCGTCATGCTCAGACAGGTCGGCCCCTTCGGACGAGAACGTTACCTGAGGCTCGGGGGCACGCCCGGGCATTCATTCATTACTGCCTGGGCGTTTGCCTTCCGCCTGGACATACTGTTTCCTCCGGAAGCAGGACCGCTCGATATAACGTCAATTTGTCTCTCGACAGGGCCCTGGGGATGCAGCGATGGGTCCCTGTCCTGGCAAAGGAACCGGCCAAGATGCCCCCTACGGATAAGTTCTTCGATTTTCCACTTCAGGTCGCGGCACTCCTTGGAGTCGTGGCCATTTTGCCGGTGAAAGCAACAATACTTGGACTGGTTCTGCAGTTCTTGGGGACCCCTCATCGGGATGGGGGGTTTGAGCAACCCCTTCTCCTTTATCTGGAGAAAGATCTCCATTCTGGACGTGCCCAAGGCGGGGAGCGGGGGCCTTGGTATCGGTGGGTCAAGCCTGTCCATTATGTGCTTTGTGGTAGTCGCCTGCTGCACCCGGGCAGACTTTGGCCGAGCTCTTTTATGCTCCTCGCGTCTCCCGGACATCCAAGCCTCTATCGCGATGTAGTGGTTGGCTCGTTGGAGCATTTTCGAAACCATGGTGGGGGGACGCTTCACGAGAGACCAAAAGAATCTGGAAGGGCACAGGCCAACCATGAATTCCTGCATCAACAAGGAGGGATGAGCGTCCGGCAACCCCCAGATTTCTGTGGCAAAACGATTCACAAAATGGGAGAGGGGCTCGTCCTCCTTTTGGTTGAGTCTGAAGAGCAAAGCGACAGATGGCTTTGGTCAAGCATAAGCTAGGAAATGAAGCTCGAAGTCCCTGGCGAACTGATCGAAGGACGTGAACGTGCCAATCTTCAAGCCGTTGTACCATACGTGGGCCGGTCCCCTCAGGGTCGTAGGGAACGCTCTACAAATCAAAGTGTCCGAAGTGCTATATAGTGCCATTTGGGCGCGGAAGGTGGCGACATGGTCTGCCGGGTCCGACGCACCATCATATGCATCGAGGGAAGGAAGCCGAAAGTTTGGAGGGACTAGCTGATCTTGGATCTCGGGTGCAAACAGAGAGCCCCAACGTGCATCTTCCCCAGGCTTTTCTTTGGACTTGCGCACCTCCTTCTGCACCTTGTCGAGTCGTTGACTGATGGAGCACAGCTGGCTCGAAGGGAGTCCGTCGAGTCTGAGGATAGCACTTCAGGCTCCGGGCGGTCATTCAGATTCTCCAGCATTTGATCTTCGAACAGGGCCTGTCAGACATCAAGCGAGGCGGGGGCCGGGGGAGGCATCAGATGGGGTGTGTTTTATGGCTCTGACGGTCGCGTCATGGCCAGCAGCATCGGTCGTGAGACGAGCGGGATGACAGTCTGCATTAGTCCGGTCAGAGTTTGGACTTGGCGAGCGAGGTCCTGAAAGGCTTCGGACGTTACGGGTGGCGGGCGAACAGGGACGTCCTCGGGCGACGACAGGCCCGGGTCATTGAACAGCCGCCAATAGCGCTTCGAAGTCGTGGCGAGGTCTTCTGCTCAGATCCCGTCATGCGGGAGGTCATTCCCGAGAGTCCCGACTGGACGCAACTCCCCCACCGTGGGCTCGTCTGAGTCAATCTGTTGATCTCTCGACATCGGGCCCTCCTTCTAGCGCCAATCTGTTAGTGTCAACAACTTTATGCCGTGGCCTCTGGACCGTCGCGGTTGGGTTCGGATCGGATGCGCAGAGATCCTCTTCGATCGAACCCGGAGGTCCGTCGGTCCCGAGGGGGCGCCTCCACACGTGTTTAGTCTTGGATCCTACACATAGGTCGAGTCGGGAAAGCTCCGCCCGACCCCTCCGATGATCAAGTCAGTTGATGGTTTTATAGGAAATTATTATTCGTTCGACCTCCCTTTCTTCCCGAGCGTTGGGGTTCAGATAGGGAGGGCTCCTGTTCCTTGATGTGCTTGCTTGCAGGGTGCAGGTCCATCCTTCTGATGGCGTCTGACACTATGTGGAGGACCTGGCTTCTGCGGGATGATGGCGTGCCTCGGTCGGGGTTCACCCTACTCCGGTCAAGCGCTGTTAGACGGTAGGTCAACCCTGTCATCCCCTGGCCAAGCACAGTCCAGGGGACGTCATGCAAGAACGGGCGATGTCGGCTCACATCCTGTCATCATTATTATCCCCATCATTCTCCCCCCCCCCAAGGGTGTAGTGCTGGCTCTGTAATAAGAGGAGTTAGAAGGATCGCACTTGAATAATGACAAAAAGCCAAGCACGTGGTACTTACCCACATCAGCGTCTTGGCGAATTTGCCAAGCAGAACCTCCGAGGACTGGGTGTACATCTCTCGAGCCATGTTGGGGTGGAGCCCACCTCGGAGGAATGCAGTCGCCGAATCACCGCTGACCCACACCCTATCCCCGCGAAATAGGTTTCCCCAGCGGGCCACCAGCAAATCGGACGTCTCTCTTGCTGGTAGGTCGCCCATCGCCCGAGCCTGGTAGGGCTCGTCCTTGGTCCCCGCGGGGAGTCGGCACAAGTCCCGCACGGAGGGAAGTCGGGGCTCTTTCCCCACCTCCTCCCGGCTTGGCTCGGCCTCACCCCACCTGAGGCTCACTCCCGCCTGGCCAGCCTAGCCCGCGACGGCTCCTTTCGAACGGGCCGCTGCTACGTCGAGCCCCATGGAGGCGCAAATCTTTGTCTTCTTTCGAGGCCGATCAGCGTCAACCTCCAGTGGCGTTTCTTTCGAGCCGGTCTTCGGCTCAGTCACCGGGCGCAGAATTGCAGCAGATGAAGCCCGTCCGCCTTAGAAAGATCTGAGGTTCACCATATCTGCAAGGAATAAAGACTTTGGTTAGTGTTCGGAACGACTCAGAAACTTCCTAAACTGCATGATGCGGACATACCCTGAGGCGTCGGGCTAAGCCTCGCCTCGACCAGCCATTGCTCGGTCATATTCCGGATGACCTTCGAGGCAGAGAGAATCTCTTTCAACCTTCGGAGATCCCTGAACTCCTCGTCGCCCAGGCCCGGGGTGGTGTTATCAATGGTGCACGCCGACCACCAGAGCCCGAAGCCCTAGTCCCTCGCGCAGCAGATATAGAAGAACCTCCCCTTCCACCCTTTGTTATTAGAAGGGGCCCTGCTAACCCTGAAGCCCGGTCGAGCAGAAAGGTAGTAACCTCCCGACCCCTTTGAAAGGTGAAAACAAGATAGGAAGAGGCTTCGGGTCAGGGTGATGCCAGCGTAGTGGCATTCCCCCAGGAATGCCACCAGATAGCGCCAGGAGTTCAGCGCCACCTGTGATGGTGAAATATGCCACTAGGAGATACAGGATGTGATAACGGGGTGCAAAGGCAAACGCAACCCCGCCTCAAGGGCGTCCACGATTAATGCAAAGCCCTTAGGAATTAGGTCATACACTTGCTGCCCTGGCTCGGGGGCCAGGAGGGCATAGTCCTCCGAGATGCTGTAACGATCCCGGAGGCTGCTAAGTGACTGCTTGCTCACTACGGAGTTGAGGTCATGGGGCCACAGCAGTGCCTCAAGGGCCCGCGCCGCCTTCTCGTCGGAGGATGAGTTGCGGCCCAACGGTGATGGCTTTTTCCCTACAGAGGAGGTAGAGGAAGAAGCAAAGGAGGAAGTCAAAGAAGAGGGAGAAGCCATTCGTACTGACCTTTGGGAAGGGAGTTAAGAGGAGGCTGACTTGAACAAAGATTACTATAGGAATCGGAAGGAACGGTTGGAAAACAGGAGAGACAGAGTTCGGAAGGACAGACTTGACGGATAGCAGGAGGCGTGCAGGGAGATGGATGCACGCTATTTATAGAGAAAACCCCGCCAAAAACCCTGGCCGTTCGCCTTCTGGAAGTGGGCGACAGCCCACCGCCGTGTTTACTCGCAAGGCACATCACATCGGGAAGGCAAAAGGACACACCGCCATAAATGGGGCCGACGTGGAAGTCCAGAGGCGGGCGGGGCAAGCGGCAGGGCATTGGTTCCTCAATCTCAATTCCCGAGAGCCAGCTACTGACACGAGAGACTAACCCTTGAGGTCCCATGCAAAAGAAGGGCTACGCGGTCGCCCGCGTCCAGTGGTTATGATGCGCAGGGTCATCGTCACCCCAAGTACCTCCTCGGTCGTGGCCTGCCCGTTGCCTACACCTCTGTGCGGTCCAACCTGCCCAAGCCGTGTACCTCGGCCGCAGCCTGCCCATTGTCTACACCTCTGCGCGGTCCAACCCGCCCGAGCCGTGTACCTCAACCACAGCCTGCTCGTTGTCTACACCTCTGCGCGGTCCAACCCGCCTGAGCCATGTACCTCAGTCGCAGTCGGCCCGTTGCCTACACCTCTGCGCGGTCCAACCCGCCCGAGTCATGTACCTCGATCGCATCCAGCCTAATGCCTACACCTCTGCGTGGTCCAACCCGCTCGAGCCGTGTACCATGGCCCAGTCAGCTCGGATCCATGCCTCGATGCTACTTGATCTCCCGACTTGACCGCCTTGGTCGAACGATGCATGGCTCATTCTCAACTGACAGAAGCCACGCCTCGGACCCCCCTAGTAAGAGCCGATGCATGGCTCCCTTCGGGGGGGAGAATGATGGGGATAATAATGATGACGGGATATGAGCCGACATCGCCCATTCTTGCATGACGTCCCCTAGACTGTGCTTGGCCAGGGGATGACAGGGTTGACCTACCATCTGACAGCACCTGACCGAAGCAGGGCGAACCCCGACCGAGGCACGCCATCATCCCGCAGAGGCCAGTTCCTCCACATAATGTCAGACACCATCAGAAGGACGGATATGCACCCTGCAAGCAGGCACATCAAGGAACAGGAGCCCTCCCTATATGAACCTCGATGCTCGGGAAGAAAGGGGAGGTCGGACGAATAACAATTTCCTCTAAAACCATAAACTGACTTAATCGTCGGAGGGGTCGGGCAGAGCTCTCTCGACCCGACCTGTGTGCAGGATCCAAGACTAAACGCGTGTGGAGGCGCACCCCCCCCCCCTCGGCACCGACGGACCTCCGGGGTCGATCGAAGAGGATCTCTGTGCATCCAGACCCAAACCCAACCGCGATGGCCCAGAGGCCACAACATAAAGTTGTTGACAATAACATGTATGAATTTATTTACTCTTAACTATAAGAATGAAGAAATCTCTATAGGAGGAGGAGCTGCTATCGGAGAACAATTACATGGGTAATTCATAAGATAGAATGAAAGGAATTATGAGAGGAGGGGTCCACTAGAAATGAATGGTAAGATGAAAAAATTAGAAGAAAGAATTTTTTGGTGAAACATATTCGAGAAAATGTAGAATCAGAATCGATGGTTTTATACTTATGCCTAGTTCTTCCTCCCGAGTTGAGACCAATCAATCGAATAATACCTCAATCGATTTTATTAGCAATAACTAGATCCACTCATCTTAATTCCCAATTCGCTTTCAATTTTAGGTGTAGGAATCGCCTCCTAAGCAAGATTAACAAAAATTCCAATAACCTCTATAAGAATTTGTTGCTAAAGAATAAATTATAAAGCCAAGGAAAATGTGTCATATTTTGCAAATGAAAAGATAGCTTCATAATTTATTTTTTTTTTTTTGCATTTTATTTTGTGTTCACTTACTTTTGGAAATAAAATTTTCCTTTATGAAATGATGAACTTTTCAAAAGCTAATGTTGAGTTTCTACCCGAAGTAAAAACTTTCTATGCAAATGACTTGTCCAAATGCCATTTTTCATAAACAATTCACGGTTTCAAAATGTCACTATTAGTTCTTCTTCCTCACGAGTTGTTGATCGAGTAGATCTAGTAATCTTCATATCATGAATTCCCGGTTCACTTTCAATTTTAGCCGTAGTAATAGTCTCCTAAGCAATTACAAGATTGACAAAAATTTCAGTAACCTCCGCAAGAATTTGTTGACAAAGAATAAATTATAAACATAAGAAAAATATATCATATTTTGCAAATGAAAAGGTAGCTTCATAATTTTTTTGGCATTATATTTTGTGTTCACTTACATTTGGAAATAAAATTTATTTCATTTCCAAAGAAGAAGAAGAAGAAAAAAAGCTTAATATATGATGAAATGATGAACTTTTCAAAAGCTAATGCCGAGTTTTATCAAAAATAAAAACTTTCTATACAAACGACTCGTCAAAATGTCATTTTCATAGTTTCAAAATACCATTATTTGTTCTTCCTCCCAAGTTGAGACGGAGTAGACCTAGTTATCTGCATATCATCTGTAATCAAATCAAATATTTGATTTAAGAATTAAATATTATTTCTTTACATGCTAGTATAATTTAGGAAAGGATAATCATATTACCTTATTTGCCATTATGAATTAGGAAATACTTATTAAGCATTCCAAATAAAATGAGGTCATATTTATCAATATATTAAATAAAAATAATTTATATTAAATAAATACGAAAATTTAAAATTTTTTCCTTTAATTGAGGCTCACCTCCTCCTATTTAAGGGGAGAGATTTCTCTCCTTCGTTCCTCACTGAGCAGAACTCAACAGCGAGAGGAACGAGGAGTTTCATCCTGCTAAGAATATGTAGGTTCTCCCTACTTTTTTCAAAATTAGTTTAGATTCCATGTTGAAATTTTTGATTGATATTAGTTTGAATTAAAATACTTTACCCTTTGATACCCTTTAAAAAATTTTATTTTTAAATATTCTAAAATTGTATATATTTTATGATATCAAAATTTTTTTAAGAATGTTATTTCATTTTATTATAGTTATCTTCTAATCTTATTTAGATTTAAATATAATATGAGTAGTTCAAAAAAAAGAAGAAATTTTTAATCCTTTAGATGTTAAAATTTTTATTAGAATATGTTATTTAAAATTTTTATCCTTTTAAAATTTAAAATATTATTATTTGATCATGTTGAAATTATTCATATGATTTCTAGTTCTTATTGAATTAAAAATATTATTTCCTCATGTTGAAGCTTATCTTATCATTTATTTAATCTATTATTATGTTTTGATGTATTATTATCAATAGTGAATATATGTTGTTGTAATTCGAAATTATGAAATTGGATAGAATTGGGTTAAAACAGCCCGTAGGCCAGGCCCTACCCATGGGTCGGGCCCTAACCCACAGGTTAACATAGCCCAGCCTAATGTGGGCAATCATGGGCCAAGGTTGGCCCAACCTGGTGTGATGCATGTACAGTCATTTACAGTGCATATGATCGATATTTGGGTCAGCTCAACCTAGTCCAATATTATGTAATTGTTGGATTTGAGCCCAAATATTGATTGAACTAAACCAGACTTTATTAGTCTAGATCAATTCATGGTGGTTCCGAATTGGTTTAACTTTTCAAGTCAGTTTAACGTAAATTGAACTTAATTTAGTCCAAATTATACTAGTCTATAGTGATTCCAGACCAGTTAAATGAGGATTAGAGATCGGTCCAGTTAGGTTCTAGTGAATCGAGTTTGATTAAACTGATTTAACTAGGGTTCAAGCCAATTGAGGGCTATTTGGTATTATTGATATTGATGATGTTAGAAAGAGATATTTTGAATATGTTGTTTCATCCCAAATAGATATAATTAATATGAGATTATATTATTTCCGTGCCAAGAGCAGGAAGGGCAATTCCCTTCGGGGGTTAGTGGGTCGTCAGACGTGACGATTGGACGGTTCCTCCATCCGTTATTGGGAAGAACGTGTCCCCATCTTGGCGGATGAGGGATGCCACTCCATCTGTTGTTGGGAGTGTGATATGAGTTTGTCTCCATCCGCTGTTGAGAGAATACAAACTCATCCCGTAAGATAAAGCCTCGCCATCCGCTGTTGGGAGAGTACTCCTTCGGGTATTTGATATAAGCTAATGGGATGATGGATTTTTTATTATGCATTTATTTTGAGTTGACTTTTGGGGTTCCTACTCAGCGTTGCTGAATTTTCTTTGTTTTTGATTTTCAGAGCAGCTTTCCACTAGCACTGAATCAGATTCCAGTGGAGAGCGGACCTTCCTCTACCGCTAGGTAGAGCCACTTGAATGATTTTTCAAATTAACATCACTATGTTTACTTTTCAACTCATGATTTGATGAAATAAATAGATTGTAATAAATGTTTATGATGATAAATAAAATGATGTTTAATTATTTGGCTCTATATGTGTAGAAAGATATAATCTTGAAAAAAAAATCCAGGATGTGACATCTTTTTATAGTATCAGAGCATGGTTTAGAATTTGTTGGTATTTAAGTCTCTTGATTGACTTTGACCATTGATTGTCTTGACCTATTATAGGAGTAATGGAGCTAATTCAAAAAAATAGTGACCCTATCACCCGTGGCGTTCGTGGTCGTATTGCTATTAACCTTCGCCCTCGAAGGGGTGTTCGAGTAAACAATAACTTGGACGTTCCACGCACCGCGGAGCAAACTCAATCCACACATACACTTGTCACTGATTATATGCCAGCTTCTCCGACACCACAAAATATACCTCATGGGCCAGCACCTATCAATGCTCAAGATGATATACATGGAGTCCTCAATGTTATTAGAGGATACTTTGAGCGACAGGAGGAGCATGATAGAGCTCCACGGGGTGGAAGTAATATATTGGATCATTTTAAGAGATTGGAACCACCTATTTTTGAGGGCAAACTAGATCCAATCCTTGCTGAACGTTGGATTCATCAAGTGGAGAAGACATTCGAAGCTATCGAATGTCAGGAAAAATCAAAAAGTGCATTTTCCTTCTTTCATTTTAGAAGAGAAGGAAGACACTTGGTGGACTTCAAAAAGGAGGATGTTAGAGGCCAAAGGCGATGTGGTAACTTGGGAACAGTTTAAGGATGCATTTTATGAGTAGTTCTTTCCCAATTTAGTTCGCTTTGAGAAGCAACAAGAATTCCTTACCATCCACCAGGTAAATAGAACAGTAATGAAATATGATCATTATTTCACTAAACTAGCTCAGTTTTCTCCACATATTGCCTTTAATGAAAATCAAAGAGCTCGTCATTTTGAGAGGGGATTTCGATCATTAATTAGAAAGTCTATTGCAGTATTGATTTTATCAACCTATGCTGAAGTGTTAAATCAAGCTCTAGTGGTGGAGAAATTGGATAATAAACTACAATAAGCAAAGGATTGAAAGTGACCTTTTAATGCTACACCATCTGCGTATGGGGGATCTCATTCTGGACCTTCAAAGAAAGGCAAGGGAAAACAGCTTGGGCATCAACAGGCAGGAGCCCCTAGTAACCAAATCATTATAAGATGCTACTTTTGTAGAAAGACAGATCATGTTTCTACCTCATGCCCTATGGGACAACGTGTATGCTTTTATTGTCAACAACCGGGTCACATGTCGAAGGACTGCCCTCGAAAGTAATATTGTCGAGCTCTACCCCAAACAGTTGGACAACAATAGCTAGGACCTAGAGAGGGAGGTCAAGCGAGGGTCTATGCATTGACCCATTAAGATGCTGAAGCCTCTAGATCTATCATTAAAGGTATCATCACACTTTGTGGTACACCTGCATTTGTGTTTATCGATTCAGGTTCTACGCATTCTTTTATATCACCATATTTTGCTAGGAAGCTACATAAGAATCCTGAAACAATGCATAATATGTTAATGGTAGCAACACCAGTTGGAAACTCCTTGATAGCTGATCAGATATATAGAAATTATATTATTACTATTGAAAGTCATAATTTACTAGTAGATCTTATTCTACTAGAATTTTAAGATTTCGATGCTATCTTGGGTATGGATTGGCTTTCAGCATACCATGCAAGTGTCGATTGTTTTCAGAAGACTGTTTTTTTCTTACCTCTAGATCAATCATCTTTCAAGTTCATTGGGATTCAGGAAAAGCTCCCTCCTATCATATCAGCCTTGAGTGCTACCCAACTGTTATTGAAGGGATGTCAGGGGTACTTTGCCTTTATTTCTAGAGAAGAATCTAAGAAGCCAGTATTAGAGGACATCCCCGTTGTACAGGATTTTTCAGATATTTTTCCTGATGATCTACCTACATTGCCACCAAATAGACAGATTGAATTTACAATTGATCTTCTACCTGGCACCGCACCTATTTCTAAGCCCCCATATAGAATGACACCAATTGAGTTGGATGAGTTAAAGAAACAAATCCAGGAGCTCTTAGATAAGGATTTTATTCGACCAAGTGTATCATCTTGGGGTGCCCCTATCATATTTGTGAAGAAGAAAGATGGATCCATGCGGCTATGTATTGATTATAGGTAACTCAATCAAGTGACCATAAAGAATAAGTATCTCCTTCCTCGAATTGATGACCTATTTGATCAACTTCAAGGTACTCAAATATATTCAAAAATTGATTTGAGATCTGGGTATCATCAACTGAAGATAAGAGAAGGAGACATACAGAAAATAGTTTTCAGAACAAGATACAGTCATTATGATTCTTAGTAATGCCCTTCGGACTCACAAATGCACCGGCCGCCTTCATGGATCTCATGAATAGGGTGTTCCACCCTTATCTTGATAAATTTATAATTATATTCATTGATGATATCTTGATCTACTCCAAAAGTAGGGCAGAACATAAATATCATCTTAAGACAATTCTGGAAGTCCTAAGACAAGAGAAACTATATGCCAAATTAAGCAAGTGCAATTTCTAGCTTAATAAAATTATGTTTCTTGGCCATGTAATTTCAAGTGCTGGTATATCTGTTGACCCTCACAAGATTGAAGTTATGACAAAATGGAAGCAGCCTTCTAGTGTTTCAGAAATTAAAAGTTTCTTGGGTTTAGCTAGATACTATAGAAGATTCGTAGAAGGCTTCTCAAAAATAATAGCACCTCTGACCAGGTTGACACAAAAGAATATAAAGTTCATATGGGATGACAAATATCAACGAAGTTTTCAAGAATTGAAGAAAAGATTAACTAGTGCTCCTATCTTGGTGATTCCTTCAGGGGGAGAAGGTTTTGTAGTATATAGTGATGCCTCACTACAAGGACTTAGTTGTGTTCTAATGCAAAATGAGAGGGTAGTTGCTTATGCGTCTAAGCAATTGAAACCTCATGAAAAAAACTATCCTACTCATGATTTAGAACTAGCAGCTATCATTTTTACATTAAAAATTTAGAGGCACTATCTCTATGGATAAATTTTTGAAATCTTCACAGATCATAAGAGTCTCAAATACATTTTCACACAGAAAGATTTAAATATGAGACAAAGAAAATGGTTGGACTTTCTAAAGGATTTTGATTTTAATATCAACTATCATCCTGGGAAGGCTAATGTAGTTGCTGATGCCTTAAGCAGAAATATTTTTAGTCTTGTAGCCTATATGAATATTCAAAGGAATTCTATGATGACAGAGTTAGTAGACTTAAAACTTAGACTTTTATCGAAGACAAATAAAGGTTTTCATGCATGTCTGATGGCACAATCATATTTAATAGAAAGGATTAAAGAATGTCAGAAGGAAGATTCATATCTCCAAATGATAGTTAAGGAAATAGCTAAAGGAGCTAGACCCAAATTCCTCCAAATCGAAGATGGTACTATTACATTCCATAATCATCTGTGTTCCTAAAAGTCATCTAGTAAAGATGTAATTATTGGAGGAGGCACACAGATAAAAATTTAATTTCTATCCCAGAACTACCAAGATGTACCAGAATTTACCCCAAAACTACTGGTGGCGTGGTATGAAGAGAGATATAACAGAGTTTATTTCTAAATGCCTTATATGTCAACAGGTGAAGGCAGAACATCAAGTACCTGTTGGAAAATTACAAAGGATTTTAATTCCTGAATGGAAGTGGGAGCAAGTCACTATGGATTTCATAACAAGATTACCCAAGATTGTGAAAGGATATGATAGAATTTGGGTAGTAGTAGATAGACTTATTAAATCTGCTCACTTCCTCCCTGTTAACAAAAATATTCATTGGATAAACTAACATGTTTATATATTAAAGAGATTATTCAATATCATGGGGTGCTAGTTAGTATTATCTCAGATAGAGATCCAAGGTTCACCTCTAAGTTTTGGGGAAGTCTACAAAAATCTTTGGGTATACAATTAAAGTTTAGTATAGCATTTCACCCCCAAACTGATGGCCAATCTGAAAGGACAATACAAACTCTTGAAGACCTCTTAAGAGCATGTACTTTAAACTTTGGTGGAAGTTGGGATATGCACTTGCACCTAATTGAGTTTTCTTACAATAATAGTTACCACTCTAGTATACAGATGGCCCCATTTGAAGCTCTTTATGGGAGAAAGTACATATCACTTATATATTGGGATGAGGTAGGAGAACAAAAACTTTTGGGACCTCAATTGATTCAAAAAGATGCTGATAATATTCGAATTATACGCCAAAGATTATTAACAGCTCAAAGTCGCCAAAAAAGTTATGCAGATCGAAGACGAAGAGATCTAGAGTTTAAAGTTGGCGAACACATCTTCTTAAAAGTGTCGCCAACCAAGGGAGTTATGAGGTTTAGTCAAAAGGAGAAGTTAGCCCCTAGATTCATAGGCCCATTTGAGGTCTTACAAAAGATCGGGCCTATGGCGTACAGATTGGCATTGCCCTCGGTTTTGGCTAGCATCCATTATGTATTCCATGTGTCTATGCTTCGGAGATATATCAGGGATCCATCACATGTCATATCTTACCAACCTCTACAGTTGAGAAACAATACCACTTTTGCAGAACAACCAATCCAGATCTTGGAAAGGAAAGAACATGTTCTAAGGAATAAAATTATACCTTTGGTAAAAATTTATTGGCAACACTATTCAGACCAAGAGGCAACGTGGGAAAGAGAAGAAGATATGCGAGAGTAGTATCCTCATCTATTCTCTTGAGTTAAGTAAAATTTGGGGACCAAATTTCTTATAGGTGGGGAGAAATATAATCAAATCAAATATTTGATTTAATAATTAAATATTATTTCCTTATATGCTAGTATAATTTAGGGAAGGATAATCCTATTTCCTTATTTGTCATTACGAATTAAGAAATATTTATTAAGCATTCCAAATAAGATGAGATCATATTTGTCAGTATATTAAATAAAAATAATTTATATTAAATAAATACGAAAATTTAGAAAATTTTTCTTTAATGGAGGCTCACCTCCTCCTATTTAAGGGGAGAGATTTCTCTCCTTCTTTCCTCACCGAGTAGAACTCAACAGCGAGAGGAACGAGGAGTTTCATCCTACTAAGAAGAGGTAGGTTCTCCCTACTTTTCTTGAAATTAAAAGTTTTTGTTTAGATTCCATGTTGAAATTTTTGATTGATATTAGTTTGAATTAAAATACTTTACCCTTTCGTACCCTTTAAAAATTTTGATTTTTAAACATTCTGAAATTATATATGTTTTATGATATTAGATTTTTTTAATAATATTATTTTATTTTATTACAGTTACCTTCTAATCTTATTTAGATTTAAATATAATATAAGTAGTTCAAAAAAAAGAAGAAATTCTTAATTCTTTAGATGTTAAAATTTTTATTAGAATATGTTATTTAAAATTTTTATCCTTTTGAAATTTAAAATATTATTATTTGATCATGTTAAAATTATTCATATGATTTCTAGTTCTTATTGAATTAAAAATATTATTTCCTCATGTTGAAGCTTATCTTATCATTTATTTAATTTATTATTATGTTTTGATGTATTATTATTAGTAGTGAATATATATTATTGTAATTTGAAATTATGAAATTGGATATGATTGGGTTAAAACAGCCCGCAGGCCAGGCCCTACCCATGGGTCGGGCCCTAGCCCACAGGTTAACCCAACCCAGCCTAATATGAGCAGTCATGGGCCAAGGTTGACCCAACCTGGTGTGATGCATGTACAGTGCACATGATCGGTATTTGGGTCGGCTCAACCTAGTTCAATATTATGTAATTATTGAATTTGAGCCCAAATATTAATTGAACTAAACCAAACTTAATTAGTCTTAGATCAATTCAGGGTGGTTCTAAATTGGTTTAACTTTTCAAATCAGTTTAACCTAAATTGAACCTAATCTAGTCTAAATTATACTAGTCTAGGGTGGTTCCAAATGAGTTAAATGAGGATTAGAGATTGGTCCAGTTAGGTTCTAGTGAATCGAGTTTGATTAGACCGATTTAACTAGGGTTCAAGTCAATTGATGGCTATTTGGTATTATTAATATTGATGATGTTGGAAAGAGATGTTTTGAATGTGTTGTTTCATCCCGAATAGACATGATTAGTATGAGATTATATTATTTCCCTGCCAAGAACAGGAAGGGTGATTCCATTTGAGGATTAGCATGTCGTCAGACGTGATGGTTGGACGGTTCCTCCATCCACTGTTGGGAGGAACGTGTCTCCACTTTAATGGGTGAGGGATACCACTCCATCCGCTGTTTCGAGTGTGATATGAGTTTGTCTCCATCCGCTGTTGGGAGAACACAAACTCATCACGTAAGATAAAGCCTCTCCATCCGCTGTTGGGAGAGTGCTCCTTCGGGTATTTGATATACGCTAATGGGATGATGGATTTTTTATTATGCATTTATTTTGAGTTGACTTTTGGGGTTCCTACTCAACGTTGCTGAATTTTCTTTATTTTTGATTTTCAGAACAGCTTTCCACTAGCACTGAATCAGATTCCAATGGAGAGCGAACCTTCCTCTACCGCTAAGTAGAGCCACTTGAATGAGTTTTCAAATTAACATCACTATATTTAATTTTTAACTCATGATTTGATGAAATAAATAGATTGTAATAAATGTTTATGATGATGAATAAAGTGACGTTTAATTATTTGACTCTATATGTATGAAAATATATAATCTTGAAAAAAAAATCTGTGACATCATCAATTCTCAATTTACTTTCAATTTTAGGCATAGCAATAGTCTCTTAACCAATTACAAGTTTAACAAAAAATAAAAATAAAAGAAGAAGAAGGAGAAGAAAGCTTAACATATGATGAAATGACTGAACTTTTCAAAAGCTAATGTCGAGTTTCTATCGAAGTAAAAATTTTCTACGCAAATGACTTGTCAAAATGTCATTTTCTACAAAGAATTCATCGTTTCAAAATACCATTACTTGTTATTCCTCTTGAGTTCAGACAGAGTAGGCCTAGTAATCTTGATATCATCAATTCCCAATTCGCTTTCAATTTTAGGTGTAGTAATAGTCTCCTAAACAATTACAATTTTAACAAAAATTTCAATAACCTCTGCAAGAATTTGTTGCCAAAGAATAAATTATAAACCTAAGAAAAATGTATCATATTTTGCAAATGAAAAGGTAGCTTCATTTTTTTTTTTTTTTTTACATTTTATTTTGTGTTCACTTACTTTTGGAAATAAAATTTATCTCATTTTCAAAGAAAAAGAAGTAGAAGAAGAAGAAGAAGAAGAAAGCTTAATATCTGATGAAATAACTAACTTTTCAAAAGCTAATGTCGAGTTTCCATGGAAGTAAAAGCTTTCTATGCAAACGACTTGTCAAAATATCATTTTCCACAAACCACAAACAATTCATAGTTTCAAAGAGACATCGTCGAAAATTTCCCGACTGAAAGAGATTAAAAATGACAAGCACCGGTGAGATCAAAACAATTAGGCGAGAGAGACCGCGCAAGTCAGTAGTACTAAGGGACTTAAGCCATTGGCCAGCATGTCACTCACATACTTATTGCCTTCTCCGTCCCTCTCAGCAATCTATAACTTTGGCTCCCAAGGTTTCCACGCTCATGGTTTCTTGCTTCAGACTGCATGTTGTTTGACTCAGAACACTTGCATGCTAAGACACTCAATCAGCCATGACCAAATTAAAGGAGAGTCAAAGTTCAAAAGCTTAGAACGAGTAGAAATCTTCGTCAGATTTGCCTCTTCTCCGTGCTCACTTTATGGAAAGGCATGCAGAAGCGATAAAGAGGGTTAGGTAATGTTTCAAGCTTCAACATTCGCTTTAGGAAATGGTCCGGTCAAGTTAGCAAGTGAGAATAGCATGCAACTCGTCATCCTTTGCTATACAGACTAAGACTCGTTCTACAAAGCCATCAGGTTCTTCCAAGCTTGTGTTGGTCGTGAAGCGTTCAGACTGAGACTAACTTCATGTTGTTCCCTTAATTGCCTGCTTCACATCATGTCTCAGGTACGTACATCCCCATTAAAGCCATGAGCAATATGTGCTGGGAACTCAAGTGCATGCCTTACCATCTCATCCGCAAGACTGTTGACTTGATGTATTTGTAGCTGTTCTCGTTTACTTGTGGATACTTAGTCAAAGCGTGCACAGATGTAACCTGAGTTGTCGAACATTAATCATGCAAAACCATCTGGAAACATTATTAATACGGGTGGAACAGAGAAAAAATATTTCTAGTTATATATGCTTGTTCTTCGATGATAAGGAATCCTAATATAAAAAATAATTTGTATAAACGAAAAATAAATCTCAGAAATTAATATTTGATTATTTTAAAATATCTCAGATAACTCTAGATTTGTTGAGAGAGTAAAATGCGAAGAAATGCTTTTGAGTTTTTCTTTATCGGATCCAAAGAGAGATGGTGAGAGAAAATTTTTAAAATTTACATGAGAAGATACGCATGAGATTTGTGTTTTAAGTTAAGGTTAACTCAAAGTAATTATAATTGATCTCATATGATAAATAAATATATTGATATCACATCAGCTTTCTCAAACCTCGCTGTCATCTGTTCCCCCCAGTACTTTTGAAACAACTAGCTAAGCTTGATTGCTATGTTTCACCTGTTATTAGATATATAGGGTTGTGGTTTTCCAAGCTTAACGTGTATAGGTTTTCAGCATGCAAGACTAAGTGATGTGGATCATACGAAGCCCAGGAGCAGGTCAAGCCTATTTATGATGATAGTTGACCATTAGATGACTATCGTTGGGAGAGCTTGACAACCATAATGTCAACTAGAATAATTAATTATTTATGTGCATCGTACAAGGAAATTAAACTATTTCGTTTAAATCCACAGGCAACATAAAATAGAAAGAAAATTCTTTGTTCGTATAGCGTTTTGGTGGAAAGTCTTGCTTCATCTTTGACATGAGCCATGCTAAGCCCTCGTTTGTTTATCGTAGACAATGCCGTGATGTCATTGTAATTGTTCCCCAGTCATTGGTTTTGACTTTCTCTGGGAAGACTCAAGTTTTGTTAATCTAATTTATATATAGCCAAGTTTATGCTGTCATAGATGGATTCGTTGAAAATGCTTTATGTTTGATGATATTAAAGAACAATTAATCATTTATAGATGAAAACAACCATAAAGCAACTTGTTCTCTTGAAATCATCAAAAAAAAAAAATTATATTGCTCTAAAAGAATTGACTATGCCTGCATGTTCATGCAGTGATTAACAATAATGTTGACTAAATATCATATATATATATATATATATATATATATATATATATATATGAAAAATTAACACGAATTTATCGTTAAAAATATTGATTGATTTGTGAAAGATGAAGAATCACGTATTTGATTATGTGATCATTTATAATTGAATAAGATATATATAATAGAATTAATTGGATTGTGATGATAAATATCGATAATTAGAAAATAAGTTTATATTATAGTAGAATGTCCTGGAGGAATTCTCAGAATAACTTCTCCTAGATTCTTTGTTTTGTTTATAAATAATCAGAACCTTTAGGGACTAAACAATATATTTCATAGAGAACACAGTTAAAAGATTATGATTTCTCTCTTAACCTTTCTAAATCGTTAATACCAGTAATCTTATGAAAAGATAAGAAGAACAAAGAATGAGTATTTAGTTCTCCTCGTGGATCAATGTTACTATCATATTCGAATCCGAAAAATAATACATTTGTAGATTAGATAAAAATCTTTTGATATTAAAATATATGTATCATAAATCCGATCTAATATTACTAGATTTCAATCTTAACATAAAAATTTTTCATGTAACTTGTAGCCTATTATAGATTTTCTATTTAGACTAAGAAAATAGTATCACATTGTTGTGGATTGGAAAAGTCTCGTTGGAATTTGATCCAAAATCTAGAAGTTTAAATGTTTTAGTAGAATTTTTATAACACTTGATATATATATATTATTAGTCTTTGAATCAACTCGACCTTTATAGGAGCAAACTATATTTTAATATCAGGAGAATCGGACTTTGTCTTCCATGGCCTCCCATGGTAGAAGATTCAACGGCCAGCCATGGATGAATGGAAAGTTTCCTCTGAAATGACCTTAACTCCATTATCATTTTACGTACCTAAGGACCTAATGATACCTATTCACATCAACATTAACTCTATATATATATATATATATATATATATATATATATATATATATATATATATATATATAGTGACAGTGGAAGGAGTACAATAATAAGAGGATAGTGGCACGGCCATTACTGGGGATGGTTGAAAGAGACATGATGTATGCAACCTGATCCATTTCTCCAAAGTTCGTGTAAAATATATGGAATTCAATCATTGTTGGGTCAGAATTAAAAATATTAAATATTTTATTTTTATTTTAATAATTTATCGACATAATATTAAAGAGACCTCGCTTGATATGTCGTTAACTTAATATTAGAGGGACATCGTTTGACATACCCTTACCATAAGTTTCAAAAGCAGATCGGATCCAACCAAAATTAATATTAATAAATATCCATATAATATTTATTATTAAATATGCTTATTCGAACTTGGGAGGAACTCTTTTGTTAAAAAAAACAAAAAGAAGACCAATTGAAAAGTCTCCCTATTCGAAGAAATCACCTTTGCATAAACGGTAGAAAATGATATAAATTTTCATTTTCGCATAGGCGTCGGATTGGGCTGCGCTCTTATTTAATTTCTGACGTCACACGTAGAGAATTCCGGTCAACGCGGATCTCCGTCCAAATTAACGAATGACTTCGAGCGCAAAGCATTTGCACGCTAAGCAGGCGGCTAATCAACGACATCAAACTTCCATGCCCATTTTACCCTCGTCCTTCCCCACAATGACACGACATCAAACAGAGGCTGTGCTGCGGTTGCTGTTGGGAACAGCCATGGCAACCAATGGTGGATGATCAATATCTCGGTCAATTCCTCCGTAGACAGTTGCCAAAAGGATCATTCTTTCTTAGCATCAGTCGTAAAATATTGTTTGAAATGACAAAAATGCCACATTTTATACATCGTTCATGTATTAGTCGCAAAGGGACCGAATTGGTATTTCGTTTGCAGTGAGGGCATCGGCGGTCATTTTAACCGATTACAACGTCCATCATTGCCGAGAAGCAGCCCATCTTGCGTTCTTTATGGCAACCGGGGAAAACGTGTAGCCGGCGCCCTAAAAGCGCGATGATTTCAAGCCCTTTTACCACAACCCCACCCGCCACCCCTCATCTCGTCCTATAAGAAGCAGCGACTCAACCCTCTTCTCCCCGCAAACGGAAGGATAGAAGACCCCCGCCCTTCTCTGCTTCTCCAAATTCCCTTTGTTTTCATAACCAAGCTCGAGTTTGGAGATAGACAAAGACGCGCTCGGTAGCTTCCATGGAGATGCTGGGCTCCTCTCTGCTCCGGACGACGACTCCTCTGCTTCGTTCATCCAGCTTGTCGCTGTTCCCGGGTGACCGACCGAGCGACCTCCTCTTCTCCCATGCTTCGTTCCCGTCGAGGCACAGGATTGGTCTAGCCAGGAGAGTAGTTAGATCTCCGGTGGCAGCGGTGGTGCTGACAGAGAGGTGCGTGAGGACAGAGGCGGAAGAGAAGCCGGTGTGGTTTAAGGTCCGGGCGGCTGTGACGGTGAGGAGGACGAAGCAGGAGGATCTCAAGGAGAGCATCGCGAACCAGCTGGATGCTTTCTTGGACAAGATGGGGAAAAATGTTGTGATGGAGCTCGTCAGCACCGAGATCAATCCCAGTAGGCCTATCCTTCCCTGTCCCTTGCTGTTGACAGGTAGAAATTGATTGTTTTTTGTCGACTATTCTAATGGCCAAAGTCTTTGGTACCGACAGAAACGCGGAAGCCCAAGACGAGCAACCGGGAGGCGCTACGGGGCTGGTTCGAAAAGAAGAACACGAAGGCGGAGCGGGTCGTCTACACGGCGGAGTTCGCGGTGGACTCCAGCTTCGGCGAGCCGGGAGCTATCACGGTGCTCAACCGACATCAGAGTGAGTTCTTCCTGGAGAGCATCGTGGTGGAGGGCTTCGCCTGCGGCCCCGTCCACTTCGCTTGCAATTCTTGGGTCCAGCCCACCAGCGTTCACCCCAACAAGAGGGTCTTCTTCGGCAACAAGGTCCTCTCCTGCCCATCCTTTCACTCCGAGACGTCGACGAACCGTCACCGAAAAGGTGGTATGCTGACGGCCCCTTCCATCTTTGGTTGGTGCAGCCATATCTGCCGTCGCAGACGCCCGCCGGACTGAGGGAGCTGAGGCAGCAGGAGATGAAGGAGCTGAGGGGTGATGGCAATGGCGAGAGGAAGCTGACCGACAGAATCTACGATTACGACACGTACAACGACTTGGGCAGCCCCGACAGAGGGACTGAGTTTGCCCGGCCGACCCTCGGAGGAGAGAAGATGCCTTTCCCGAGGAGACTGAGGACAGGGAGAGCCCCAACAGCCACAGGTAAACGACAGAAGCATTTCCATCGTACTGCTCTGAGTGACCCGGGACCATCCGACACAATCTTTTGTCGTGTCTTCTAGGTCATAGATCCAAATCAATGAGCCACGGTGGAACTACCTTCTTTGCTGTGCTTGAAATTGGTGGAGAGAGAAAATTGAAAGGCCTTTGTGTTTCCTTCTGCAGATTCACATGCGGAGAGTCGGGTGGAAGATCCCCTGCCCGTGTACGTGCCTCGCGACGAGCGATTCGAGGAGGGCAAGCAGGAGATGCTAAAGGCAGGGGCCCGAAAGGCGGTGCTCCACAACCTCGTGCCTTTGCTGGTCGCTTCCCTCTCCCCGGAGAGCCATGACTTCAAGGCCTTCCATGAGCTGGACAACCTCTTCAAACAAGGCCTACGCTTGAAGCGAAGCTTACAAGATCAGCTCTTCCACAAGATCCCATTCGTGTCCAAGATCGAAGAATCAAGCGAGGGATTACTCCGATATGATACGCCAGACATAATCACAAGTAAGCTGTCGGTTGAGTGGCAGATTTGGAGTAATTATTACTGTCTGGTCTGAACTTGGGCTTAGTATTAGATTCGTGGTACCCAAGATTGGAACGACAACAGTACAATCGTTGTTTTTTTCCCCTCCATCCGTTGTGCATGATGCGTTTTTGACCCCCTGCTTCTTTCTTTGTCACGCACCCAACAGAGGACAAGTTCGCATGGCTGCGCGACGATGAGTTCGCCCGCCAAACTCTGGCGGGGATCAACCCTGTCAACATAGAAAGGCTGCAGGTAGGCGTCCTTTACGTCTCCTTCCCAAAGTTCCAAGCCATTTGTATGCTACAGTCTAATGGGGATGGAGGTACTCCGGCGGCCGGATAAAGGCGTGGAGTACTCCGTGGAATTAGTGGGACGGGGCACAGCCCCCCACGTGATCTATGTGGATACGATGTCCAAATGAGTTCTCCTATCGACTGATCATTCTAAACGTGTTGCACTTCATGTAGGTGTTTCCTCCTGTCAGTAGGCTTTCCCCTTCCGTGTACGGGCCACCTGAATCCGCCATCAGGGAAGAACACATCACCAGCCATCTCAACGGCATGTCCGTTCAACAGGTAGCTCTTGTTCGTTTAAGCTTGGATGAATCATTGTTACTGTCACAATTGTGTTGAATCTTCCCTTTTTATCTTCGACCGCGACAGGCAATGGAGGAGAACAAGCTTTTTATGCTGGACTTCCATGATGCCTACCTTCCCTTTCTTGATCGGATCAATGCGCAAGATGGGCGAAAAGCATACGGCACGCGCACCATCTTCTTCCTCACCGAGTTGGGAACTCTTAAGCCGATTGCCATTGAGCTGAGTCTACCGCCGGTGAGACCCGGGGATGCTCGGACGAAGCGCGTCCTCACGCCGCCGACTGATGCCACGGGCAACTGGCTTTGGCAGCTCGCCAAGGCGCATGTCTGCTCCAACGACGCCGGCGTTCACCAACTTGTGAATCATTGGTAGGTTCACGGTGGATTATATCTCAGCGTAATCGATACGGCGGACCAGTATCCTCAACGACGGTGACACTAAATTGCAGGTTGAGAACTCATGCCTCCGTAGAGCCCTTTATACTGGCGGCTCATCGACAACTAAGTGCGATGCATCCCATCTTCAAGCTGCTGAAGCCCCACATGAGATACACGTTAGAGGTCAACGCCCTGGCTCGCCAAATCCTCATCAATGGCGGCGGAGTGATCGAGTCCGGCTTCACTCCTGGTCCGGTCTGCATGGAGATCAGTGCGGCGGCGTATCGCGATCACTGGCGCTTCGATCAGGAGGCACTCCCTGCTGATCTCATCAGAAGGCGAGTGTCATGCCGTCTCCACATTTATGGACGATCGTATTTGGCTAACGGGGTTCTTCTCACTCAATTGTTGACAGAGGCATGGCGGTGGAGGACAAAACGCAGCCCCACGGCCTGAGGCTCGTCATCGAGGACTACCCGTACGCGACCGACGGCCTCCTGCTGTGGTCCGCGATCCAGTCGTGGGTGGAAACCTATGTCGCCGCCTACTATTCGGACGCCGAGGCCGTGCAATCCGACTCAGAGCTCCAGGGCTGGTACTCCGAGGCCGTCAACGTCGGCCACGCCGACAAGCGCCACGCACCGTGGTGGCCGCGCCTGTCGAGCCCCGCCGAGCTGAGCTCCGTCCTCACCACTCTCATCTGGCTCAGCTCCGCCCAGCACGCCGCTCTCAACTTCGGCCAGTACCCGCTCGGGGGTTACATCCCGAACCGCCCGCCGATGATGCGGCGACTCGTCCCGATGGAGGGCGACCCGGAGTACGAGCACTTCCGAGCCGACCCAGCCAAGTTCTTCCTGTCGGCGCTTCCGAGCCTGACTCAGGCGACGACGTTCATGACGGTGATCGACACGCTGTCGACGCACTCGGTGGACGAGGAGTACCTGGGGGAGCGACCGGACCCGTACACGTGGACGGGGGACGGCGAGATGGTGGAGGCGTTCCACGAGTTCGCGGCGGAAGTGAGGCGGGCCGAGACGGAAATCGCGAGGCGGAACGCCGATCCGGCGAGGCGGAACCGGTGCGGCGCCGGCGTCTTGCCGTACGAGTTGATGGCGCCGAGTTCGGGACCCGGGATCACGTGCCGTGGGGTACCCAACAGCGTGTCCATCTGATCCACGTCACACTACGTATCTTTCAATCCAAGGAGCCCAAAGAGGGATTCTTTATAAAGAGGGGGGGCTGTTCTTATGTAAATAATTCAGTATAGTGGATGTTCATTAAACATACGACATAGGGATTGGCATTTTTTCCATGTATTATTTATTCAAAAGAGAACAAAAGGGGGCAAAAACCTTAGATTCTGTGCTGTCTCTGGGAATTGCTGAAATTTTGATGAATAATATAAAATAAATATCGATAAATAAAGAGAAACTAAACTAAATCTAATTTGAATGGATTTTATGCAATAATATATTTATGAAAGTACCAAAGAGTGTCAGTATTTCTTAGTGTCATTTTCACCATTTGCTATTTACAAAATGTTATCACAAAAATCATATAAATGAAATATTCAGATTTTTTTTATATCCTAAAGTCCCTTACAAGGAAATTCACAAATTTTATGGATTAAATTATTATCATTCTAGGGTAACAAGTTATAAATCTTTCAGTATTTAAAATTAAGCGGTACTAGATAGATCCAAATTCTAGTTTAAATCTAACTAAAATTCACCTTTGCATTCGTCGTGAGTAAAGGTGTCGCATATTGAGGATTCAGATAAAGATACTTATAAAATTATGTCAACGGTGTATTATGTAAAATTTGTTGGATTCTTAAGTTAGTAGCAGAGTAAGGAGTCCTCCCCTTAAAAACATACATCTGGTTTTCTTTTTTATAGCGCGATGGGGTGATTGTTGAGCCTATTTGGATTGTCCAATCGTCATTGAGCTGTGAGATCAGTATCATCAATTGTTATCTTGATTGAATGTGTTGCCTCGTTGTTTTAGACCTAACATTTCTAAAAGAGTTGTGTTGACAACCTCATGAGAAAAGATTTAGTTGGCATGTCAGCCATATGAGCGAGATGTATCAACAAAGTGAGCTCGATGTGTCATCAATCAATCATTGTAAAATAATTAGACCTATATAACGAATTTAAGCTTATATTTATTGCTGTTTAGTAGATTTACTAATCAAGTATGTTGTCCATCTGGACATACGAAATGAAACTTGAAATGTACACGTACACACATCGGAGCAGCTGTGAGTTATGGCCAAAGGTCACCATCCTTCTTCCTCTTCCAAGGCACCACACACTGAGCTTGAGAGAATGTGCTCTCGATGAGGTGCTCGGTAAGAGGGATGCACGGTGGACTCAACCTCCTTCAAAAAGGCTGTCGCACAGGATATATATGTTTTCGGTAGAGAGGCTTTCTTAAAGGACGTCAAAAGTTGCGAGCTTGGAAGTCTAATAATGCTGCAGAAGCGATACAAGTTTCGTCCGAGTGGAAGATTGGATGAGGCTGTCAATCAAGGCTGGTATAATGCTCGAGACTGAATCGGAGGTGTTTAGTTTGCAGAGTTCAAGATCAGCTTTTGCTGGATCAAGATGCCACTGCGGACGGATTGGTATTCCGCGATCAACAACCAGTAGAGTATTGGTCTAAGGAGCTTTGTTGATATCCTTCAGAAAAAGTAGGTCTTGAGAAAAGTCCCAACGAGGTTTTTTAGAAGTGAAGGAAGGATTCGGCAGGTAAGAAAGGAAGAGAAGAACAAAAGCAAAACAAAAGAGAAAAAGCTAGAAGAAGAAGAAGAAGAAGAAGAGCTGAGGGGATCAATCAGAAAGATCGCAGTGACACATTGCAAGCCTCTCACAGGTTTCTTTGGGGATTTCGTGGCAAACACGTTGAGAGGATCGGATAGGAACACAAGAGAGATCGTGTCAGTGCCAACAAGTAAAGAAGCTTTCTCCTCTCTCTCTCTCTAGATGACCTGAACCACACGACATTCCCGGAGGAGGTGGCGAGTAGTAGCGAGGAGAAGAAGCACACGACCATCAAACCGAAGGAAGGAAAGAAAATTGTGCCTTAATGATAAGGATATAGATGCAATAAGAAACAATAAAATTAATTATGTTAATATCCATCTTAACAGAGAATATTTTTCCAAATAATATTTCTCTAACCATAAATAATTAAAAACAGTAAATAGCATCTCTCCTCTTTGGGACTCTAAAACTACTCTATTTATTGAAAACGATTTTGAAACTAGTCTTCTTTTTTTTTTTTAACTCATGGATTTTTTTTATTTGCCTTTACATCTAAAATTTACTTTTACGAACCTATCTTTCATTCCAAAGAGTATTTATATTTGCTACTCATATCCAATCCGGTAGTTGGGTTTTCCGTTGTTATAGGACGTATTTGGATAGACTTTAAACTGTTACATTAGATCCATAAAAGTTGTTCATTCTAGTTGTGATAATAGACAAGTTTGGAAGGCACATAAAATGGGTAATGCTACTGCCAAGGGAGAGCTTATCTTTTCCTTTAGCAGTTCAGTAGATCTGTGCCCTTGAAAATTCCTGTTAGTATGGCTGGGCAGATCCTGTGAAAAAAGTTTCTTATTTCTAAAATATAATTTTTCTGTTGAAAAACAGTTGATCATATCTTCTTTAAATGTCTTTTTTTTTTTAATCAAACTATGAGATTGTTGGAAACAACATCTCCCAAATTATTTCCAATTGAAGGCATATTGGGCTCCTTGGAAACAATAATATGGGCTTTGAGAAACTATTCCAAGCGATCATTGTAAACCAACTCTAGTTTCTTGGGAAGGCATGAAATTGTATCTTGTTTAAAGGAAAACTCCTCTCTATTACATGGACTTTGTCTCAAACATCAACGTTCACTGGCTACTTTCTTAGATCCGCAACCCAACCTAAAGGAAATAAAATAAGCAAACTATACATACGGGTCGGGTGGGACAAACCACCTTAGGGATGGACAAAACTAAACACCTATGAAAGATGGATTCGGCTTTGTAGTTTGGCATCATGATGGTTCCTACGCACTTATTAGGCAACAAAATGTTCAGAATAAATCATCTACACAATGTGAGGTGTTAGCATCTTACTGCACGATCGATTTTATATATAACACTCGGATGATATCGTTGTCGACATGATAAATAAATATACGAAGACATATAAATGGTCGTGCATTGGGGTTATGGAATTGCCACATCCAGCTAGCTGAGTGGGTTGCATTCGAAGTACGTAATAATGCCCGATAACATACATAGCCTTAAAGCACAAGCCTTGTCTCGGAGGAAAAGGAGATGCAAAGGTGGGAGGGATTGATGCGCATCAAACTAGTTTGTCTCGGCCAATGATTACCACGCCACATTTCCAGCACGTCATGTGCTGACCAAAATGAAGGCCTATTTCCACATGACATTAGACTCTCTCTCTCTCTCTCTCTCTCTCTCTCTCTCTCTCTCTCTCTCTCTCTCTCTCTCTCTCGCGTTATGTGAAGTCGCTTTGCCAGGGATGGTCCGCACGCGAAGTGCCACAAAGAGTTGATGATGATTAAGTGTTTGCCACGTGAACCCGGCCATGCTTGTCTTCAGCAAACGATTAATTCGATCCCTTGAGTGCATGTGAAGGCATGTACGTATACACCAAAATGATAAGCATTCCAATACTTTCTCTACATCTTTTTTTTTTCCTTCTACTAATATGATTTTTTATTATCTGATCCGTCAAAGATTTGAATCCAATTAAAATTTAGTAATTAGGTTTTTCTTAAGCTTTAGATCCGAAGATATGATGAACTGTTGGGAAAAACTATTATAGCAGAATAATTTTTTCTTTTTTTTATCAAAATATATTCTTCTTTAAAATATTAATTTATTATCAAAAGTAAATATTAACTAGAGCAACATAAACAGTAGAATAATAAATCAATTACATTGAAAAATCATGAGATTATAGTCCACATTAAACTTTTACTATCACCAATAATGATAATAGATTTATAATAAATCTTCTCCAGAATAACTAAAAGATCATAATAATATCAAGAATATAGATCTTGGCTCAACAGCAACATATCATTATCACCCCATTGATGGATTTTAAAAAATTTAGGTTTCATCAAATAGATATAGCAAAAAAAAGTATCTTAGATAGGACAAACTACAGATCGACACCATTAAGATTATAGAACTTATTGTAATAATTCTTCACATAAAATTTAGATCAAAATTGATGAAGTTTTGTTGCTTGATCGTCTAGTAAAAATCTCAAAACCTAATTTTCTCTCTCTTTGTTCTTTTTCTACGTTGCCACTGTTTCCGTTATTCTATTGGCATGCACGCTTGTTCTCATGCACGCATGTTTTCGCACCTCTTATTGTGCATGTCTTCATTTTTTTTAATAAATCAAATTTAGACTGAACCAAGCCCATTTATGGGCCGGACCCAAAATGATCTGATAGGATCTCCTACAAAATTATATATGGGGGCATGTTCAACAAAAATCTCACTAATACTCAATAGTAAAAGAGTTGACGAATTCGAGAATTGGAGATGTTATGTACTTCAGATTATTTGAGTCTTAGAAATGTACATGAGACCTTTTATGAGGAGCTTTCATAATCACTAGAATTAAGTCGAGAGCTAATCCATAGAAAAAAGTTACATTGAGTTTTCGATTATTATTCAGTCATTATGTTTACTCATGAAAGGTTCATATGAATGAGGTGAGGAGAGTGTATTTGAATAATTACGTATATCAAGCATTGGGTCGACACCAATATCGGCATGATGAGTGGTTTATTTGTTGAACTAACAAGGTATCTGATGGGATGTGATATAACATCAAATTATGTACTTGTCATATCCTTTAATCATCTTTTGAGGTGAAATATGATAGACCATTAGATTATTTACATGTCATACCCTCATATTGTCTACCCTCATATCCTCTGCTCATCTCCCTCAAAGAATTTTTGAATTTAAACGAGGTTCAAATATTATTTAATATCTAACTATTTAGTTGAATTGTATTAACAATTCTTCATAAGTATCCTATTTATTATTATTCTATTGTTAAATTACAATCATAATAAATTTAAATTCTATAAATACTTAAGGCATACTCCTAAAATAAATTCAAATAGAAAATCAAGTATCTAAGATTACTCAATAGCCAAGGTTGGATTCAATTCAAATTAGCACATATATATATTATATTATTACACTTTCTACATTTTATTAATTATTTTCTATGTCATTGTCATGCCAAAAACAAAAAAAAAATGGTTTGACAATCAATTTGCAACATTAATGCACTCAAAATATAAATGAAAATAATTTATTTTATCTACTGGCCTAAGATTTGGATGAACCGACAGCAATCGACAACTAAATAGTATAAAAAAAAAGATTAGGAACCACAAAATGAACTTCCTAATTTCTCAAGCAATTTAAATGAGACATCATATGTAGTACTCGCTTATATTTTTCTATCAAATGTTAGGATTTCTTAAGAGTCCGTTGTTTGCCTTTAGGATTAATGGAAATAATAATAATAATATGACTAATTCCTTCTGCTGCTCCGAAGCAGTAACGCTCTCCCGGCACGTGTCCTGCTGCTCTCCCCCCTCTGTTATCTCCCTCGCCTCTGCGGATACCGGGCCCTACAACAACAGAGCCTGTAACCAACCAACCTTTTTTGCGCCAAATTAATTACTTATTTTTCCTCTATTAATAACAATAAATAGCATCTCCTCCTTCCTCTTCGCACATTACACTTCAGCAATCTCGAACCTTGAGCTTACCGTTTACACGCTAAGCCGCCATTGACGAACTCGCCGCGCCTTCAAAAGCCCCCCACGACCCTCCTCCCTCTCACATCGCTTCCGTCCTTTCTGTCCTGGCGGATCCCTCTGCGTCGCCCAGATGCTGACGTGCATCGCCTGCTCGAAGCAGTTCGGCGGCGGCCACGGCCCCGAGGACGACGACGTCGCCATCGGCGCCGCGACGCCCAGCGCAGGTCGGGGCATTAAAGACCTCACTGCCCAGGTGGCCGATCGCTTGATGTGGTTTCGTTCCATTTTAGGCTTCCTCTCGGTTGTTTGGCCTATTCTCAAGTTTTCCTTCTTCGGATCAGATTAAGGAGATGGCGTTGAAGGCGACGGGGGCGTATCGGCACTGCAAGCCGTGTGGGGGGGCGCCGGAGGACGGGCGGCGCCACCTCCACGGGGACTACGCGTACTCGGAGGCGGCGTCGGGATCGGACTGGAGGACCGGCGGCAGCGCTGCGTGGACTCCGAGGACTGTGACGTCCCCGACGATGGGGCGGGAGCTGAAGGAGATCTCCAGCGGCGAGAGGACTCCATCAGTGAGCGGCTGGACGGAGGCCTCGTCGGCGGCGGCGTCGACGTTCCTGGAGGGCGGCGAAGAGGAGGAGCCCAAGGAGTGGGTGGCCCAGGTGGAGCCCGGGATTCTGATCACCTTCCTTTCGCTCCCCCACGGCGGCAACGACCTGAAGAGGATCCGGTTCAGGTACTCCGTTTCCGTTCTCATCTCATTCGTGTTCATCATCGATAGAGTAGCACCAAACAAACCTTTTGCTAAATCAACTAATTCGGCTTTAAATTTGTGTTTTTTTAGATTAATTTTCGCTATGTTGCTTATGAGAAATTAATTTTGCTTTAATATTTACAAACTTCAGTCAAAATTTTCCGAAATTTTACGCCATAAATCGTGATGGAACAACAGCGAGTTTTTTCATCAGTGACGTACTTTTACAGAGGCATCGCAGCTTTATTTTTGTAGTTCCTAAACTTTTTGTATCTCGAGATTCGTGCAGCAGAAGACCAGCATCTGTTGATCTTTTGGAACTCTGAAAAGCCACATGGTGATGGATTTTTGTTCCGCTTCGTATACATTGGCGGATCGCCCGATATTGTGCATGTTTCATTTCCCGGTTCCAAATTTGTGCTTTAGTTCGTTTTGTCTCATAAATTAGTGGCGGTTCGAAATCTAGAATGACGGTGAAAGGCCGCTTCTTCTTTCTCCGGGGTGTGAGAGAAGGCTTTAGAACAAGCAAGTAGTCCCTTGCTTCGCTTTCGTTGGGGTTGATGGCCCACTGTGCTTGAGCTTTGTGCATATGTAGCTGTTATAGAATGAACTCTGTAGACCGTGACAGCCATTGAATTCTCTTAATGAGCTGGGGACTCCCTCTCTCTATCCATCACTCGAAACTGCAGACACGCACGCCCACCTGTGGGTCTCAGATGCCTTCATCATGCCTTCCACCCTGTTGATCATTATGTCTGCTTAAATGAACTCTAGCGGATTAGGTTAGGGAAGGTTTTGAGTTTTATGTTGGCACTGGGTTTGGATCCTTGCATATTGCCTGCTTGAATCTATTACATAGTTTACTTACAGAAGAACATATCAATGTTTGACCATCTGATTTGTCTGAATGCTGAAAGGTTAGATGCGGTTGGATCCTCGGATGGTGCAATGTGCCGTGATATCATTTTGGCCAATAGGAAAGCATGAAAATCCTACAATTTCTGCAATAGCAAGTTTCTTAGCAGTTGTGTTGCTTTTCCTCCATGTATTTTTTGAGGCAGAGCAAAAAGAAACCCAATGCATATGATATCTCGGTCAACGACTTCCATATTTGTAAATTAATATGATTTCTTCTCTGCACTTCACAGACCCCATAGCTGGAATCCGATATGAATTAGAAGTATTTTTCTTAATGGAAGTCATCATGGAATGGATACAGATATTTGGCATGAAGGCTAGTCCATCTCGAACTAAATAATACAAACTTTCAAGTATTGACTTGAACTTCATAGAATTTATTCATGCTATCACTAGATTCAGGTTATTTCCTGTTCTTGTTGGAGGATACAATGCTGATTATTTATGTTCTTGTAGATGGTCATGTAGAGACAGAATTATATGGTTGGACAATTTTGAGTTCGTGATCGAGTTTCTAAAGCTTTTCTAATCAATTCCCGGTTCACGATTAAATTTTGCTTGCATTAGTTATATACATGCCTCTCTTGTTGTCTTTGGTAGCCGAGAGACGTTTAACAAATGGCAAGCCCAGAGGTGGTGGGCAGAAAACTATGACAAGGTCGTGGAGCTGTACAATGTCCACAGATTCAATCGCCACGCCATGCCTCTTCCGACACCACCAAGATCTGAGGATGAGGTGAACGAAGACTACCCGGCATGAATCATTTTTCCACTTCTAATTGTGCTCTTATTTCCTTCAGGCCTTTGTTCATCGTTGCTTTAACCATTTGCTAGAGCTCCAAGGACAGCCCGGTGACACCACCACTCAACAAAGAGCGGCTGCCTCGCAACCTCTGCTTAACCGGTGATGCTCGGATGCGTTACTCATCATCTGATTCTCTCGAACAACATTCAAGTTACAAATACCATGGCCATCACCACTACTATGACTCTGGTGGCCTCACGTCAACCCCAAAGCTGTCAAGCATCAGCGGGTCAAAAACAGAAACATCGTCCATGAATGCTTCCCGGAGGACGAGCTCATCCGCTGAGGAGTTGGATCGATATGGGGAGCTCTCGGCATCAGTAAGCAATGCTAGCGATCTAGAGAGGGAATGGGTGGAAGAGGATGAACCTGGTGTCTACATCACAATTCGCGAGTTACCTGGAGGCATCAGGGAACTTCGCCGTGTCCGATTCAGGTCAGAGACTCACTCTTATCTTTTAATTGCCTTCATCTTTGGATGCTTGATCTGCAAACATTTTAATTGGCATTTCTAACACGAGTGTTTACCTAACTCATATAAGAACCTCATGAAGTTAGGCGTTTCAGCTAAGGTTCTGTACTACCTGGATCATCAGTCTCAATTAAACCTAAAACATTCCGTGTGAAGAAATGACTTTTTACTTCATCCAGATGAGAACTTGCATCTTCGTCATCCCTTCCTGTTTATTTGCTGGATCATCAGTGTGTGTTCCATAAAATCAACCTTCCATTTATGTGATATTTTCTATTTTAATGCCATCATAATTTTGCAGCCGGGAGAGGTTCGGAGAGATGCACGCGAGGTTATGGTGGGAGGAAAACCGTGCAAGGATACAAGAACAGTATCTTCGATAACAAACTAAGCAGATAAACATACAGCTGTTCTTCCCATCATTTTTAAGCTTCGGTTGGGTTTCTTTGCTCCGGTTTGCAACTTAGTTGTCATAAGAACTTGCTATATTTTAAGTTGTGTGATTACATATGCAGGAGGATTGTATGCGAGTATACTTGCCCAAAATTGGCTCGAGATGGCTGTCAGTGTATTTTGATGGGTGGATCAGTAACTAAGAACATTATATTACAGCAGAACCCTTCGACGTCTTGAGCTCGCTCAAGCGATAGCTTCACCTGATGGCCAGAGGAGTCACCCTCGGAATCCGTATCATGTCTGAAAGAGAATATTGACTTGGATGGCATACAGCGGTCGCCTTCGAAGACGACGCGCATACCCACGGTCGTGGATACGTTGCGGGTGATGTGGCACTTGACTCGGCATCCGAAATGACAACCGCCGGATGCTTTCAGTGCACCCCAAGTAAGCGCGGGACCCACCCGATTACGTGGTCAATACGCATCGACACAGGCTCGATGACTAGCAGCGCACCACGTACCCACGTTTTTGCGGTTGTAATTATGTAGTCCATGGGATGGAAGTAACACGCGAAACCTACATCTGGCAGTTACATGTCCAAACCTGGAACGAGCCGTTGTCCTTTTTCCCGCACCTCTTCCCGACACACGCCCAAACACCTGTCACCCCGTAACCTTGCGTTGCTTTTTTTTGCCTATTTGTTCTGGTTGTTTTCACATATATATCCTTTTTGGAAGTAGCAATTTCTCCCAACTACTTTGAATTAAAAAGTTTATCAAAATATATTATTATATTATTTTTATTATTTTTATAGATTTAAAAATAATATATATAATTTATATTATCAAGATAAAAATATTAAGATAGATGTGCATTAAAAGATATAAAAAATATTTTTATTCGTGAATAATTATGTAGCGATTCGATAAAGATAAGATGTGAAAAAATTAGTTAAGATGATATCAGCATGTGATTAGAAAATCTTCGAATGTAATAATTAGAAGAGATGAAGTAATTAATATTAGTGATAAAAATAGGATATAAAATATTATGTGAATAAGTGGTTGACATCCTAGTCAGCCCAAAATGCACATGGCTATTCGAGGTGTCTTTAAGGTGGAAACATCAAGCTCCCAATGTGCCCACTTGCACAAAGATCGAGAACAAGAAAGGTTTCTTAATCTGATTCATTCAACGCTTAAGTTAGTAACCCGAGATATATGAGCGTAGATGCGAGTGGTCAAAAAGGCGATCCCCCTTTTTATTATGTTGAAGATGAGTTTTTATACCTAATCGTAAAAGGACTAAAATATTTCATGGAATATTCTGTTGGAAGGCAACTTCTAACTATCTCCAAAAGCCTTCCTTTAACCTTTTAACCACGTGAGCGATAAAGGGGGAACAGTTCATAATTGCCTGCCTTATACCCTTCTCCACGTGGGCATACGAGTGGAACATAGTGTTTGCCTTCTCCTTCCATCTTGGACACCATGTGACAGTCATGTGTCAAATGACGATTAGCTGACAGTATACTCTACATCATTTGTCCCCTCCACACCCCAAGGTATGTTTTGGAGCTCTCGTGGGAGGGATCCAAAGTATGATATCTAGTTCATCCGGCATGTCAATCTTATATATCTTCAATTAGTTCTTCAACTTTATGTATTAGGCAGACATTGACAAGGTCGGGAACACCTGCGTCTTGAATTAATGACCCCTGTCACTCGATAAGAGGTCGTTCATCACTGACGAGCCCTCCTTGATAGAGGATCAATCTCTTTTAACGTGAACCAAACCCTCCTTCGAGTTTGGAGGGTTGCGGGTACTACTAGTGGTGATCCATCATCGTCAACCTGCTCCTCATATCATTGAGAAATGCATCTTGGTTGAATGGGGTCAAGTTTCTCAATTGTTGCACCTCAAGCAGAGGAGTGGGTAGGGTTTTTTCGATCTTCATGCCTTAGATAATGCAGGGAGTCGGGTTCCATGACCTCCCTACCTCGAGAAACCCGACCCCCTCCTTCGTCGTTGGTGTTGAGGTCAAAAAACCTGACCCTCTCCTCCGTTCGGGGTGCAACATTTGGGAAACACGTCCCTCTTATTGCCTACGATCATCATCGAGTCATGGAGATTAGGAAACCCAACCCCCTCCTTTGCCCGAGCCGTGGTGGTTAAGAAAACTAACCCTCTCTTTCACTTGAGGTGGCAAGGTCGAAAAACTTACCCCCCCTCCTCCACTTGAGGTATGGAGGTTGAAAAACTTGATCCCCTCCTCTTCTTGAGATGAGATGGTTGAGAAACCTGACCCCTCCTCCGCTTAAGTCATGATAGTTGTGAAACTCGACCCTCTCTTGACCTACGATGATCATCGAGATGTTGCGGTAGTGGAGGTCAGGGAACCCGACCTTGTCCTCTGTCCAAGTCGTGGCACTCGACAAACTCGACCAGGTCGAGAAGTAATGTGAAGGTTGGGAAACTCGACCTCGTCTAACCAAGATGTGTCCTTCAACGATACGAGGGGTAAGTCAGTGATGGATCGTCATCAGTAGCGTCTGTAGCTCTCCACACTTCAAGGAGGGTCAGGTTCACAACGGTAGGGATCAATCTTTTACCGAGGAGGGCTCGTCAATAAAGAGTGACCCCTCGTCAAGAAATGAGGGTCATCAATTCAAAACTTTGGTGCCCCCAAACTTTATCGGTGTCCGTTTAATGTGCAAAATTGAAAAATCAATCAAAGAGGCATAAGCTTGATGTGTTGAAAGAACTAGATGTCGCACTTTAGATCCCTCTCACGAGAGCTCCGAAGCATGCCTCCTTGGGGGGAGGACACAAATGATATGGAGTATATCATCACTCAATCGTCATCTGACACTTGATTGCCACGTGGTGTATATGGTGAAAGGAAAAAACATACACTACCCTTTACTCGTATACCTTTGCGAATAAGGGTTTAATGCAAGCAATTTTGGGCTATTCCCCCTTTATCGTCCGTATGGATAAAAGACCAAGGGAAGACTATTAGAAATGGTTAGAGGCTGCCTCCCCATAGAATATTTCATAAAATACTTTGTCCCTTTATAATTATATATAAAAGCTAATATTCAACATAATAAAATGGAGGGATTGTCTTTTTGACCACTCACGTTTACACTCATATACCTCGAGTTACTAACTTGGACGTCGGAGTGACTATGTTATGAAATCTCTTTCGACCTTAGTCTTCGTACAGGTGATACATTTGGAGCTTAACATTTTTACTTTGGAAGCATATTGAATATCTCTGTATATATGAGTTTGGATTATGTTAAATTGAGTAAGATGTCAACGAGCTTAACAAATAATATAGCTAACAAATAATAGTTGAGAGTTTCAATTTTGTTATTGTATTAGTAGTATTATTTAATTTTTATTAGATAAAAAATAACTAAATTAAATCAGTAACTAAATTATTTATATTTTAGAAATATAATATGATTAAGTAAAATCAGTGGCGATAAATTTGAAAATAACTGTTTTGAAAGGAAAATATATGTAGTTATATACTTGGTCGATTTCTGCGCCCAAAATTGCCCCCCCTTGATCCGGTCTGTTCCCCTTCCCTCTGCTCTACACTGCTCTCTAGAGGCGAAGAGCGAAGGAGATAGGAAAGGTGCGACCTCTCGCTCTTCCTTCACGCAAACCCTAATTGTAGATCTGGTGGCGAACGACGGCGGAGATGCTTTCAGTGCTCCCCGCCGCCACGCCCACAGTAGTCTGTCACTTCTTGTCTGGAGAGCCGCTCGTGCCCTTCTTGTAACCCTAACCCTCATCATTTGAGGCTTGATTGAACAAGGTTAGGGTTAGATTCTCTTTCCTAGGTATTGGTCGTGGAGATGGAGGAGAGTTTGTAGACATAGGTTCGAGGCCAGAGTTGGAGACGCCGCCGCCGGATGAAGCGGAGATGGCGGCGGCTGAGACAGAGGCGGAGGGGGAGGAGGTGGCGAAGCTCCACCTGCCTGCTGAAATCGATTGGGAGATGCTGGACAAGTCGCGCTTCTTCGTCCTTGGCGCTGCCCTCTTCTCCGCCGTCTCCGCCGCTCTCTACCCAGCGGTCGTCCTCAAAACCCGCCTCCAGGTCTGTCATCCCGCCCCACCCTCCGCCTGCGCCGCCGCGGCCGCCATCCTCCGCAGGGAGGGCCTCCTTGGCTTTTACCGTGGCTTCGCCACGTCCCTCGCCGGCACCGTCCCCGCCCGCACCCTCTACATGGCCGCCCTGGAGGTCACCAAAAGCACCGTTGGCACCGCCACCATCCAGTTAGGGGTCTCCGAGACCACTGCCTCCGCCGTGGCCAGCGCGGTCGCCGGACTGAGTGCCGCCGTCGCAGCACAGGTGGTGTGGACCCCCATCGATGTCATCAGCCAGCGTCTGATGGTCCAAGGCCATCACCGGCTCACTCGTAAGTACCTCGGTGGGATAGACGCATTCCGGAAGATCGTCGCAAGCGATGGAATTCGCGGGCTTTACAGAGGGTTCGGCATGTCTATATTGACATACGCCCCCTCAAATGCTGTTTGGTGGGCTTCCTACTCGCTGTCCCAAAAGCTTATTTGGAGTGGAATTGGGTACTATCTTTGTCGTCTACGATTTGGCTTTGAAGAGCAAGAGTATGGAAATAGCAGCGGTGGTGCTGTGAAGCCTGAGCACAGGACAGTGGTGGTAGTGCAGGGGCTAAGCGCTGCAATGGCAGGTGGTGCGGCTGCGCTAGTGACAATGCCTCTGGACACGATTAAGACGAGGATACAGGTGATGGAAGGTGGGAAGGAGGGACCGATGACCATAGGTCGAACAGTAAGGAGCCTTATAAGGGAGGGAGGGTGGAGCGCATGTTACCGAGGATTAGGGCCAAGGTGGGCTTCAATGTCGATGTCTGCAACCACCATGATTACCACGTATGAGTTCCTGAAGCGTCTATCCACAAAGAAGCAGGAGGGCTTCGATATATGATAATAGGTATAATATGAATAACTGGTTTTCCTTCTTTCTGTGTGTAGGTTATTTTGGTTGTTTCTTTTTTAATCCCTTCAAAGAAAATAGGATACAAATCTTTGTTAAGATATCGTTTTTAAGTTTTGGAGTAGTTTCATTCAAATGCATTCCAATCCATGGGTTCTGTGTTCTTTTTTCTCTTGCAGACTTCAATATTTGATTGTGAAATTTGGGTTGCATGACTGACTGAGATTGAAGGCTTTGTTTTGAGATGGTGTCTGGCCTTTCTTTTCAGTATTGTATTTGACATTTTCTGGTTTCAGAATGACAAAAAATGCCAACTATCAGCATAAGTTAGGGCTTCATTTTCCATATTTTTATTATTGATCTCCTTCCTTTTGCACATTCTGTTTGCTTATAGTATTATGGTATTCTTTAGCTAATATTGTTGTTGGCTTTTATTATGTCAAGTTGCAAAATGTTTTGCAGATTGGTGACAAAAGAAACTGTTTGTTCTATTCTTTTTAACCAAAGCATGAAAATAATCAATTCCCATTGATTCAGTTTGCATCATAATGGGTCCCTTTTCATCTCCCAAGAACTATATTGGAACAATTCTTGCTTCAACCATAATCAATGGATGATTTTGGAACTCTAGGTTTGGTCACTTCAGCCACAAACTAGTTTAGGCAATACTCATGACTATAACTTCGTCTTCCTTCATCTTTGATCTGAACAGTACTTGTTGGCAGACTCAATCAAAGACCTAGGGTTGACCTCCATTTTACTTGCTTCAGAATCAATAAAGCCTCCTCACACCAGTTAACAAGGGACCACTTTTTCTCTGTGTGGATCGGTTCTTAGAACATTTTGATGAAGTCTGGAGATTGATATATACTCAAATAAAATAATCAAAGGTTCTTCAGTCTCCATTATATCTAAGGAAGATCAAGGTCATGAAGTAGAAGAGCCGAGGTGTCTATGCTTCAAAGTTGGAAACTTGTCCAGCAATATTTGTATTTTTTTCATCACTAGTTTTAGTGACAATTTTATAAGATTTTTTGGAGTCCAATCAGAGTTAAATCAATGTCCAAAGGCCCTGATATGATGCATCATATGTTAGGGTCCCCTTTTTTTTGTGTCTAAACTTGTATACTTGTATTTGGGAGTTTGAGTTATCTTCAGATAGTTTCATAGGGTTATGGGATTCACTATCTTCCCTTTTACTGCTATAAATATATGAATGAGCATGCAAGCACTATAGTATATGATAGTCTCTTGATATCTTCTCTCTCAAATCCATCAACTTTCTCTCTCTTCTCTATTTTTCTCCTTCAGAGTTCCTTTAAGAAGTCACTCTTTTGAAGTGAGATGTCGCTGGATAGGATATGATACCTCTACTACACTCAATCGTTTGCATAAAAAACCAAGTCTCTGTTTAATAGCGCAAAATCATTCAATTGTCGTCTGCAGCAGATTATTTTCTTATGAATGTGGGAGTTTTTTTCATTAGCAGCTTTAATGCCATAGTTCTGTGTCAGTTTGGTAAATGTGATATTTGATTTGCATATCTTTTGTTTACATAAGGTCATCAATGTCAATTTATCTTGGCATAGTATATAATATTTGTTATTGTACTATCACGAGAAATTTGTTGCAGTGGTAGTGACGGAAATATAGACCAAGTCAAAAATTACCGTTCCTAAAATTTGACTTTAGTTTTGTCTAGACTGATGTTAATTCAAGGATTTTAAGACAAGTTTTTAAGATAATCTCTGCAGTGCCAGACCTGATATGCAAGCAGAGAAATTGGAAGAAAGAATATTTTGGTGAAAATGTGGAATTAGCTAAACATTTTATTCAAGCAAACACAGGAAGTTGTTACTCCACTCGCTTAGTCAAGTGATTGAATAGTTTGTTGGTTATAAAAATATTAATGAATTGGATTCCTTATAAACATTTAATAACCTAGTCAATTGGCGTGATCGGTCATTAAAATTGGTTCCTTCTTATCCTTCTTTTTTCGGTTTTGTTTACAATATGATGGAAATTTTGATGCAAAAATGTACGCATCATCCTTCCATTAGAGAGAGAGAGCAAAATGTATGTGTTGTATCTCATTTGGCAGCAACATTTGGGCTATTGTTGATGGAAGAACATGATGCACTGATACTAATTTAATATAGGACAAGACGCATTGAGGGAACAAAGAACATGTTTTTCTTTACCCGGGCTAATGATAGCTGTGGAGTCAAAAGGGGGCAGATATTAGCTGTGAAATAAGTAAGAAATGCTAAATGTCTGACTCCGGTTTAGAGCGCCCGGTGTCCAGGCTCGCGTCTGAGCTGAAGTGCTGGGCGGCTCAGGGCGAGCGTCTGAACCAAATCAGCCTTTGTTCGGAACATATCCGACCCATTCTAACGACAAGCTGGGCTAACTAAACCAAACCAAGCCCGATCTAAACCCAACTTCCCCCTCCCCCAACCCCTCTGACGCTATGGAAACCTAATCGCCGCGAGCGTCTTCTTTCCCGTGGAAGGTGCCCAGTGGTGATCCTCCTTCCTTTGCGTGCAAGGCGGCCGTCGATCATAAGTTGGCCCTCCTCCCTCCTTCCCTCTCGGTGTTGCTCTCCCTGTGCCTCCCAGCCGACGCCCCTCTCCCGTGCTCCTCCCCCCATCAACCCCCTTCTCTCTCTATCCCAAGCAGAGGGAGATAGAGCATTCAGGCCGCCCCTCCTCCCCCGCTCCTCCGCTGGCATCAAACGCCGCTGACAGCCCCCTTTCTCTATCTCCCAGCCGCGAGATCGCCGTGAATTTGCCATCTAGGGTAAGCTATCTCTTCCTGTTTCCTCACCTTTCACTCACCCGGTCTCCATCTATTCCATCAACAAAGTTGTGAGTGGTTCAGATTATAAGAGCGTTATGACCGATGTTATGTATTCCAGGGGTTCTGAGGTCTTTGGAGAGGAGGAGAAGACGATGGGGACGAGAGAAGTATACGAGGAGAAGCTCCGGAGAGGCAATCTACACCATGACCCCACGATTAATCCTGGCTTAGGCTCTGCTCGTTGCCCCCGTTGCCTCTCTCTCATAAACCCTAACTCAGTTATGTATTTCTCCTTCCCCTTGTGCTTGACTCTTGTTTTATTGAATACCGTTATTTCTCTGTAATGTGTGTTGGTCACATTAAAATTAAATTTATTGACAGTTGATAATGTTTTAGTTTAAATTCATTTTTTTTTCTTGTTATTGTGTACTTATAAGTACTTCTGAAATGTCCAGGAAAAAGAGGAATGGATCATCAACTCTGTTTTGCATGATGCAACTTCTGTGGTATAGATCTCTCTCGTTGTACTTTTTGACCTGTTTGAATTTTTTTTAAAGATCATACATATGTTGTCTTGTTCTATTGACTTTTGATTTTTATCAGCTGTTTTGTGTTGTGTAGGCTGGTTCAGGGGCTGGTGTGATGCTTAGTGCTGTCCATGGTATGAATACAGGTATAGTGATATTAGCTCCCACTCTCAAAAAATTAATTGATCCCTTGTCTTAATTGAGCTATTGAGATTGCTCTGAAAATGAGTTTTCTGGGTATTTCTGATAGGGATTCCTTTTGTTCAGAAGCATGTAAAGGGGCCCAAATGGTTGCATTTTCTTTTCGTGGTAATAAATTTTTTTATCAATTTTGTTGGAATTTCTATCCTTTGTGAATTATTACAGGATGTCTGATTTGTACTATGTATATTAGTTGATTGATATCTGGCAATAATCTTCTCGATACTGCCTAGTTTGTTCTCAATGAAGTGGAAGCACTAACACATATGTATATATTTATATACATACATATATACATACATTCCATTATGCACTTTCATCTTGGTAACTACAAACTACGTTGTTGATGTTACCTTCAATTTGGAGCTTTTCCAAGCAACAATGCAAATGATCTGTCCTAGTAAATGCAATATGTGGTTGTAGTTTTTTTGTTTAGCCAAATACAAGTACAGTCAAAACTGTTTCTAGAAGCAAAACAGATATCTTTGTCATCCTCATTTGATCGTCGTATGGTTCTTAATATGTCATGGCTTTGCAGTTAATAAAATGATCTAATAATGCAGAGTCATACATTCATGACAATGCACACTTACTATATGACATATGTTGCACTGAAAAGGAATGCTAATGGTAAGCTAATTAACATAGATGTATGATTTTGTTTGTAACTAACTTCATGTTATAGCTATTTTCTGGAAGTAAGTATAGAACTATGCTGTTCAAGTCATGAAGTCTCTTAGGTAGCTTCCTTTGCAATATTGGACTCATGCAATTGGTGGCCAGTTCATGGTCCATAATTATATGATATCAGTCACATAGGCCTTTAATAAATTTTTATTACATGTTAGTTAAATAAGTTCTTAATTAAAAATAAATACATCCATAACTCTTTTATTTTGGTGCCACCTTTATATGTCTGTTAATAATTTAATTTGGCCAGGCATTATAATCATGATCTGATAGCAATATCTGTCAATGATTGGACCAATATAGTACCAGTATCATATAGTGTACAAACTGTCAATAGAGGTCGAACCACTTTGAATAGAAGGGAGAGGAGTTGTACCATGCAGTGGAGGAGAGATGGCGATGCAAAAGCAGAGCAGTGGCAAGCAGGCGAGGACACATCGATGCAGTGGGGATAGGGAGAAGCAGAAACTAGACAGGAGAGAAAAAAGGATTACATTGGGTGCAAGTATCGGGTGGTCGTCTCATTGCTTGGTACAACTTGGTACCAAACAGCTTACCACCTTGTAAGCTCGGTATGATAAGCTTGTATGGTGGTGAGCTTAATTCTTGATTGGTACGAGCAATATTGCTCTGTTGGCATGCTGGTCAACCATCGGACTAGTCGAACTGGATTGTACTGACCAATATGGTCAGTTTTTAAAACCTTGAATTTGGTTGTATATTCTTTTTCTGTACTTATTTAGTTGCTCTTCTTAATAGACTAATTGAACCACATATCTTTGATTATAGCAAATGAACTACACAGTATTTCTACTGCTATCACACCATGGTTTTCTTTTAAAATATTGCACTTGACTTTTGTTTTGAAGACATTGCTTTTTCAATCTTATTTGATTGCTTGCTCTAGTTGTGAATGCTTTGAAAAAGTACCCTTTTGAAGATATGCTGTTCTGCATCAGAATTCATCGATCATCTTTTCCTTCCTAGTTAGACCTGTCACCCATAGTAGGACCATCAGCATGTCAATAGACCAATAACTTCTTTTGTAAAATTAATCTTCCTCACGACAAGTTTGATCTATGTGCTGAGTTTCAGCACTACCGAGGCACTTTAAGGATCACATTTTTCTGGTGCTTTAGAGTGAGATCTATGTTATAGTATAGCACTCTGAAATCTAAGGTGAAGATGATTATCCGCCTATTGACTTGACAATTACAAACTTTGTTCAGTCCTCATGTTCTCCTAACATGACCTTTTCAAAACATTGCTATTAGTTAGTTGGGTAGATGGATCATCCATCATCTATTGGGAGATTGATCATGACAAGCTTGACTAATAATCTTTTGCATGAAAGTGGTGTCCATGAACTTTGTTGCTTTTTTGGCTGCGGGAAAGACACTAACCCATTTTCATTATGGAAGTAGTATTTGCTAACATCGAGATAGTGTGATTGAAGGAATAGAAACTATCTTTTTTTATTCATCTTATTTTCATATGACATTGCCATTTGACAATTTCTTTTTGCCGCAGATTCCTCCACTGCTGTTGTATTCAGGAGCTAGTGCATCTTTAGGAGGTAAAGAGCATAATATGCCCATTGTTTCTTATGTTCGATATCCTAAAGAAATTATCTTTTGCTGAATTCATGTTTCATTGTCCCTAGCGTTTTCAATATTTATAAAGCGAATTTTGGTAGCATTTGTACTCTCTGAAGTTGTAGCAATTTTGCCCATGAAATACAATTACTAGCCTGCAGCAGCTTAGAGTTAGTATTCATCATATGTATTGTCATAGCTGAGAAAAGCTTAGTATTTTCAAGCGTCTAACTTGTACTAAGCACCCAACATGGAAATTACAAACCTAGCATCATGCAGAGAGTCAACTGATGTCAAGCACTGTGGCATTTGCCTATGGTGCTTTTGCCTGACACTTATACTGGAATGCAGTCAAGCTGGTATTGGTCAGATCACTCTCTGCATAGTTCATGTAGTCCAAGAGGCCTAAAATACCCTAAATCAAGCCTTTGATAGTTTAATTCAGCCATATTCAAATCATAATCTAGTATAGGGAAGCCTAAACAGTATCCTAGTTAGTTTATATTGAGTTGAGTTTAGGCCCAAAATAGAGTTTCTACTATTTTTACAGTATATATCCTGATTTCAAAATTTTTTTTGCATATTGTGGTAGTGTTTAGAGTTCTATTTTGAGTGATACTAGTGTTGAAACATTCTAATACTGCATAGTGTGGTTTAGGAAAGGTGTTATTTCTAAGGTTCTTATCCTTGTGATTTCCAAGTTTTAAGGGTATCCAAGGAATTCGTATCCAATTGTTCTGGCAGCTGACTGGAACTTTATATAGCATCCTTTATGTGCCCTGCCTTTTTATGTAGCATCCTTTATATCCCTGTCATTTGTATGCGTTGCTGTTGCTTCACATACAAGACATGTCACTCCAATTAAAACAGCTTATTTATTTACCCATTTTTTACACATCATAACTGCTCATTTTTTGGTTTCTTGCGAGAAGCCCAATCTTCAGCATATTCAAATATTGTAGTGGAATCAAGATAAGGCTGTTCGTAGTAACGCAGCTAAATATTGTTTTTTCTTGCAATTTTTTTTTCTACCGCAAGTCATTCTAACAAATTCTTTAATTTATCCAGCTTACGTTGTTCCAAGGTTTGCTCAGCTCACTGTGACATCTTATTATGCTGCTTCAAGTGCATCACACTATGCAGTATCACGAGCCACTCAATACATCGAAGAATCCCATTCATCTCAATCTTCAAGAGATGTCTAAAATCCATACTTAGGGCCAGTTCTTTTTTTTTTTTTTAATATGTCGAAGCAACATTTCCTTTATATAGTATATATAGTTGGAGGAGTTCTCTTTCTATCCTTTTCCTTCACTTTCTGAGTATAAATTTTGTTTATATTCTCTATCATTGACCTTAATTCTATTAATATGCTACCCATTTGGTGGTTCTCATCCATTAACAAAGCCCAAAATACCACCCCCTCCCCTAGAAAAAGTTTAGCACATGAACATTGTCAATAGATTCTTGAAATCATTGGTGACAGCTGATATAGATGTGGTAGTGCTTAATGGACAGCCTTGCATGATAGTAACAGTAATTCCTGGTCCCAACCTCGAATTAGACCTTCTGTCCTTACGGACAGCTTTAGGTGGCAGTAGCTATTTTGTGTAGGACAGGTCTTCGAATAGTACAAAAAAGCAAGATTGTCTTTTTCCGGGGGTAAAATAGTTAATATTTCGGGTGATTTATCAAGAAAATGAGTTTTTTCTACATAGCGTCTCCCCTTTTAGTTTTATCCAAATGGTGTTTTTAATTTAAAAAATATCTAAAATATCTTTTATTAAGTCTTTCTGTCAAATATTTTTATCTATCTTTTTATTGGTTTTCACTTTGGCTCGTTTACAGGGTTTTTCGACAGTATTTTTTTATTGAGATATTAAAAATTGTATAAATATTATCAAAAATACTATAAATAATATTATATTATGTCTCTTATTATTGTTTGTAAAGCATTATGATATCATATTTCTAGATTTCTAGTTGGTTTGGTGGTACGATGTTTTTAAGTAGATTTTATAGTATTTCTATTATTATGATAGATAAGTTAATTTTTAAATTTTATTTGAGTGTTATTATTCATAAATCATAAATATTTATTTGAATCTTAGTCTAGTATCATGTGTATGTTTTGATTTCATTTGAATCATTCGTAGTGTTTTCAAATAAGTTTTATTGGGTCAAAATATTATATTGAATCATTTATTGTGATGGTCAAAATATTATATTGGGTCAAAAATATTATAATCGAAGGTAAGACTTTTTAGAGATAGTTTAGATTTTTTTGAATTCAAGATATTAAAAAAAATCAAAAGAAGGTATGCTGTTTGAGAAAACACGAAAATGAGGATCTTTTCTAGTGAAATCACAATGTATATATATATATATATATATATATATATATATATATATATATATATATTACCAGTTCCCTTAAATTTGAATTAAAAATTAAATCACAATGTATGACGATGAAAAGTATGGATAAACATTAATTAAATCTTCTCGAGGTTTGTGCAACGCGTGGGGAAATCTGGGTGCATGCCTTCCGTTTTGGCGTGACCCTTGGCATGGCCTGATCCAATGAGAAGGGACAGCCGAGTCCGGCCCCACGAAGTGCTCCGTCCTCTGTACTTCCGCATGACCGACCGTGGTGGCTGCTCCACAGCGTGCCAACCCGGATGAAGTCATGAGCCAGCTCACTCGACTTGGGTAGATTCCATCGACATTTGGTTGGGGCTCAGCGACGGGCCTCACAGGCTCTGCTGCTTCATTACTGTGGCCCGGAAGAATGCATAGATCTGGTCGTAGTGCAACGTCCTCCTCCTCCGTCGGCTACTCCCTGAGCAGTATAGTGTGCGACACCGCATGCTGCTCACATCTTCCCTGATGCATAGGTCTGATGTTGTCCTTTTTTCATCATATCAATCTCTTTTTTTCTTTCACTTTCACCATGAAGTGCAACGAACTTAACCAGTACCACTGATCATAAAATATTTTACTTAACTGGAGCAAAAAATTTGAGATCCTGGATTAGTGAGAGTTCCTTTAAGTTTTCTAAAGCTATGTTTTTGTATGTGCACCAAGTTGCAATTCCCAGTCCTATTAATGCTTCAAAAGAGCTCCGAGAAGAACAAGAGGAAGAGGATTAAAATGTTTACATGGCCACGCGGAGATAGGGGAAGAAACCCCGAGGGAAAAGGAAGATGAACCAGTTATAGAGAGAGACCCTCATTGACTAACTCAAACTTAATAGCCAAGTCTTTATGTTAATTCAAACCTCATCACCATTTGTTTGAATGCATGGGATGTGCAAAACATGGAGACATTGATTCTCAAATAATTCCAGCATTTGCTTCTATTTTACGTTTGAAAACTTGTAGACTGACTATTTGACATTTGCAAATTTGATATATTAAATTCAATGTGTCTATAAATCATGCTTTATATGATAGTGTGTTAGGAACCATTGTGACCGAAGAATGATAGATATTGATCAATGTTTCACTTACTGCAAAAGCATAACTTGCATATATTTTGGTCTCTGCTTTGACTAACTGACTTTCCAGTCATAAGTTAAGTAAATTTAATCAATAATTAATCCAAATAAAATTATTCTTTTTAAAAGATATGTGACAAATGCGGGATTCACATTTAGGATCTTATGATGATATATTAAAATCTTTATTGACTAAGCTACTCAGTATCTTTACTTTTAACCGATGTTTTTAAAAGAATTTTTATTTTTTTTCTATTTTGAGTGGATGTATATTAGTTTTTTTTGTTTTAGATAATTTTTTTATCATTAATTTTTCTACTTCAAATATATGGCTGGATGTATCATGAACAGTAGTCAAAATTGTCATGATATATATATATATATCTGCTTATTAACCTAGAGATAATGTCAGCAGTCTTGTCAACGCAATACAAAAAATCCCAAAAGAAGCAGAAGAAGAGCTGTTTCCATGAACAGGAAAAGATTTTATTATATGGAACAGAGAATTAAAAGTGATGTTAATTAGCATGGACTAGAAGCGATGGTTTGTCTCAAATATCACCACTCAGAACATGGCAGCTGCATTGTTGAGGCCACCCTGAAGGCTTCCAAAACAGAGAACAAGGGTTTGGTACTTGAACCATGTTGCCACAGTGTAATTGCTTTTTGAACTGCAGTTTTCCTCCAACCCAGTGCACGTCTTTGTCCCCACTCACCATATTGCAATGAAGGAGAGAGAGAGAGAGAGAGAGAGAGAGAGAGAGAGAGAGAGAGAGAAGAAAAGCATGTTTTAGGAATACAATGCAAGCAAGAAAGAGACAAGGTGAGCACAAGCACGTAAGGAAGAGGTCGACCCCCCCTCCCTCCTGTTTTGGACCACCTGTAATAATGTTCACAGGGTCGTTTTATGAAGGCAAGCAAGATGGCCTCCCATGGTATGGACTCTCCCTTTCTCCCCCTCTTTTATGAGCAGGACGCCTTTGGCACCACTTACACACAGATAAGGATACTTCTCCTGCGTTCTTGCATTGCCCAGCAGGCTGTTAACCTAATGAAGTACATAGTTTTGTTGGAATGTAAGCTGTGTTTTAAGAAATGCTATCTACACATTCGAGTACTTCCTCAGCACATGTAGCTTCTGTCCTCTCCTCTGCATCACTCCAAAGGGTTCGAGTGGCTCCCGAGTACTGCTACGCCTTTCGCTGTGATGTATCATCTTCCCCATGTCTCTCAGTAGTAAAGGAAAGGGGACCATCTTTAAGGAATCCAACTTATTATGGCTGCAACTTTCATGTGAACTTCTCTAACCTTCACCTACCAGAGTTATAGTGTCAATGGGTGGCCTTTCCTTGATGGAGAGGAATCCATTTGTTCCGACCCCCGGTAACTTTTGCTTGCACAGCCATGTACTCGTATCTTGCCAGTATTCTGGAGGACTCCCACCTCTGAATTGAATGCTCTTCAACCTTCTCATATCTTGTTTAGGTCTGTAGATGCTGATCCTACTCGATTGACCGCATTGATTTTGGCCGTAGTTGTCATCTAATCTCTCTGCAGCTTCATTTTATGTTCTCCTGTAGTGATAATCCTTCTAATAGTAGTTCTTTCTGACTTGCACAGCTTGTAGACTCTGCCAGATAGTGAATGGTCAGAACATACTTGTAGTGATTCTATTTCATCAATCCACTGTGGGCAGATCGTTTTCTTGCTTTGTATCCTTTCTTGGATCTCAGTGCTCCCATTTTTTTTGGCCAAATGGAGCAGTTGATGCAGCAACATCAATTTCAAAATCAGATTAAATCACTGGACCATCAGATTAATAAGTGAGCATCCCACTGCAGAAAGGCAACAAGAACTTAATCTGTCATTAAAAGTTCCCCCACTAGATTGAGCTGTTACCTTGGGATGTTGCAGTGGTCCAACTCCAAGCATGCTTTGCCTTCTACTGCCCATTATCATTCTGGGCCCTTAAGAGAGACCGTCAGTCCTCTAACAACAGAGCTCTCTGCCTTGTTGCTATGCCATCCTAGCCAACCTGTTGTCCCCATTAACCCAGAAGATGAAGCTGGTCAAAGACTGGTTCACACGCCCGATCAGGTCTCACATCCTCCTCCTCCTCGAGTTGCTTTATGCCCATGGTTGCGACTGAGATGCAGCATCATAAGCTGCCAAATCCTTCATGCTATGTCAATGCTGAGCAATTATTATTAGGCTGGTCTGTTGAAGGTCTTGCAAAATGAGGTAATCACTGAGCCACTTGTGATTCCTTGGGAGTTGTGGCAGCTGTTCTCTCTCTCCGCTCACTTCCTCCATCAAGCAATCCCTTTCGTGAGCCATAGGAATACGATATCCAGCCAGTGAGATTGGTCATATCAACCTGATAAGGAATGTTCAACTCCATCTGAACCTCAACTTTGTAAATAAATAAATGTATTATGTATAGTGGAGCACCAATCATATTACATGCCCCAAGTTCTCTTCCCTCCACCTCCTGTTTATTGATTGCCAAACATGTGAAAGGAATTCCTATGTTCCCCTCCTCCATCTTTTCTTTTGCTGTTCTCCTATCACCAACTCTTTAATTCACTCGGTGGTCCTAAGAATGGAGATCTCCCGACAGCACTATCACACCATGTCTTGAGAAGACCACCTTAGTCTTTAAGAGCTAGGCCCTATCCAATTCTGACATTGGCATGAGTGTTACATGGAGGGAACAATCACCCTCAAATTCTGGTACTGTACACTTCTCTAGTGCTCCAACAAGTGCATCCATGGCCTCCTAGTTTAGCTATCCGAAACCCTCGCGCTTACCCATTTCAATCTCCAGTCCTGCGGCTTAAGCTGGAGCAGTTCCGATCCATGGGTTGCGACAATGTACATGAGTTGATGCAGAGGTGCCCAAGCAGAAAATTTTAATCTCCGTTCCACTCCACTCCACTCCACTCCATGCAAGAGGGCATCCTCCATGAATTCTCAAGTTGAGGTAGGCAGGACACTGGGACAACTCCAGTTCGAGGGGGTCCGGAAGACGGTCCCCCAGAGCACCTCACGCAGATCCAACAATGACTTCGCTTCAGCAAGTGTTATGTAGCGATCTGTATCCACCATGGATGGATGATGATGATGTCCTCAGGAGTCGGTGTCATGAGAGTTGGGCAATTTTCTTGGAGACACAAAGGGGGGGGACAGCCGAGTGGCTTTCGTTAGGACAGTGCCACCATTAATACAGAGCTGAGAGTTTGGTGCCGAGCGAGGAGCCCAAGGTTTGAGAGACGGGACAGATGGTCGGACGACAGTGATCTGTCCCTGCGGAGCAATCAAGAGGGTGAAGAAGCCGTAGGGGGAGGAGGGTAGAAAACAGTTATTGAAGGTGGGAATGGCTACAAAATTGGTGAGACATGCAGGAATTACAGCAACTCTGCAGATAAAGAGTTCAGTCAATATTGTAGAGTGCATCCAAAGTCGATTTCACTTGTTGGTACTCCCACAGGAACCTTCTGACTTTTCCCAGGCCCATGCTTGCCAGTATTAGAATGGCTCTTTCCACTCTCCTGCACGCCGTAGAATTGTTAGCTGGAGTCTCCACTGCCTTCTCCTTACCAACTGCGTTGGATTTCATGAGACCAACCAACCTTCTTTTTCCTCGTCGGGAGGACGACCCATTTTGAACTCGGTCTCTCCTCCTTCAACTTGTTCCAACCATTCCAATCCACCCTTCTGGTTTCGGCAACAGCAAGTCACTTCATCTTGCACAGAGAAGCCAATTACTGTCGTTGGGTTGACAGACACTTTGAGGATTCGATCAGTTCTAATTTGATTCAAATTCTTTAAAAAGATTAAGATTAGATATATTATTTGATTACTGATCTTTAAATTTTCCTTTCTTACTTTCAAGTTCATCTCGGCCTCCCAAACAACTACGTACCCATGTTCTTTAGTTGCTTTCACGTAAAGAAACGGGGCCCAATTTTGTAGCCACATATGATGAGTCGTTGCATGCATTAATAATTCCTCGTTTTAATTCGCAGGGCCTTTGTCTTCGCTGTTCTCCTCCACAGGCGCCGTGCCATGCCATGATCGTTAAAACTACTATATCAGCCTAAACCTAAGTACACCAGACGGCAGAGCGGCTCAAACATCGCCTCCGGTATCACAAAACCTACTTATCCCCCACAGCAACGCCGGATAACTACTTCCCACTGCTGCCAAACAGCAAAACTGAGCCTTTTTCGAGCTGTAAAAAGGCTACTGCTGTGTCTTGGGGAAAAGAGAAAGAGAGCAATTAAAGAGAAGGTCGATGATGATGGCTGCCACATTTACCATTCCCCTGAAAACGACACCGTACCATTGGGCTTCCCTCCTCATCCATATCCGACCCTCCGTTTCCCATCCGTCTCTCAGATCTTTCCTTGCTGCTTGCAAAATCTAGGTTAAGTGTCATTCTTAGAAAAGCAACCTATGTGACAGTTATGTGAATCCACCACGCATGTCGAGTCGTTATCAGTTACGTGACCGCTCGCCATATTGGATTCAGTAATCGCTTCTCCGTCCTTGTCATCCTTTTTTTTCTTCTCGGTGACATTGAAATCTGATAGTGCATGCTCCGATAGCAGAAGGCAATCCAATAGCTACGTAAGTTGTATTGTTATTATCTTCAGATGGAAGATAGTTTAGTGCATTTATTCGACACGGACTAGTTGGGAAATGAGGTGAAATATATATGTATATATATATATGTATATATATATATGTATATATATACATATATATATATATATATATATATATATATATATATACATATATATATATATATATATATATATATATATATATCAGGTCATCCTGTCAATCAATTTATTTGATCTTAAGACAAGGATTTTGTAGTCCTCCGTCAGTCCTACATGAACACATGTAGGTTAAAAGAGAGTACGTTTCCAGTAAAAGCATGTTTAGCTTACTGCAACTCGCCGTTCTAGTGCATGGTGGTGGAGATGGCCACAGCCCAGGACCACTTGCAGCGCTCAGACAAAGAAGCTTACGGCCATAAAGAATCCAGTGCCACCTACCAATCCCTGTTCAAAGCAACAGAGAGAGAGAGAGAGAGAGAGAGAGAGAGAGAGAGAGAGAGAGAGAGAGAGAGATGCATTCAACTAAGTTCATGGCGTGTACAGATGAGAAAAGAGAACACGAAGGTTGGAGGTGATGGGAGTTCAAGTTGGTAAGAGTAGTAGTAGCATGCAGCAGTGAGTAACAGCAGCGGGTAGTACTTGGAAGTTGTTTGAGTAGCGAAAAGCCTCTTTAGTTTAGCATCATCCCGTGTCAGCCCTACACCAATTCCGGTCCCACCTCCATGTTTTGGTTCCCCCTCTCTTCTCTTCTCTTCTCCTCTCCATCTCTATTAACTCTCCGATGACTAATTGAACCACCACCACCACCGGAGAAGGAGCAGAACAAATCAATACTCCCTTCCCTTCCCTCCTCATAGCTGCATAGTCGACCGGAGTAGTCGGCTCCGGGGCCGCCGCGATGGGCGAGCAAGAGACGCACAACTTCATGAAGGTCAGCGTCGACTCCTTCTCTGAGCTGCCCTTCATCCGCCCCGCGCCAGCTCGCGAGAATACATCCCACACGAGCCCTGCTATTCGGCTCTTCGGCATCGACTTCGCCACCGATCCAGACGCATCGCAAGATGGCCCTGCCGTCGACCCTCCCTCCTCCACCACTGAAACCAGTAACACCCCGGCGGCTGCCACCACCACCACGTTGACTGACAGTGGCGAGAGCTCGAGGAAGTTCGAGTGCCACTACTGCTGCCGCAAGTTCCCCACGTCGCAAGCCCTCGGCGGGCACCAGAACGCCCACAAGCGCGAGCGCCAGCACGCCAAGCGCACCCATCTCCACTCAGCTATGGCCTCCCAACACTACCACCACCATCCCAGCTTCATCGCTGACGGCCATGTCTACGGCTACCTCGACTACCGCCATCTGAGTTCCTTCCCCTCGGCCTCCCGTTTCGACCACCCGCCCCCGTACCCTTCATGGACTAGCCACACCGGCCCGGTCACGAACCCTGCGGCTCGCTTCTACGGCGGCCTTGGCTCCGCATCTCAGCTCATAAACGGTAGCCCACTCCCGGGGCCATGGAGAATGCCGGTGCGTGGCAGTACAGCAGGCTTGCAAGGGAACCATCCCCCCGCACTGCCCTCGTTCGGAGGAAGAGACGCAAGGAAGATGGCAGTGGAAGGTGCGGGTGGCGTCGGCTCTTCTTCCTCCTCCTCTTCATCTTTGGCTTCCCCAAATGAGCAAGGTGGCTTCGATTCTGGTTCCAAGAACAGTTTGAGTTTGGATTTGCATTTGTAGTTCATCAAGGATCGGATACCAAAGAGTTCGTTAATGAATTGCAATTTTCTCTTACTTATTGCCTCTCTTATCTCAGACTCGTTTACATCTCCCATACAGTTTACTCCGTGTGCTGCCTTTTTCTTTAATTCTGTCAGATTCACATATGGAAGTACTTAGTTCCCTTTTCTTTTTTGTGAGCAGAAGAAGGTTTTCGAGTCGTTGCATATACTATTTTGTTCTCCCATTCTAATATTTTAGAAGCCGAGTGTTACTAACTGTTCAGTGTTTATAGCTTAGCTGAATGCAAGATATAAAGGAATAGACACCACATATGATTGCCACACTGGTTCAGGAAGTGTCAGCTTAGAGTGGCCCCATTCACCACTGAGCATTGTAACTAATATCCTGCATTGCTTAGAGTTCCTTCCTTTTCCGTTTGTGGTCTTAGGTGCACCTTGTTAGGTTACCACTTTTGTTGTGTAGCTGCTGTGGAGCAAACTTGCATGAGGATTGATGTATTCTTTAAGCATACTCAACATTGAAATGGTTGCTAAATGTCGTCTTTGATTCTTTAAACATGTTTAGCTTTGCTCCATTTTAAGTAGGAAAACATGTTGATTCTCAAAGACTGTCATGCTCTCTTATCTCTGGTCTTATTCTTCAATGCTGCACTACAATTGCATGAGAAAACATCCAGTAAATTAAGTACCACAGAATTGGAACAGCCATTGGATCTGAGAAATCAAATGCTTGGTGAGCTCTCATTGCTTCTAAGGTCTATGTGACTTGCAGAACCATGGTAAAATAAGATCATGAAACCAGGTGCACTAGTACATGCAATAGATAGATGTGTTCTTGCTCCAGTCATTGTATAATTATCCTACTGTACTTAACCTGGCATGGTTGGACGTTTCAAACTTCAATTCTGATCACTGTGTGATAGGTAGAAGATGAAAGCACTTGATTGGCTGCATGGTGGGTCAGACTCCTTTAGTGAGCTTCGAAGACCAATCCGAGGCGCTGTGGTACATTTTGCTATAAGAAAGCTACAGATCATTAATGAATGGTTTCCTCTAAATGTGAGCTCCACCACTTCTACTGCAAGTCACACCTGTTACAACTGCTGCTCATCAGTAGCTTAAAAAGAGCACCATCTCCCACCCCAATCAGAAGGAATAAATAGGTGAATAAATTGGAATAAAATGTATGTCCCTCTTAAAATTAATTTATTCCTTCTAGCTGAGTCTCATGCTTATCGATGCATCTGATAAAATCTATTTAATGCTTATGAACTTCAATCTATTCCTTCAAAGCCTATACTTCCCATTTCAAATTTTAGTCGACCAAACATGACGTGATTAATCCGACCTGACTTATTTTCAAGACCACATTCCGTTAAAATAAATTATTTTATTTCTCTCAAATAGAACAATGCTCAAAAAAAAAAAAATCGCTATATCAGATTGACGAGGGATATAATTATCTATTAGATTTGGGAAATCATGACCTTGGGGTCACTTCTCTCGGGTGTAATAGAACTCATAAATCAAGATATCAAGTTGACGATTGAAATTATTTTTATAATACTTGATGACTATATAACTATAGGATAAACTAATTGGCTTTTGAACATGTCTAGTACCATGTCATTCATGCATGTAAAACATAAGAAATCTTTTATTAATTTTCTAGAAATATAGTAACGCTTATCACCAATCACCACTAAAACCAAAACCAAGAATCTAATTAGCCCCACAAACACTATGGATATAAGACGGCTAATGGTTGTCATGTTTCCTTGATCTAGATGAATTCCAAAAAGTCGATGACAAATCTTGACAATGATGCTCTGTCCTCACATATGTTTGACAAAAATTGACGTGCAGAACCCCGTCGGCATTTTGCAGCTGTATAAGAAATCGTAATTGTCATTAGCAACTCTTATATTATCTTATATCGTTCCATATCACTATAAACTATATAATTAAAAGACATAGTATGTGCAGTCAAAAAGTAAATTTTTTTTTGAGAATCTTAATATAATAATAAATAATGGGGGGAGAGAGAGAGAGAGAGAGAGAGGGAGAGTAAATTAAAAAAATAGAGAAGTTCCCGTGAATAAAAAATTAATGGAAAAATTTTCTACACAGTAAATAAAAATTTCATCATCGTCTATCTAATCCACACGTGAATATATGTATATATATTTAAACGTAAAGAATTTTTGTGTGTACATATTAATGATAAAATTAATTGAAAATAATTATTCATACATGAAAATAGTAAATTATATATTAGTTGGTGTAATATATTAGATGGACCGAGTGAATCTAATATATTACACTCGGTCCATCATGAATGGCGTCCGGTTTCTGCGGTCCGCTTGGTTGACCGGACCGTTCCGCGACTCGGACCGGCATGCGACCCAACTTTACCTTACGGCGGGGAAGGAGCATGGGACCGGTGTTGGGCATCGTCGCCGTCTGCCCCATTCGCCATCTGACCGAGGGTTTGAAACCCTAGGGAATCGAGGACGTAAAAGAATTAGCAACCCGTTTCGATCTGTCATCTCTGATCGCGTCGTTCGCCTCGATGAGGTATCTCCTCCAAGAATTAGAATTGATTCTTTTCTTTCTTCTCTTCTGATTTGGTGCCTTCCTTCTTGACTCGGTTGAGTTCAGTGTATAATTTGGGCAAGTAGTCTTATCTAGATTGTCATCCATCTCTTTATGTTCTTGGATCTTATTATTGTCTTTGAGATGTTCCCTCTTTAGTTCTTGGTGGTAATGGAACACATCGTAAGTACGTTTTCTTGTAGATAAAAGAACTTTACTGCTTTCGATGAATTAAGGCGCAACTTTGCTTCATGCATAAGGTTTTCCTTCTCATGATAAAAATAAAAAGAACGTTTGTATGATATTTTGAAGGACATTTATATTTCTTGATTTGGTACAGCACTATTATCAAGAAGCTCCTCAGCCCATTTTGACGGTAATTCTTAATCGAAACACAAAAAATGATTTTGGTAATGCAGGAAATTATCCCTCTGACTCGCTCAACTAATTTTCTTTCCCTGGACGGTTTCTAAAGTGCACAACATTCTCATCCATTCTAAATATATCTACACATTTATGATTTAATCCTAGTGGGTAACCAACCTAAATAGGTTCATGTGGAGACCCCTCAAAGTAAGCTGACAATGATTCTGAAGTTAATGGATCACAAAAATTTAACATTAGTGATTCTATTTTCTTCCTTATTTGTGGCTTTCATGACCATGTTGAAGTGATTAACTTGGAATATCAGTTGCGCCTATGTCATAATCTTATTTACTTCACGACATGATTCATGAACTTCTTCTTTTTTGTTTTTCTGTTTGATCATTATTTTTACTGAGTTGAGGTCTTTGCGCTTTGCACCTGAGTGATAAATGATGGAGTCTCCCTCAATTAAATCAATCTACAGTAAATCAGACATGAAGCCATCCTTCAGAAAACCCACAAGTGATACAGCTAATAGGAAGTATCGCTGCCATTCACCCATTGGTAGATCTTCATCTGATGATAACTAATCCAACTTTATCTATTGGTTGTGAAATTTTGTTCTTGCAGATGTTACTAAGTAAGAGAAATGGCTTCACTTTTGGTTTATTAATCTTTTAACATGCTCTTTAAGCTTTATCAATCCAACCTTACAGATGTTCTTTAAGGTTCTTGCTATATAGGATCTCGGAAATGTGAACTAACTCTTACTGATTGGTGAGAGGGAACTTATATTTGTTGTTGTTAAGGTGGATTTAGGAATATGGACTACATGATTCGTAAGACAGGATGGATATTTGTACTTTAAACCAAGGTATGCAGTTTCGAGCTGTACCGCCCGGTACGGGCGGTATGCGTCGATCCGACAGGGTACGGTACGCGGACCGCCTCTACCGGGCGGTATTTATATCTCCCGTGATCGGTTGATACGGATATATATATAAATAACGATATAATTTTTTCTTTCCTTACCGCGACGCTAAGCAGCTTGGTAACGCCGCCGAAATTTCGACCGTTACGCGACGCCAGCTCGGTAACGGTCGATTTCAAAAAGTTCTATTAAAAATAACGGTCGATTTCGACGCTCGACTGAGTAACAGTAAAAACGGTCAATTTGACCGCTGGAGCCCTTTCTCATACACCCGGCGTAATGCTCGGTCACGCTGGGCGTATCGTCGGACCCGATGCGCCACGCCCGCACCGCATCGAGCAACTCGGTATTGCATACCTTGGTTAAGGTGGATTTAGGAATATGGACTACATGATTCGTAAGACAGGATGGATATTTGTACTTTAAACAAGTGGCTGATAGTAGCCTGATTGGGTTTCCTCCACCTCATTAGAAGAAGGATCAGGTTCCTTCTGTGAAGTACTTCTTGGGAATTTACTGTCTGTTTCTTGATTATGAGTGGACACTTTATACAATGTAAATAAATAAAATGTATAATTTAAATGATCGACTCTTCTTCTAAAATGTGTAAAATAGATGTCATTATTTTTGTACTTAAGAAGTTTTGTACATCTAAATCCTATTGTTTCAAATTACAAACATTAATTGGAACTGTTTGGTGCACCTTTTATATTTTCTTGGTTGTCTATTCCTTTGTTGTGCTGGAAGTGTTTCATTCATGGACTGAACTGAGCTTTAGATGTACAAGCACCTTGTAGCGCGAGAAGATAAAAAAAATTCATGTACAGTTTTGTGAGAACTGGACTGGACTGACTGCTTGCATTGGAAAACAAGTAATCGGATCCTTGCCCAATTCATTTTGTGTTTGGTGTGCATATGATCTGGAAAATAACTGGCCGACCTGGTTTATTCTAAGTTAGGTTGTAATAATATTGATAAAATACCATATTATCTTTTGCATGTCGCATGTAAGAACTAACTCCCAATCAATTATTTATTGAATCGTCAATATCATTTAGAGAAATAAGATAATCACTATCTGCAAATCATGACGAACTTTGATGTTATGGATTGTTGTTAATACGCACCAGACAGTGTGATCTTTGTTGATCTAGTTGAGTTTCTTTTTACAAATTTATTTGCATGAATGTAAGATCTAATTGGTATTTACGGAGCGGATAGATAAGGAGAGGGTCATGCATGGATGGTAGGTGGAATGTATATTGAGCCAAAAACTCAAATGAAGCTGGGCAAGCATCTGATAACCCAGTGCCTCAACTTAGGCGCTCGCCCAGGTGATGCCTAGTTAGGTCTTATGTGGGATCTCAGAGATGAGATTTGCTAGATGGATGCATATTGGAAAGGCATGGCATTCAAGTTAGTTAGGTGATGTAGCTACATTTAGCTAAGCGAGTGGCTAGAAGGATGATATTGACTTTCTTTTATCAGCTTTGGTTGGATATAGAAGGCATATTCTTAAAAGAGCTTAACAGCCTGGTTTTGTAACAAAATAGTGCCCATAGTTTTGCTATTGTGGAGAGAACCTATATTTTGAGAATTTAATATTTATCACTAAAGCATGATAGTCTATAGGCCTACATTTTTTCTGCCTTTATTGATTTGTTCCCATAGAATGCTTGAAAATTTCTATTTTATTGTGTGAGCATGTTTTAGTTAAGATGTTTCTTTTGTCGCTAATAGGCAGTCCCAGACGTGAGCACAGTTGCAGTCCTTCCATCTCAAGGAAGATCGAACCAGGACATCTGATGATCATCGGAGAAAGGATGTTGGAAGCGAGTTAGAAAGGAATTCTAGTCGTAGCAGGTCCAGTAGAGGCTACGAGTCTCAGAAGCATTCTGAGAGGCATCCATATGGATATTCCCATGACTACAGAAGACATGGTGATTATAGTAGGCATGACAGGCATATTGATGACAATAATAGAAATTATTGGCAGTCATCAAGGTCTGGCCAAGAACCAAGGAACAAAAAGTGAGAGAACAATTGATGAATACCGAGACAATGAGCAAAATGTTGACTTTCACTCTAAGGATAAAACTGAGATTTCAGAACATAAAAATAAGGACAGTTAAAGAAATTCTATGAAAGATTATGATAGAGCTGATGCTAGAAATAAACTAGTAGGGTTAAGTAGAGATTATGATTCAGAGGAGGAACAGCAAAGAGAGAGATAATCACAAGATTACAAAAAAGACTATCATAGGAATCCTGAAAGTCACAAGAATGATAAGGTAACATCACATGAGCAATTGAGGGGATATGACAAAGATTCAACTGAAGGAAAGGATACTAGTGCACCTCAACTGAAAAAAGCTGACAGCAATAATAAGATGGATTTGTATGGGTGGGAGGATCTGGTACTAAGAAGGAAATATAATGAAAGGGAAGGTGGTATGCTCTTCCGAATGCAAAAAACTTCAGACTTTGAGAAGTTTGTACAGTCACCAAGGGATGGATGGTAAGAATGCCTCTGATTTGATAGACAAGCAAAATTCTTTTTTAAAAGAACCTAAACCTGGTCACTTGGAACACGGTGACTACCTTGAAAACTTGCCTTTTTGTTTATCATTTGCATATGAATTTTCATAAACTATTTGTAAAATTGTTTATCCTTGTCATTAACATCAGGAAATGCTGTTGATGAAGTGCCATCATCTAGTTCAAAACAGACTAAGGAGACACATGAGAAAGTAAATTCTGAGACTATGAACTCATCCATCAATGATGCTGAATCTGCTAATGATGTTAATTCAACAAAAGTTGCTGCTATGAAAGCTGCTGAATTAGGTGGGTTTTAGTTTGTTTTTAAACATTATGCTGTGAATTAGTATTTTTCTTCACAGTCTATGTCTTGGTCATTTTGGTACCAAAGAAATGGTAGCTTGGTGCTCAAGGCTCTCACCGAATGGGGTCTAGGTTTGTCTATTAAATTGCTTTCATGATCAACTACCTTTTGTTTTTGTTATGTATACCTATATTTCCTTGACATGGAATGTGGTACTCCTTAATTTTTATCTTCTCTGTGTAGCTGCGTAGATTCCTTTTGGGACAAGACTGTTTTAAGGTTGTTTTGTTTCAAAAAAAATTGAAATGTTCTTATACTGGGGAACACATCAAGTTTGTGTTATTGTTTATTTAAATCTGTTATCAAATTGTAGGAGTCATGGAAAATGTACACAATACTGCCAATTTTATAGTGTTACAAATGAGTGCTTTTTCTTATTGTACCTTTTGTAAACTTTAACACTAGGGAGATCTGTAATGAAATTGATCAAAGTGTGTCTTTAGATCTTGAACATACTGTGAACCTGTGATGATCTCAATCGTATTGTTTGAAAACTTGAAAGTTGAAAGCATAGAAACAATGTTGAAAAAAGCCATTCTACTTGCTTGTGTATACCTCCTCCTTTTGGTGCTCTCTATTTATGGAAAAGTACAACTGGAAAGAGGCAAGTGGGAACCAGTTGTTAAGAGCAAGTCTGATCTGTCCATCTTCTGTAGTCTATTATGAAAGTGCTTCTCTGTCCATCTTTTTCTCTATTCTATTGCTGCAGCTCGTAGCCATCTTTCATTAGCTGTTTGTTTACGCTTTTCTTAAGCAAGAAAGGAGAAAGCTGTTTGTCAAGTCAGGAGTAAGGTTATTGTTTATTTAAATCTGTTATCAAATTGTAGGAGTCATGGAAAATGTACCCGATACTGCCAATTTTATATTGTTACAAATGAGTGCTTTTTCTTATTGTGCCTTTTGTAAACTTTAAGACTTGGGAGATCTGTAGAAATTGATCAAAGTGGGTCTTTAGATCTCGAACGTGCTGTGGACTTGTGATGATCTCCATCGTATTGTTTAAAACATGAAAGTTGAAAGCATAGAAACAATGTTGAAAAAATTCATTCTACTTGCTTGTGTATAGCTGATCTGGAATTTGACATGCTTCTAGTGCTGATTGTACAATAGTCTGTTGTGCTTAACATTTCATTTGATGCAAATCTTGTTGCTTGCCTGCAGCACAGTGCTTTTAGGACTAAGGTAGATTTTGCGTTTTCACACTTAAGGTGCTGATATGATATGGTTGGCATATATGATATGGTTATAAGGTGCTGATATGATATGGTTACAAGTTAGGAGAGAAGTTGAGGTTGCCAAAGGTGGTCAAAGCTGTGTAACTCATTGATTTCATATATTGTAATTTCAATATCTAATTTCATTTACAAGGTACTGGCAACTTTCTCAGCTAAAACACAGCACAGGATTTTTATTTGCAGTTTTAGATTCAAGCTTCCAAACAAAGAATAGTTACTGTACATCCTACTGCACTGACCCAATACAACAAAAGATACTGAAAATACTGCAAATGCAACAATGTTTGCATGTCAATTTTAGATATATACAAAATGGACAGACAGTTCCCTCACTCAAAAAGTTTAGATTTTTTCCCCCTTCTCTCGTGCTATTGAGCAGTAAGTTCATGGCAATTACAAATTGTGGATTGTTATGTAAAACTCATAAGAGAGAAAATACAAGAAAATTATTGAGAACTTTCGGTGTTATTATGTATATCTCTTGGATTTCATGGACTGTGTAAAAATCCTACATGATGACCATAAAACTCATTCATGACACCTAGACTGCCCTTTTTATAACCTAAAACTTGACCACTAGGAATGGTTGCACTTGCTTTCATTATCTAAATTTTTAAGAATTAATTGGTTAGGTTCAAATAATGGAACTCCAAACTCCAGGAAGTTGGGTAAATTTTGTAAAACAGTAGATAAGGCATGAAGAAATATGTATTTGGCAAACATAGGTCAGAACGTGAAATATATGGTTTTGATGCAGTTGTATTGCTTTATGTAATGAATACTATTGAAGAGATTAAAATATAAGAAAGAAATAGCATTCAGATTAGTAAAACCATATTGTTGCTTGAACCTTTGGGTTTTGTTTGGCCATCATTGAATATGAATAGCCATAAGATTTCAGTAAGCTGGACATTTTCATAACCATGCTTACCTTGATTGTCTGTGCAGTGAATAAAAACCTTGTAGGTTTTGGAGGGGTTGGATACTTGTCCACTGACCAAAAGAAAAAGCTGCTTTGGGGTAACAAAAAAAAAGCGCTTCTGAAGAGGTGATACCTATCGTTTTGGATCGTGGAAAATTGTTCCATCTAGGTGTTTGTCATCGCATTACTGATTTCACTGTCAAAATTCTCAGTCCTCCAGTTGCTGGGACTTCCATCTGTTCCCCAACCAGGAGTGTCAGGAGAACTTCAATAGACTCATGGTAATTTCTATCCATCAGTTGTTTTACAATCATTTTCCTTGTAGTAGTTGGTATGTACCCACAACATTGTTTCAGTCATAGCAGTTTATTAGATATCGACACCTACTAACACACATTTCCAGAATCTGAGGTTGCCTTTGTGGCTATTGCCAATCTGCCCCAGTGGACAGATTGGACAAGCATGTGAATCTTCAAGTAAGGAAACGGAGGTGCTCCACACCGATATGTAAAAGCGATATACCTCTGGGATTCAGCGAAGAGATGGTCGAACTTGGGTTGTAATTCCTCTTTTCAAATGCATCACAGACGTGTGGTGAAAAACTTGGCAAGCTTGCTTTCCGTGTGCAAGAACAGTTTCATGTTTGCCTGGAAGCCACTGTTATTCTATCAGATTTTAATGGAAAGCTACTTGCCTTGAGCATGCTGCTGCTACCGTTGTATTCCGGGTGTAAATTTCGTACTTACCGGGGTGTCCTGCCAACGCACGACAATTGTAAACAGTAACTGCTTAAACGATCGATTGTGGCTGCAAACAGTGGATACATTATTTTCATATAATTGTTCATATGGACCTGAATGTAGTAGTCGTGTAGGAAACAGGAATAACTCGTCTTTTTTAATAGAGTTTCAACCCATGCAGCAGCAGCAGCTAACTAGCACCAAATTTATCACCTGCTTATCCCATCCAAGTATAAAATGATTACCCACACAGATGGGGTGAACGGACTAAATGTCCATAATTGCATTAGATTTTACGAGCACCATATAAAGATAACTCTATATTAAGGAATGAGTATTGAATCTGTCTTGATGATCTGATTGGACTGATATATATCGTATGTTGGGTATTTTGGTACATCGGTGTCTCCGTGTGTCATCGTGCACACTATCGTGCAACAACAGTGTGCGATGAGGTCACGACGTGCATGAGAAGCAAAAGTCGCATTGAAAAGTGAAAGTTGCAGCGTACGCGAGAAGCGAAGGTCGCAACATGGGTGAGAAGTGATTAGGGTTAGGAAAAATTTCTTTTTATCTCACAAACAATAGCAATCCACGTTTCGATTGACGAAGATTCGTGTCGCGACCTTTGTACGGCTCGGACCGATACATACCAATACGCAGATCTGCGCTGTGACCTTCGACCTGAAACAGAGCCAATCCACATACCGATTGATGCCCAAACCAATACATAATACCCATTTAGTACTAGTTCGAATGAAACATCATTCATTGCTCCATACCGTGTTAAATATTGACGAGAGACAAGTTACTTTGGACTTCAGTGTTAGGATCATCGGTTCAAACTCACTGAGGAAATGCATCAAATAATGCATCGGACCACAAAATCCTTCTCTAATTAATAAAACTGGAGGCTTTCTTTGGTGAGTTAATACTCGACTTACATGCCTTGCACGCAGCAGACATATCAATATGATTACCGATAAATAGTTAAAAACAATGATAAAATACCACAAGATTTACAAAATCAAATGAATCAAATGCATGTGATTATTTTTATTATTCCTGATATCCTTGGAAAATGGAGCCAACAGAAGTTAGTAACAATTATGTTCCTACCTTAACATTATATCAGATCTTGCTTGTATTAGTAACACACAACGTTAACACAGTTGAATTGCATGGATTACAAACATTGCAATCAGAACATCAGAATCCTGTTCTGATGCCATATAAGATTTTTCAAACTGACGAGAAAATGTGGCAGTTCTACATAGCGAAATTGGAAAAGTCAAAAATAAAACACAATGACCTCTTTCTTCCGTGCTATTTTTTTCGAATTCCAGAACCTACAACAAGAAAATCAATTAAAGGTGTCAATATCTGTGTTTCCAGATTGTAGAAGAAAGATATGCATATCAAACATTTAGTAGCAAACAAACATCTAGGATAGTATAGTATATCAATTCATGAATTTTTACTATATATTTCAAGATCAGCTGAAATGAATGCAGAAGCATTAATACTTTGGGCAGATAATGACCACAGCTCTAATCTTTAACCCAGTCTAAAAACCTAACCTTTCTCCCCCATTCGTATGAAGAAATCTTAGAAAGATCTTACTTTTTCTAATAGGCTCTATGCACCTATAGGATGGGTTTTTAAACAAACGTATGCCAATTTTGAAGGGCCATTCTGATAACCCATCTTTATAGTTTATACTTTATAGTGCATTATGTTCTGTCTCCGTGACTTGTAATATTTGTAATCTTCCATATGGTAGAATGAGATATAATCATTCAAGGTGTAGGAGTGAAAGAGACCATGGAGTATAAGCCATGTAGGGAAAAACAAGATTCCAAGAGAAAAGAACAACTCAATCGGGGCAGGTAAGTAAAACAAACATTGTATTAATCTTTTTCTTTTAATAACCCAAATTAGATCATTAAATTAATAAAGTACAATGTATAACAAGATCCTTTTTTTCTTTTTTTCCCACTTTCAGAAATCCAATGTTCAAGTTAATAGGTAGATTTCATGGTCAACGACTACACAAAATTTATCATCTTATGTTGCTTAACTTGCATATAAGTTCCCAAGATGCAACCTCAATTCTTCAAATTATACTCAAGATAAAATATCAGTTTCACACGTAATTGAATTGATGTAATTATTCATGAAACTCTCTTTTTATGAAAATGTCTTTCTTCTCAGCTTTGTTGATGTAACCCCTCCCCGTATATCCACTCCCTAGTCATCTCCTTCTAGCGATGCTTCAAATAGAGACTCAGGTTAACTTGAGCTACAATAAAGTTATTCTAAAACTATCAGACAATAAAATCCAAAATCAAGCACCCACAGTAGAAAGTACTCTGATGGTTCTTTATACTAATATGAATATCACTTGCATTTCAATTTGACTCTTATCAAGTATATTCTACTACATCAAATTTTTTTCTCAACAAGGTTTCATTATATTATATCCAGTGGGTAGCTAACCACTATTGTTCAGATGATCTAACATCTTACCCAAATATAACTACACACGACATCTCTGATCTCACAAGCTCCGAACTGATTTCACTGTTGGCCTTCAGTGTGGAGTTTCATCCATTTCAGAAGGCCAACAATTTTGTTCAATTACCATTTAAATAGCAAAATTGTCTAATTACCATTTAAGACCACTACTCTTTTTTTTTTTTCTCACAGGTCACACCCAGCATTTGGCAAAATAAAATCAAAAGCAACATCAAACAATATTCAACATAATTGTCATAGGTGGCAAAGGTGTAAACTTGCATAGATTCTCTTCATTGTTTTTATTCCTTTCGCTTTTTAGTGGTCTGGCTAGATTGACTCGATGGTTAATTCTTGATAATGGAATTCATTTTTGTTCAAGGTTCACATTCTAAATTGTAATGAACAACAGTTTTGTTAGATTTCACTTTATGTATTGTTTTGATAAATACATCTAAATTTGTTTCTATCATCTCGAAAGCTTGCCCATGAAATAAATACTTTTATTTGATTTAAAAAACTAGTTGGACTGGTATATATCAGCCAATGCCAGTGTGTTGACACATGGAACACTAGTACATATCAATGTTTCAGAGAGGAAGAAAAAGAAGCAGAAGGGGCAGTGGAGGATGGAGGAAGGAGGGAGGAAGGAAGAGGAAGAGGAAGAACAAGAGGAGGTGGTGGAGGAAAAGGAGGAGGAAGAGGAGGAAACGTACCCGTCGGCGATGCACAAGTGACAACATGAGGCGAGACGCGGTCGCGTTTTGTTTAAATGCTAGAAAGGTGAGATGTGCTTGCGTTCTATTTAAAGGGTAGGATAGAACTCATTTTAATGGGTTGGAGAGGACCACTTAAAACGGGGGGTGGTCTGCATGCTGGTTCATTCCCTGATCGGTATTTACTGCCCATTTCGTACTAATCCGAGTGAAAGAATGGTCCCCAATTTGTATCAGTCCAGGTGAAACAGTGGTCCTTGCTAGACAGATTACTCTCTTCTATTTGATAGAGAGTTTAGAGTTTTTCTATTGTGTGTCATCAGATTGGTTAACCACTTGTTTTTTTATTATTGTACAACTAAACCCATCTTAACATGACTGCAACTGAAGTTCTAACCATAGAGTTCGGTATGGGGTTAGATTGTGTCAAGTCATGGGCACATGATATGCATCCTGGACTAGGCCTAGATTCCACCCTAGTGACAACTACTGACAACATTAATCTTGTTAATACATTATAAAATATATTCTATCATTATGTTTGGGTCTTGGACATGCAATTGTACTATATATACTAGCACGAGTCCTTGACATACATATATCGTTTGACAAGGTTGGTGGATTTTTGCAAGAATTTCTACCTTTCATATAGTGGACACCGGACACACATCATCTTTTCGAAATTGATATGAAGATAACAAAATCATGCATGAATTAGCATAACTATTTTGTTGGTGTTTATCATGAGATATCTAACATTTAGCTTACATCTATCAAACAGCATTATCAGTCAATCATAATGTAGATATACATTCTTTTCGCAAGCAACAATATTGTCTTATATATGCTCAAAATTGATTATCTGTTGCAGATCAAATTTGTTTGACAATAGTATCACAGGAACATGTTTGTTTGCATGATTTATAGACAGATTTCATTAAACAAACTCCAAGGCATCATGTACATATCAATAATGTGTTTGTAGAATCAACTTGCTCAGTAATTGAGCAAGTGAAAGTTTTACAACTTTTCTTACACTATTTTCCTTTTGGTTTCCTTATGTTCCATTTCAAATCATCATTTCTAAATTTTGTTTTCTTCTTTTCCTTCTTTAATTTCACCTTTTGTGCTTCATTCTTTTCTTTTATTATTAAATTATAAGTTCACTCACTGTCGTGTACCAATTCCATCAGCAAAATGCTCAATATGTGGCTTATTCAAGGCAATTCTACATGAGAGAGGGGAAGAGAAAGAAAAAAAGAACTAGCAACGAGTGATGAATCAAATAAGTGAACTAAAATTTTTTAAACACACACTCTGAAATAATTTATGTTCTTGGTGTTTGTATTCACAAAAAGCTAGAAAATCATTCTTAAATCTTTCACCAAGTTAGGAGAACTGGCACATAGGAGACTTCATAACTGAAAATTACAAACATCTCATATTTTTCTCAGGACCTATTAAAAATAAGATCTAGGAAAAGTACTATACGGTTTCTACCAACCAAAATATTTGGCCACAAAAAAGCCTCGAACGGAACCCATTAAAGCTTAAAAGGAGAAAAATTAAATTGTAAATTTGAAACCCCTCTCTTTATTATGGAACAGTAGAAAGAGCAGTCCAAATTACACGAGACAAGAAAGGCGAAAATTACCCATTGGATGAATCATATGTTGCCCCGGGGGAAAGGAGGCAGCCGAAGCACGGCTTGCTCGGTCTCGATCGGATCCGATCTCAGTATCTGCCATAGACCAAAAGCAAGCATTAGAAGGAACCAATCCATTGAAATAAAGCTAACAGACGAACTATCTGATAATCCCACTCACGGGGTCGCGGAGGAGTGGCTTGGAATCGTCCTTCGCGATTCTGAAAGGGGGCTTCTGCATCTGGCTTCGTCTGGTGGCGACGGTGCCGGTGCCGCCTCCGCCGCTACATCCGCCGTCGGCTTCGTTTCCTCGACCGCCTTCCTTCCTCCCCGCCGGGCTCAAGAAACCACAGAAGGGTTTCATCTCTTGCGCCCCCCTCTACCGACTGGCGCTCGGTGGAATCGCGAGACCTCAAAAAAAGAAACACGACATTCGGGCCGGTGCGGTTTCTTTCGTGTGACCATATTTATTAAATTTATAATTAAATTTAATTTGAGATATTCTTAATCATAAAAATAAATAGAAGAATAAGTATGCGTCCACTAAGATGGATTAATCCATCTTAAGTAGATGGATTAACTTATATTTAAGATGGATTTATACACACTTACAACGGACGTTAATAACGTGTAGCGCGACAAAAAATAAACAAAGGAAATCATTTCTACAGAAACACTCTTGGTATCCACCTACAAATTTACCCCTCTGTCATCCCGAGAGGTAAAAGTGGGCCCCTCTGTAGGTCATTCGTGTTTGATCGGCTTGTAGTGAGACTGTGGGTTGAAGAAGAAGCATATGGCCTTCGCTCTTAACTCCGTCCCCGCGCGCCACCATTAACTCCGTAACCCTTTTCAAAATGATTCCCTCTAGCCGCGCCCAAACGAATAATTAATACCCTTTCATACGAGAAAAGAAAGGTCGGGATATAACCCTAGGTGCCGGAGATCGCCTAGCCGGTGGCCATGGACGACCCTAAAACCCGCGATCTCGTCAAGGAGCTGGTTCTCCGCCTCGTATCCCCCGTCGACTCCCCATCCTCCGTCGCCGACGAGGTCCCCCGCGCCCTCGGCTTCGCCCATCGGCTCCTCTCCAGCCGCATGGCTCCCTCCCTTGCCCCCGATGAGCTCGCCATAGCCGAGTCCATCAAGCGCCATCTCGCGGCTTCCGGCCGATCCTCCGATGCCCTCGCCTTCGCCGACCTTCACACCGAGCTCTCCGCCCGTTCCTCCGGCCCCGGTGCCATCCGCAACCGTTGGGCCCTCCTCTACCTCCTCAAGTCTCTCTCCGATGCCCGCCGACGCGAGCCCCTCCTCCATTCTACGGGGACTGCCGGCCTGCCCGCTCTTCCCCTCGACCCTCAGCCCAGCCACCAACGGCCTCTGGCGGCCAAGAAAATTCTACCCCCATCCGGCGGCGTTCTCCTCGTCTCCAAGGATCCAGAGAACATTCGTGAGATCGCACTTCAAAAGTATGCGGATCTGGTCATGGACGAGACAGAGGTTTCGGAGTCGGCCCTCGTGAGGGATATCCTCTTTGTTTGCCAGGGGATCAATGGGCGGTATGTGAGGTTCGACAAGGCATCAGACTGCTATGATCTTCCGGAGTCGTTGAAGTTGCCGAGATCCATGAGGACGATGGTTCGTAAGCTTTGTGAACTAGGATGGCTTTTCCAAAAGGTGAGGTGTTACATCACTGAGAGCATGAGCTGCTTCCCGGCTGAGGAGGTTGGTACAGTTGGGCAGGCCTTCTGCTCTGCTCTCCAGGATGAGCTTTCTGACTATTACAAGCTTTTGGCAGTGCTTGAATCCCATTCCTCGAATCCGATTCCTACTCCAGGCTCCGTTTCTGGAGTGCCCGGGAATTACCTTACTTTGAGACGGCTTGCAGTCTGGCTTGCCGAACCAATGGTTAAAATGCGATTGATGGCAGTTCTGGTGGATGGGTGTCGAGCTCTGAGAGGTGGAGCAATGGCTGGAGCAATACATGGGCGGGCACAGCATGGGGATCCATTAGTACAGGAGTTCATGGGCCGGCTGCTCCGAAGGGTCTGCTCGCCTTTGTTTGAGATGGTCCGGAGTTGGGTCTTGGAAGGGGAGTTGGAGGATACTTTTGCTGAATTCTTCATACAAAGCCAAACTGTAAAGGCTGAGTCTTTATGGCAAGAAGGCTATCAAATCCAGTCTGCAATGCTGCCTTCTTTCATTTCTCCTGCTTTGGCGCAAAGGATCTTGAGGACAGGAAAGTCCATCAATTTCCTCAGAGTTTGCTGTGAGGACAATGGTTGGGCTGATGCTGCTGCCAAAGCAGCAGCTGATGTCGGGACCACTACAAGGAGGGGTGGGATTGTGTATGGGGAGACACATGCTCTGGAAGGACTTGTTATAGAGGCAGCTAAGAGGATTGATCGTCATTTGTTGGATGTGATTCACAGGCAGTATCGGTTCAAGGAGCATTGCCTGGCAATCAAACGATACTTGCTTCTTGGCCAGGGTGACTTTGTTCAGTACTTGATGGATGTTGTGGGCCCAGAGCTATCAGAGCCTGCCAACACAATCAGCTCATTCCAGTTGGCAGGGTTGCTAGAGACTGCGATCCGTGCATCCAACTCCCAGTATGATGATCGTGATATTCTAGATCGTTTAAAGGTAAAGATGATGGATCATGGTGATGGTGACAGAGGATGGGATGTGTTCTCATTGGAGTATGATGCAAGGGTGCCTCTGGACACAGTTTTTACAGCATCTGTCATGAAGAAATATCTCAAGATTTTCAATTTTTTGTGGAAGCTAAAACGCGTTGAACATGCATTGATTGGGGTATGGAAGATGATGAAACCAAATTCTATAATTTCTTGTATTTTCACCAAAGAAGGTGTGGCAGTTAAAACACAGTTTGTCTCTGTTCTACGAAGATGCCAAGTATTGTGGAATGAGATGAACCATTTTGTGACAAACTTTCAGTACTATATAATGTTTGAGGTCCTTGAAGTTTCATGGTCGCAGTTCTCAGAAGAAATGAATGCTGCAAAAGATTTAGATGATCTGCTTGCAGCTCATGAGAAGTATCTCAACTCAATTGTGGAGAAGTCTCTTCTAGGAGAGCGATCTCAAGGTCTTATTAGGATTCTCTTTGTTCTATTTGATCTTATATTGCGGCTTCGTAGCCATGCAGAAAGGTGTTTCGAGCATATATTTGAGTTGCAAGTCAGGTGACTATGGATTTTTTTGTTCTATGAAATTGTGGATAGCTCATGGTTGTTGCTTTCTTTCTCTGATTCAGTTTATTCTTGATACCTTTCGCAGAGGGGGGAGCAAATCAAGGACAAAAATGATGGGGGCAGGTCCATGGTTTGTTGGGGGTAGGAAGGCCATGATGCAACTTGCTGGAGAATTTCTTGGGAGAATGGGTGAAGACTTGGACAAGATTGCAAAAGAGTATTCTGCATCACTTGATGATTTTATCTCTCAGTTGCCCATTCAGCATCATGTTGATTTGAAGTTTCTCCTCTTTCGCTTAGACTTTACCGAATATTATAGTCGGCTTGTGCCTAGTAAGTAGAATTCAGCATACGACAGAAGAAGCAATGCAAAAGCAGTGATCTGTCAGTTGTGCTTGTTGTATTGTTTGCAACATAAGTTCACTGGCCATTTTGGAGTGTTGATTATGTTATTAATTTCAACAACACAAAAGGTTAATCACCATTCTTTATTTTATAATGCCTTCTTTAACCTGTGAAATTTCTCATACTTTTAAATTCCAACTTTATGTTCAAAATGGGATATTTACTAGCCTTTTTCTTGTTATGCAGATATTAAGCTTTTCATTCCATGAACAATCTCTTTAAAGGTTAAGTTTTTGTTTTTGGTGTTTGTTGTTATCAATGTCTCACCTAACTAAAATGCAGAAATTTAAGCATATAAATCATCATCCAAAATTCAATCACAACATGAAAAAGATATGTAGATTTTGAGGGAAAAAAGTTAAAAACTTGTTCTTTCATGTATAGAAACATTAGAGATTGAGAAATTTGATTTGAAGATATAGAAACAAAACTCCTGAGGTTTTGCACATATAGACATATTAATAAATTATCAATATGCAAACAATGGGCATGGATTGTCTTAATTTGCACTTGTTAAATACAAAGTTTTTAGTGCTAGATATTGTAGCTATAGAGCTACTTGCATTTACTTTTTGGATTCATGCTCTGCAGAATTCTGATGCAAAGCATGACTTGAGGCAACTTGTTCTGTTTTCATGTAGAAGATTAACCTTTGCTAATAAAGTTAATTGGCTGCATGTGTTTCATGTTTAGTTTATAAAATCTGAACTGGTTAGTTTGTTTAAGAAAGCTTTTAGGTAACCTTTGTTTCGTGTATGTTTTCATGTTGTAGGCTTGATTAATGATGGGATAGAATTGTCACATTTATAAATTTTCAGAGATGAAAGAAATTCATCTTGTAACCTGAATTTAAGGACTATAAGGAGCAAGTTGTTTTTTTCTTGACAACTCTTACGGTGACCAGTGGATGAAATTTCTTGATTGATATCCAGGATTTGCTTGGTAATGGCATGCTCCATGCTGGTTTTCATAGTAATCCCCAATCACTGGTCAGACTGATGAGTTATCAGTTGGGTTGCATACTTGATAAAAGAAAATAGATATGAAATTTAAATACAGAAAAAAACACCAAAATTAAACATTAAGAAAGGATATATGGCTTTAAAAAAGAATAAGATGACAACCTAGTTCTGGACTCCAAGGTCGTGAAAAGCCTTGTAGTTTCATTTTCTTTAACGTTAACAATCTGAAAGGATATAGTTGCCCTAACAATTACTGTTATAAATATGACAAAGAAGAGTGTTTATTTTAGGGCATTTCTAAATCAGTCCAGCCTGGATCGGACTGGTTAGTTCTTTCCATTTGTAGCCAAATGGTCAATTGGAGCTGTTTCTGTTTGGTTCTTTGGCACTTCTGATCCAGCAGCCAAACTGGACTGACCAAGGGTCTGTGTTCTCAGTTTTTCTTTTTTATTTAGACCTCCTGCTGGTTCACTCTGGTTTTGATAACTACATTGGTTAGTGATGGTGAAGAAGGAAAAGAGGTTCATATATGTATTTGTGCATTTATATTGTTAATGTTGTGTCCCAAAGTTCTTTCCTAGAAACTCTTTTTCTTATGTAGTTGTTGCATACCTGACATAAGGAGACCATAAGCATCATATATATACATGTATATGCATACATACATACATGTATTTGCATACATCATATAGTATCTAGATAATGTTTTGGAAAACTTATCAAAAGTTTTCTCATTATTTGGTTCAGGTACTGGACTTTATATTGCAATAGTCTTGAAATCCTTATGTAGGGCCCATAGATGAGGACATATATGTTGTACTTGAGAAGAGGATGAAAGGAGGAGATGAAGAAAAATGGATAACCAATCGAGGACTACGGACAGTGGATGAGTGGAGATGAGCAGCAGGAGTGTTGATCAAGAGAGGATGATAAACTGGGCCCTGAGCTGGCTGGGATCAAGAATCAGTCTGTACATGCAAAGTTGCTTAGAAAAAAAGGAAAGTGAAACCGAATTCAGACTGAAACACCCCTGGTCAACTCTTGTGGAGTGGTGTAAAGAACCAAATGTCGTGCCTTTAGGGTTTTAATATGTAACAATCAAATTAGTGCTATGTTGAATTGATTCAACTTGAAGGTGCTGAAAGCTCTTATATGCATATTCTGAAAGCTGTGAATGTCATTACTTGTTATGGTCCTATAGTGCTTGGATATGTAATAAGCTTAAGAAATTATGTTAATTATGAATGTTATACAGGAAAGAAACAGAGCATGCATCTAAAGGTCCAGGTTAGATATTTATCATAGTTTCATGCATCTTATTAACTATTATGGCGTTCCGGTGACTTCTTTTACTTCTGAGTGCAGGATGCAGGTATGTTTCATAATGAGACAGCAAGGATCGCTATGTCTTAAATCTCAAGTGGTTTCTCCGCTGTACAGGTAATCAAAGCAGGGTCTTAAGAACACCTACAAGAGCTGAAAACAATGATCTATAGTTCATTTGTCTTGTCAAAAGTTAGCTTGTACATTCCTTTTTTGTCATCTCTTCTAAATTGACATTTATAACAATATCGATTCTTATGAATTGTCATTTCTTTTTTTGTCAATTGAACTTTCTTATTGTGTGTGTAAAGGGCTCCTATAGAAGATTCCAGGCACAAGCAAGTGTGGTTAAGCCAGGGACAAGGCCGAGAACCTCCTATCCTAGGGCTCTAATCAGTCAACCATGAAGGGACAACTCAACTCTCTCCAAGTAATGTCTTCACTCTGGATCAACTTTTCATTGTCCTTTCTCCATTGAGAAAAGCTTGCATGTCTTCACTCTAGATCAACTCAAAAAAATTTCTTCAAGAAATGTGGTTATTTTGTGTAGGGAAATGGAGCTTGGATGTCGTAGGTTGTGCAGCTTGTGTTTGATAATGAATTATATATTGTACTGGCGATGGTTACTATCATCTTATAGGCTGCATCATTATTAATATGAGAAGACCTGTGTTCTGGTTATTCTTGTTTCTGTTGTATTTTGATAAGGACGCCATCAAAGAATGCTCTTCCATGAATAGGAGAACGCTCTTTCATGCCCTTTTATGCAAAGCATGCTTACGATAGATAGATGCAACATCTCATCGCTGGAGCACACCATACCCTTTTAGTTGGGATTGGCAATTTTGGATCGGTAAGTATTTTGAGATTTTTGGAGGAGAAGGAATCCTAAGAAAATTGGCAAAGTGTCTTTAGAGATCAAGAAGGAATCCTATTGTGAGGAGTCCTTATAAACGAAAAAAATTCTGAAAATTAAGACTTGGTTAATCTATAAATATTCTATGTATTTTTAGGTTTTGATGAAAGAGAAAAAAAATTGAATAATATTTTTTGTGCTTCTAAGTTAGTGTTAGAGAAGTTATTATCTAGTCTTTCTAGAGAGAACAGGAGAAAATAACGATATAATTGATTTCAATGATGAAAAAAAATTAATTTTTTCCATAGACGTAGATTGAGAGTGTCGAACCACGTAAATCTTACGTTGGCTTTCTGTAATGTTTTAATTATTGATCTAACTTATCTTATTTCTTTTGTTTCGAGTTATTCTCTTTCCCCAACACTTACAATATATTATTTAACTCTTCAAAGCTATACATTGTTGATAATTTTTACATAATGGACCTAGAATTTCCAAAGTTTACATAGCAAAACTTTGGTTCGATTCTGTGATCTTATTTGTGGCACACATGCGCCCCACAAGACTTCATTTTCTAAACCTAAGCATAAGAGAAACGGAAAAGTTAGAAGAATGAGATTTTGTCACAATTGTTCCCCATGAATGTGCTGATAACGTTCTAAACTTTGATGACCAAAAGATATTAAATGGTGAATGTGGTAACCTCGTATGACTCAATTACCACGTAGGTCATGACTTGAAATAGAGTACTCAAAAGTTACTTTTGATATAAGATAGCCACACTTATCAACATCGTGAGTGAGAGTACAGGAGAGTTCTGGTCATACATATGTATACACATGTAACAAAGAGGCTGAGAAGAGCTACGAGACATCACAAATGTTTTTGGATCATTTCCCGGACCTCATCCATAACAAGCCATGCTTTGTGTCCCCCAATTACCTCAGCTTTCCATTCTCCATCCTTCCATAGCTGCATCATCCACCCATATCCCATTAGCTATTTAAATGAAACAACCGGAGTCGGACAATGAACAAGGAAGGGCTTCACTCACCTGAATAGTTGGCATTTTCTGAATAAAAAGGACCCAAGAAACATCAGTTCCATCCATATAAATACACAGAAGGAATATGTTATAAGTTCAGCAAAATATACAACATGTAAGTTGATCGACACTTGTATAAAAGTCGATTCAAGTGTCGACAATGAACTCACCGAGATGTTACCCCACTTAACCAATGCTTGAGGGACCTTGTTAACATCCACGAAATAGAACTTAACCCTGCAAATGATGATAAAAGTTGAGACCTTAAATGACTAAACATGATAGCATTTGAATGCCCAAACTTTTTATATCAACTTTTCTTTTTGCTTAAATGTAGAAAATCAGTGTCTATAGCCTTTGTTATCATTGGCAAACCATTCATGGTACCAGAAAGGCGGGAGATTGAGAGTCTTGCTCCAAATTTTTTGAAATCAAGATTGTTTAAATAAGTACAACAGCAAGCTTAATAATGGTTGATCTATGTATACAACAGCAGGTGCTGCTTGTTCTCACACGTGCACTATAATTGAAAGAAAACACTTATTTCAGCTTCCTGTTAGCTAGATGTTGATGTGCAACAGCCAGCAATGAATAAATAGCAGTAATCAGAACAAGTTGAGATGTGTTGCATGTTCTTTATTCTGCACCTGATTCTACTAGAGATAAGGTAGGCAAGGTAGATATATTTGTTTACCTGGGATGGTATTCTGCAGCAAGCTTTTCAAGCTTGGGTTTCAGATAAATGCATTTCCGACACCAAGCTGCCATCCTGGTTCATACAGCAATTACAGTAGTGTCAAGCCACTAAAACCAATGTAATAGTTACAGAACCAATTATTGAAGGAATTCATCTGAAATCATAATTCTGCATAAATAAAACACGGAGAAACATAATATTCTGAATCTTTCACTCTATCTCTTTCTTTTAGCTTAAAAATCCTTCTCTTTAACATAGCACATATTACATGAACAAGCTGGTTAACAATCTATTCTTTTCAAAACCTCATTTTCATGGCACACCCAGAATTAACTTTAGGTACTTATGGAAGTTCAAGAGCATATTTGATAACTCTTTGGATGGTTGCAAATCCAATAATTAGGATCATGCGGCTCTACACTGCTTCAGAAAGCATATTTTAAATGTATGTTTCTAGTAAATAATGGGTTGATGATAACCAGTAAGCAAACAGCACTGAATGGCAGTCAAGTTAAAGAACTTGGATTATTTTAGCTGCAGTTTCATATGAATATGAGCGAAGCAATAATGACCTAGGTCTACAACAAACTCGGCTCATCTTTTATTAATACAAACTTGCCTAGGTAATATAGTTCCAAGTTGAGCTCAAACTACCTAAATGCTTGTTTAAAGAATAATGTTATACCAAGTCATCTAAAAGCCTTCCAAGGTATGATTTAAGGAGTTCTTGTTTATAGTCATATGCAAACTACATTCTATTTTCTCTTGTCACAACTTGAAAATGGTATGATTTGTCATCAAATCATTTTATTCTGAACTAATGTACCGGAAATCAAAGCATACTGCATATTGTTTTCTATGCCTATTGAGTTTGACCATGCTGCAGTTGACTATGGAGGTGAGTTCAATGACATACACTTCCTGACAAATTAATGTTCTGCTTTTGTACTTATTTTTGCTTCATCCTTGTTGTCCTTTACTCTCTTGGAAGACACCAAATATCAGTTTTGTTCTCTGATTGATTATCTACCCTAGTTTGAAGAATTGTCTGTAGAAATTTCATTATTATATATCAAGACACTACTATCCAAAAGCTTGAAACTGTATCCCAATGCTTGAATTATTAAAATGTTAACATGAATTTGAGTAATTAAGTGCTTAAAAAATTTTAAAAAAAACATCTAGCAAATGCTCCAGAGTTAGGATACAATCGACAGGTTTAGCAGCGTTAAATGCGACATAAAATGATTCTTTAAAACTTCAGCAAAATTTAGAAGATGACAAATAAACATTACAATTGCATATTAAAGAAAGGAACGAACTCAAATTTTTTTTGTGTTAGACAGCTAAAGTGTCTCGGGAACGAAAATGAAGTGCAAAGAATTGACTGATTAATATCATAATAGCATTAATCTCATAGAATACTAAATTAAAATCCAGATATCAGACATCCATTAGCTGAAATCAACGCCAAAATGACCATATCAGAATGAGCCACACCAACGAACTCGTAGCAACCTAAATTTCAAACCAAGTGACTTGTTCGACAACCCTAGCCACCATGACCAGAACCACCCGAGCTACAATGAGAAGAGTGAGAATTCATCACTAACCAGTCGATGACTATCGCTTGAGAAAGCTCCTTGGAAAGGGCAAGTATCCGATCGAGATCCTCCATCCCGGTGATGGCTTCCATCTCAATGGACGTCGGCCTCGACACGTTCTGCCAAAAACCTCGCATCTTTACCTCCCCTCCCGATATCCTCTTCCTACTACCCCCCGGTTGCGAGGAATAGAGGCCTCCGCCGCCGACCGACACCAAGGAGCACCCTCCACCGTTGAACGGGTGGATCCCCTGCTCCCGGTGGCAGAGCTCTCGGTACAGGAGGCAGGAATTCGGACCCAAAGCTGCCATCTTTAGGATTCCGGTGGGAGAAGAAGCCGCCTTTACGATGATGGATTGCGGAAGAGGCCGAGCAGAAGCATCTGCGAGGATATGATCAAGATGAAATGGCCTTCGTCGGAGTCTAAGAATGGATAGAGTAGAGAAATGGCGGCCACTGCGCTCTGATGTGTCAGTAAATTTGGGGAGGCTTATCGATTGGGGAAAGAAACAGAGGAGGAGGAGAAAGTGGGGCCCAATGGTCGCCACCTCACCAAAATATCTGGAAGTATAAATAGAGATATTATTTGTTAAGGGATTTATTCTTTCTTCCTTCACACGTTGAACAAATATAGAGATATTATTTGTTAATAATTATTAAAAAAATAATATCAAGCAATAAAAATATATATCGATTTCTTATAATATAATATAATATAATCAAATTATTTCAAAGAACTTGAAGGCTTTTCGCACTCATAGATTCATGATAAGTTCATCTACAACGTTGAATTGGGTTACTATACGTCTTAGATCGAGACCGAGACAGTAAAAAAAGCTTTTGGATCTCCCTCCGTAAATTTTCAATAGCCATTCAAAAGATAATTATTCTAAATTGTTCATCGGATCCAGAATGTGATTCGAATCTTTCATTGTTGTTTTGTAAGTTAGTCCGGAGACAAACATCAAATAATATTAGTGGGGCTCTTGTTTGTTTAGGTGTCATAAAGCTAACCTAAATTTTAGTTGATTTCTTCACAGGACCAATATTTATACAGTGAGAAATGCTCTTCTCATGCTTAGTTAATGTTGATGTAACTAACGTCCTTCTATGATGGACACTGAAAGAAAATTTATTTTATTAGAATGGTTTTGTAGAGTTGTCAAATATTATTTGAACATTGATGTCACACATGATTATCCCACACCCGCAACACTTTCGACAATGAATCATTTGTTATTTTTGTTTACCTATACATATATTTGATATTATATTTTATTTTATTTTATATATTTTTATTCAAAAACTATAAGCATAAACATTTTATAAGATTATAGAGTGATCACTCATTACAGTTTATTTTTTATATGTCATGGTATGGTGCTAAATGTTAATAATCTCAGAACCCTAAATAGAACTACTTAGGTGGTATAGGGCTCGATGAAAGTTTAGGATAATATCGGATGTTGATTGGATTCATAAGTTTCATCATAAAACTTACAAATACTTACTAAAGCATCCGACACTCGGTGAATTATTATTTATGGACTTATGACTATTTATTTGCCTTCCAAAGTTTTTTTTTTCTTTGTTCATCACTTATTTTTTGAATAATCAAATAGGTTATTTTATAGATTATTTGAGATTTGACTGAGGTTGCAACATATTGATCTTTTACAAATAAATAACATAACAGTGCTTCACTAGTTTGACAATTTAAATAAAATTTATGACAATGAGTAGATACTCGAAATATCTAATATTATTGATAATAATTCATCACAAATAAAGAATGTTGACTAAGTGTCTAACTTAGTATCGGATCAACGATGATGTAGCATAAGATTATGTTGATCAAATCAATTTTATATTAGAGATTGGATCAAAAATATGACAATATTATTCCAAATATATCATAGTCTTACAATTGATCAGGACCGATAAGACACTACATAACTATTATGGCTTGCATGACTTAGAGCTCAGATAATCCAATAAATACTACATACATAACATTGAAGGATATTGCATCAAAGTTTTAAACCTATTTATAATATTTTTATAAAATTTAATTTAAGAGATAATATTAAAATATTAGATTAATTTTTCTGATCAAATAGAATTTTAATTTAGGGGTTTTACTCAACAACATTGAAGTTGTTGAGAGAAGAAATAATACTATCGAAAGATTTGGTTGCAATCTGGAATAATTAATTGAGATATAAAAAAAAATAGAGAATGGCAGAATAACAATATTGCCAAACTTTGAGGCCAATCTTAAAACTCCTTAAATAGCAATAAACACCAGCCCGCGGACTCTCCCCTCCATTCCCTCTCTCCCTCCATTGCCCCGCCGCTCTGGCTTCCTCTTCCATTTCCCCTCCCTCCTCGCTGCATTGTCTAAAGCAAGAAAGTGGCTTGAAGGAAGCCACGAAGGAAGCTAGACTATAAGGATCACGGTTTCCTTCCTTTCATCGTCGTCCCCTTCGCTTGCCCTCGTCTTCTGCGCCATAAAGGAAGCCACGAAGGAAGCTAGACTATAAGGATCACGGTTTCCTTCCTTTCATCGTCGTCCCCTTCGCTTGCCCTCGTCTTCTGCGCCATGAAGGAAGCCACGAAGCAGAGCTTGAACGTTGTCTCCGATTTAATGGTCCTCCTCCCCCTGCTCAGGACCCGGAGGACCAAGGTCTGCCTTTTCGCCTTCGTTTTCGCCTTTGTTGCTTGTACTGCTTACCTAGCTTTCTACCCCCGGGCGAAGGCCGCCCCTCGGTTTAACAACCCCTTGTCCTCCGCCTCTATCTCCACCGCCACCTACCGATCTCCGATATCGTCCCTTTTCTCTTACGTGTTTCATAATTCCTCTTCGTCGCCGTCGCCAAGAAAGGCGGCGCCTTTATCGGAAAACATGAGTGACAATGGAGTTTCGGGGAGGAAGAACTACCCGGAGGATGGCACCAGGGCAAACAAAGGTGGCATCTTGGACGCGATGAACCGGCCACGAATGGGAATTCGGTCGCGGGGAAGTGATGTGACCAAGATGAATCAGACGGTTAGAGAAATTGGGTGGCAGGAAGGTGGTGATTCTACAAAGAATCACACGTCGAACAGCAGAAACGGGATTTCGACGAATGATCAGGGGAAGGATGGGTTTGGTTCCGGGAAAGTCTCTGTGTTTGTAGCGAAGAAACAGGCAGGGAGTGGAGTCCCTCCCATGAAAGAGCCTACGTCCGGAGTTGGTCCTCCGAAAACCGGTGGCGATTCGACGGCACCAAATCCGACGAAGATTGGGGTCGGTTCTCTGAATGATACAGTCCTTGCAACTAAAAATGAAACCACAATTGGAGATGCTGCTGGTCCAAATGGAGATTTACCAGCGGAGAATCAGACGGGAAGAGGAGTCGCTCGAAAAGGACATCGAGTTCCCAAAGAATCAACAGCTACTCCCCATAAGCGTGTAGATGGAGATGCAGCGAAGAACCATTTCAGCAGTGGACTGGCCTCTACTCGAAACCGTACCAGAACTGCCCGTCCGAAGGTTGAGAAGAAGGGGGTTTCGAGCTCTGCAGAGGTTGAATGGATCAGTGCTATGAAAGTTTGCGATATCTTTCAAGGAAGGTGGGTGGAGGACGACGCCTACCCGCTTTACCCTGAGGGAACATGCCCTCACATCGATGAACCTTTTGACTGCCACCATAATGGCAGGCCTGATCGATCTTATCAGAAACTCCGCTGGCAACCCAATGACTGTCAAATTCCAAGGTGAAAAAGAGCTGAAAATTTGAGATTTTGATGTGCTCGATTCCTTTCTGTCAACTTCCGGGAATCCATTCTCTCGTGTTTTGGATCAGGTTGAATGCGACTGACATGTTGGAGAGATTGAGAGGAAAGCGGCTGGTATATGTTGGCGATTCATTGAACAGAAACATGTGGGAATCTTTGGTCTGCACCCTCCGGAACGCTGTCAAAGATAAAAGAAAGGTTTTTGAGGCATCCGGTAGGCAAGAATTCAGAACAGAGGGCTCCTATTCCTTCGTCTTCGAGGTTGTTTTCTCTTCCCAATTAATTGCTCTCCTTGTTCTTCACGATCCTTACGGTGATCACGGTGGAGATCTGTTTGTCTGTTTAGGACTACAACTGCTCCGTGGAGTTCTTCCGCTCGCCATTTCTGGTTCAGGAGTGGGAGATCCCAATAAGGAACGGGAAGAAAAGGGAGACGCTTCGGCTCGACATTGTCGAGCGATCATCTTCCAAGTACAAAGATGCAGATGTCATCATCTTCAACACAGGGCATTGGTGGACTCATGAGAAGACCGCCAAAGGGTAACCTGCAGTGACACCGCCAAATCTAGCATCCTTTTCATGGCTTCTTCTTACAGGTAACTGAAACCAGACGTTTGGGAACAGGAAAGACTACTACCAAGAAGGCAATCACATCTACAGTGAACTGAACGTGGAGGAAGCATTGCGGAAAGCTCTGAGTACGTGGGCAAAGTGGGTGGATACCAATGTGAACCGCGAGAAATCCCTGGTCGTCTTCAGGGGCTATTCCACCTCCCATTTCAGGTACTTCGTGCAGCTCCTCGACTGAATCAAACGCTCCATTTCCATTGATATAATCCTCTGTTTTATTGAAGTGGGGGGCAGTGGAATTCAGGCGGGCAATGCGACCAAGAGACGGAACCCATCCAGAACGATGAATACCTCTCAACATATCCATCGATGATGACTCTGCTGGAATCTGTAATCAAGGGAATGAAGACTCCTGTCTCGTATCTGAACATTACAAGAATGACAGATTACAGGAAGGATGCTCACCCTTCCATTTACCGTAAGCAGAATATGACGGAGGAGGAGATGAGAGATCCGGAGAAATACCAGGATTGCAGCCATTGGTGCCTACCTGGAGTGCCGGATTCATGGAATGAGTTACTCTATGCACAGCTGCTCATCAAACAGCACAATCAACTTCTATGACAAATAGAAGCAAACTTGGGAAGGAGATCAAGCAACCACAGAGGGGATTAAAAAGTGGAGTTTGTAGTTACAGAGGGAAAAAATATGGGTTGCTGGAAGAAGAAGTTAGTTTAGGAATAATGAGTTGTGTGTAGCAGAAGGGGGAGACAGCAAGCTGCATTAGTACCATCTTCATCATCTCCACTACACATTTCTCTTTTGGCCACCTTTTAGTCATGTAGAATATAATGTCAATCCTGTGTATTTAGAAATAAAGAATTTATTACCTGAATTTATTTGATTGGTCTTTCTTTTTTATTTTAAGTTTTTTTTAATGGTGATTAGTGCATTTAGGCACAGAAATCATTTTACTACCTGCTGAGCTAACACATTTGGACATTGTTTTCTGGCTTTTTCAACCGTTCGTATTGGCATTTTTCATTTTTCTCAAATCATATGTACATTTTTCTTTTTCTTTTTCATTTTCTACTAAGATTCCTAGATAGATTAAGCGCAATCCAATACCCAAAGAAAAGGAAAAATAACGAATTTTTAAATCAGAGAAATAGGTTTTAAATATCAAGTGCTCAATGGATCATGATGAGTTCTAATATTTTTCTAGGTAATCAAGGGCCAAATTAATTTCAATTAGATTTATTGGATTTAAGCCATAAAAATGAAGAATTTAATATCTTCAAATCCAAAAGAATTGTAGAAGATATTTATATTTATATGGATTATCAATATTAAAGTATATATATTAATGGTTATCTAATTATTATATTATAAGATCATGAGTCCTAATATTTTATCTATCCTTCTTTTTTAATGTTTATTTAAAAATATTTATATAAATATAAAATATATATTGAGTCTTTTCTTAGAATTATGAGCTCATTAGGATGTGTACTTCATATTTAACAAAAAATAATTTATTAATAAAAATAAAATTTTTTACATAAAAATAATTAGGATATAATTATATTTAATTCAAATAATTATATTTAATAAATATAATTTATTGGTAAAAATAAATTGTTTGATATAAAAATAATAATTTTGAATATATATATATATATTACATAATCATCACGATTAAACTCTAATCAGGGATTGGAAGTAATTAATATTTTGTAAACGTGTGCTTTAATTTGATGCCAATAAAAATATGCACGTAGCTGCCGCACGTGTACGTCTCCAGGAGCTTCCGCTACATATATAATATAAATAATAAATCCTTTAAAAAATTATTACATTGGCCATGTAATTGCATCATTACAAACAACAAAAAGAAATACGGAAAAATAAATTAAGGTAAAAAGTATCAACAACAAAAGTTTGAAAGGAAATAGATAATTCAATTGCAATACAACTGTGTCTAATTAGAAGAAGCATTTTTATTTCTTTTCTCCCTCTAAAAATTTGAAGAAAACGAGCCATAAAATCTCCATAAGCTCCCAAAAAGAAAAAGAAAAATGACAAGAAAGCCCTTCAAATTACGAGAATTTACAATGATTTTGGCGAGCTACAGTCACTGCCCGGTGGTTCCGCCACTAGTGTTCACGAGGCCGGCGACGACTGGCGAGACGCCGCAGGAGCAGGCTGCATGGCCAGGGAGGATGGACGAGGCTTCGAGATCAGGGCGGAAAAGGAGTTCGGCTGGTGGTCTGAAGCGGCGGCCGCAGAGGCGGAGTTGGAGGTGGGGGTGGGAGCGACGCGCTCGCAGGAAGGGCACATGGAGAGGGTGGTCGCCGGGAGGTGCATGGAGAAGTCGTGGGAAGAGGTATTGAGCGCCCTCAGCTCCGCTACCTCCTTTTGGAGGCGGCGGTTCTCTTCCATCAACGTCTGGCAGCAGCGCTTCAGGTACTCACAGTGCACTTCCGTCTGCTTCAGCTTCGTCCTGTTATTGTAGATGAAGGAATGAAGCATGGAGATTCAAACGAATGATAGGATTTCTCGTGGCTTTCGAACACATAAGTAGAAGATTTGAAGAGAAAGGAGAGGTAAAAGAAGAGGAATACCTGGCTCTTCTGTTCTGAAACCAGACCTCGACTTGTCGAGGCCGCAGGTTGAGCTGCTCGGCCAAAGCAAGTTTCTGCTTCTGAAATCAAGAACAGCGTCGAAGTATATACAAAGATCGATGCACTAAACGAAAAGCTTTGATTTTTACTCTGGATTTTGACGCTTTTAGGGATTTAATGGTGTTATCCTTCTCATTTGGGCTACAGGATTTATGTTCACGGGTGTTGGATCGCTTACCGGGTTGAGAGTGCTGTGCTCCTTGAAGCTCTCTTCCAGAGAGTTGGACTGCTCCTTGGAAAGCCGGAGCTTCTTCCTCACCAACCCGTTCTCCTCTTCGTCGCTCACCCGCGACGACGCCCTCCCCACCGCCGCTCCTACCCCGCCGCCTCCGCACTTCTCGACGCCGCCTCGCCGGGCGGAGCAGTCCATCTGAGAGCAGGAGACGGCGCTGTTCGGTGACGACGAGGACGACGCCCGTTCCTCCGCCGACGGCGCCCGGTTCACATCCAACCCCCGCATAGAGGCTTCGGAATTCCCTAAAAGAACATGAATCCGTCTCCATCACTACCCTGCTGTAAAAGCTCCTAAAAATGATACAAGATGACTTTTTCTGCAGATTCCTTTTACAAAGACGCTGCATTCTAAACACTGGAAAATAACAACCTAAAAGGATCAAGTTCCACATCTTTAGATCATAAAAGAAAATCTAAACATATTCCTTCTTGGCTACAAAAGAAAAAGAAGACCGGTGAGTTCAGTTTCTGAGAAGAATGGCGAAAAAAATCATTTTTCGTTCTCAATTACTTACATTTAGCTCATAAAACGCTTACAAAATTCAAATTTCACGTCCGGCTTGTTCAATACACATAAAAGATAGGTTCTTACTGGTCTCAGTCGCCCACCGAAACCGGAGCAGGGGAGGAGAAGACCGCTGCGGTGGGGCAGGCAAGAGGGCCTCGAGGTTGAGCTGCGGGGGTGGCTCCGCAGAGCCCCTTTCCTCCCCCTCCTCTTTCTCCTCCGTCTCCACTCCTTCCTCTCTTCCCTTCTCGTCCTCACCCTCTTCGCTCCGACCAATCCCAAGCACCAAATCCAACCCGCTTAAATCCTTCAGTGGCGCTGCCTTCACTGCCCGTAAAGGCCGCCGCGCAGGCACCTCCCCCATCCCCAGGCCCAGCTCCATTTCGCTTCCGCGCACACAATACAGAGAAAGAAGAGACGCGAGGGACGAGGGAGCGCTCGGCTGAGGTGGTCTTATAGAACGAGGAGGCCAATCCAAGTTTGACCGACGCGTCACGACCGTCAGCAAAAGCACTCGTGACTCGCAGTAGCCAATCCACAGGACGACTTCGGCAACACGAGAAAGAGCAACTCCGACGTCGACGACAATATATATATATATATATATTCTAACGATTTTTTTTTATCTAACATCTGAGACACTTTTGATTTGGCAATCAATAATCTATTTTCTTAAATTTTTTATAGATTGATTAATAAGATGAATGGATCTAACTATAATATTTTTATACCGTGTTAAAAATATTTAAGAAAATACTATATTGTAAACATATAAAGCAAGTATTATAATATAGTAAAAAATAAATTAATGACGATAAGGTGATGACATGGTATCAATAATACTAGAAAACATTGATAATTCTTTTTTAAGAAAAGTGGATCCATAAGTCTCATCTAATCTGAACGCACATTTGTAAGTCAAATAGTGGCTTTTCTTTTGATTACGTCTTCCTTTCTCCATCGAACAGTTAATGTGGCCCTCGCTGTACTAATCATGCCATCAACGACATCAAATCATCCGCCTGTGTTTTCCTCTCTTCAATCAATCAGCATCGATTAGTTTCTTCAGTCTACAACCCCTTCGATGACCAATTCCATTGAATGGAATGGAGGAGAGAATGCATTCACATAGTGAATGACAACTCTTCCTTTTTCAATAGCCTCTTTTTCTTACGTCACGCCATCACGCACTGAGCATCTCATCCATGCTTGTATCCCTACTCATGACCTTGCTCTGCCTAAGCTTGGTTATGGGTTAATGATCCAAATCATTCTATACATATTTAATGCATCAAGCAAGAAAAGATGTAAAATGATCATTATTTTTTATTAATCAAATTTTAATACGTGGAGCTCGATTACTGTGAAAGCATCAATTGGCGTGTCATCTTCCTTGCAAAATGATCATTTTTTTTTATCAATTAAGATTTAACACATGAAACTCAGTTAACATCAAATAATCAATTAGCACATCATCTCAAGAGTAGAATGATCATTCTTTTGATCAATCAAGATTTAACATGTGGCGTTCAATTAATGTCGAAGTATCAATTCACGTACCTTTTCAAAATCAAAGATGACTAAACACCGAGTGAACATATCATGCTGGTAGCATAACATCAACGAAAAATATTCTCTTATGAAGTTGCTTAATATATTGTAACTAACGATGGGTACAGAATCAACTCGACGCGAAGCACTTTTTAAGTATGTCTTTATATTTATTTGAATACTCAAACTTGTTATCAATCTTTTTCATTTGCAATAAATTAAAATTGTCTTAACTACAAGAAGAAGTTTGTTATATCCATCTCAGCACAATCCTTTGCTAAAATGAACTAAAATGGGATTTGTGATCATTTAAAATACGGGATAAGAAATGCATAAATATAGAAATTTCTTGTCCTCAAGATTCTCCAACAATTAATCGAATTTTATCCTTCTTCGAAATATGATTAGAAAGACGAATGAGGCCGAATCAAATTTCATATTGGATTGACGTCCAAATTTGAATCTCATATATGAGGATGAAGACAAGATAATTATGATCATTGTCATTGTTTAGAAATCCAACATCTATTGCTGGACAAAATTGACTATTGAAGAAAGATTAGTGCCCAATAATTCAATCATCTTTCCCTCTCATTGTAGCTGAGACTGATTCAATTGGGTGCCTACAGCTCGGTTGACTCGGCCACGCCGGGATGCAACGTGCAACGAGCACGCATCAAGAGGACGAGGCTGACATGGGTGCGGATCGCCTAGGATTCTTAATTTGACCCGGTGGATCCCACTGGTTTACCCCTTCTTGACGGCTTCGTTCGCTAATAACGTATATTAATAACTGTAATATTTCTGGACTGATCCGTAACGTATAACAATAATAATAATAATAATATATGACCAAGTGTCTTGTTCTAATTGGTTTGTCATGTGATATTAAAATGATTATGATAATTAAGAGGTATTCTTTGAGAAATATATAAAAAAAGGATTAAAAAATCTCAAAAAAATTCTTCTCATGAATTGGCGTATAACTTTAATTAATGGTTTCTGATACTTCCTCGATAATTAGCTCCTCGGAACAGATCGCAGTGGAAGGGCTGTGAATCGGATGGGAGCTACTGACGGGCCGTCCGATGGACATCACAGGGCTGCCGACGCAGGGGGGAAGGACGACCAAGAACCGCGGAACCTCGTGCGGTACACGTCGTCCTGTGCGGGGGGAAGAGAGGCCAGTGGCGAAAAGACGGCAGCCATCCGCGTCCGGAAGCCACCCGCAGAGACTACCCGCCTTTACCCACCTTCTCTCATGTTTGTGGGCGCCGCCGCCTTCGCTCGCCCGCTGGTGACGCGACTGCGTAGAGCAAGGTAGGAAATGAACGCCCCAGATGATCGTGGCCGTACATTCTGTGATGGGTGGTTCAGATTAGGAAAGCAGCTCTCCGGTTCTCCGTTGACATGCGAACAAGCAAGCGGTAGCTTTCGATCAGCTAGCAAGGGGCGTGGAGGTCTTCCTTGCAATTGATTACTTGCCTCTCCAAAGAACCCCTCCTGGAACACTGTACGTGCCCCTCCTTCAATGCTCAAGATGTCAGCTTCTGTGCGTGCATGAAAGGGCGTGGGGACTCGAGGGAGACCGGCTTGGAGATTACAATCTCTCACCCTCGTCGTCTCGCTCACCTGTCCGTGTCTCGTGTGGTCGATCGGGGCACACGCGACGAGAAATCATGGCCGATGCTGCGGTCAAGCAGCACTCGGAGAAGACATGACCCCTCTCTCTTCATCATCGTTATCATCATCATCCATGTCAATTACCTAATGACTCTCTCTCTCTCTTCATCATCGTTATCAATTACCTTATGACTCTCTCTCTCTTCATCATCGTTATCATCATTATCCACGTCAATTAGCTCATGACTCTCTCTCTCTACTTCTGTCATGACCCTCATCATCATCACTATTGGCGACGCTCTGTCTCTCTCGCCCCGTCTGCTGGACGTGAACAAATAAATGAAAAAAATCTCTAGATTTATTTGACCTTAGATCATCTCTCGGTGGCTAACTGATTATAAATAACAAAGCTGGTTTACGAATTCTCTAACATGAGAGTGACACTCATCCTCGCATATATATAGATATATTTTTATAAGCTTGATTTCTTTGTTATCAACTTTAAGTTTTTGATAAATGCCATAACACCCAAAATTTTAAGTCGATATGATCTTCATTATATTTTTAATAATATAAAAAAATAAATCTATCGCTATCCAAAGTTGTGTCAACCATAGAAGAGAGATCAACTACTTCGTCACTTCTTTAGCTGGAATTATGAGTATATCTATTTTCAAGAGTTAGCTTAATTCTTAATATCATGTAGCCCACGAAGAACATGTGCAAATAAGAAAATTATAGAAAGACAAATCTGTGGATAATATATTATTATTATATTAAAAAAATAAAAAATTAAGAATCATAGATAATACAAAATAATTAAATATTATTATATATAAAAAATTTCTTATAAATAGGTTTGATGATTGTGTACAAAAGAATTTCATATGTAAGTATAGGTATAATGATTATTATTTTCATAAAGTTCAGATACCAAAGATGTTATATCAAAGATCTTATTCGATATGATACCATCAAAGATGTATTATATGGATGATATATTTATGTGGATGCACATGGACGAAGAGCGACAACCGGCGATCTCAACGCAATCAAGCATGGAATGGTACCCAAGCAGGACATATGATGACAACGTCGAGCAATGATTGAGTGAGCAAACCCTACGAAGGAGGGAGAAGAAGATACCTTGGGAGGGCATGCATCCTCCAATCATGCAGCGGTGGAGGAGGACTGGACCACCCCCACCCCCACCCACCCACATCTTATCAGCTCTCTCCTTTCTCTCACATTGCAGCCCTTTTGTTGTTTCTTTGACCAAAACTCCCATCCAATGATCACGAATGCTCTCTCTCTCTCTCTCTCTCTCTCTCTCTCTCTCTCTCTCTCTCTCTCTCTCTCTCTCTCTCTCTTATACTTTGCGTGGGTGAATGAATGATCCTCTGCTTGATAGCGGAGCACAGTGTGTTTGCTGAAGAACACCACCTCCATCATCATACTGAGTTGTCATCGTCGTTCCGCGATCACCGTCATTCACGATTGCTTGGGAACAAAGGCAAAGAACGAGCGATCAGAAACCAAATATTTGTAGTTGTCATGAGGTTTCCTCGGACCTGTAACCTTTCCATTGATCTTTTCAACTTCTCATCATATGAATGGGTTGTGTTGATTCCCGATCGAGATGATCAACGATAAAATGATGGTAGTGATGTAGAGATTGCTAATGACAACAACTTGCATCCATCAAAAGGATGGAGAAGTAAACTTCGAATCCACCATTTATTATATGTAATGCTTAAATCTTTTTTTATATATGTTATGAAAAATTGTTTACACTAATACTAATTTTTTTTTCTCCTCTCTTATGGTTTGTCAATTTTATTGAATCTAAATTATTAATGCTTAAGCTAAAAATGATAATGATATATTCATCGGATCCTTATAAGTTAATCTTATTCTTATTTATTTCCGATGTAAAACTTATCAAAGTATTATAATTAGTATTGCTCCTCTCCCTCTAATTAACCTCTCTTTCTTGTTTACTCTCATTCTTAATATTTTCATCGTTATTACTGTTTACTTTATTGTATCAATGTCTGTTTCACTCCGATTATATTATATAAAATATTTCTTTTCATGTAATTAAATAATTTATTCTGGGTTGGAAAAACCTAACTATTTTTAAATGTTATCATGTGATCCTTAATTTAGTTGAAGATTTATATTTATAATGCCGGTCGATGTTATTCTTTTACGTTACTTCATGCGATCAAAGTTTTGTCATTTATATTTAAGATTATTTTTTTACTAATTTTAATATTTTTAATTTTCTTTTAAAAAATAGTACTATATATAATTTCGAATTATTTTTATATATTTTAAAATATCTTTTAGCTAACTATTTGGTATGATCCATCAATCCGGGTAACTATGTTTATTGAAACGAAATGGGTATATGTGTTTAATAAGCCCACTTCCATAGTATTGAGCTCGAATTGCTCAGTTCGAGTCAATTCCGGCCCTTGGCGCGCTTCGATACAAGAATTGGCTAAAAGAATATACCATATGTTATATTGAGAGTGGCGTTGAAGAAGCCTCCGCTACAATGGACCTTCGTTTGCATTGCATTTGCTATTGAAGCCCTCATATTCCATCTCTCTCTCTCTCTCTCTCTCTCTCTCTCTCTCTCTCTCTCTCTCTCTCTCTCTCTCTCTCTTTGTTTCCTCTTCACTATGCACTATGAATGGTCATTTACGTTGAACACTAAGAAAACATCAAAACGAACGTAGAAACATAAAAATGAATTTATTATCTTGTTGTCAAGGATACAGCAACGACAAGTAGAGAATGGAGGAGGTCGAGTTTGCAATTGAAACCCTCATATTCCATGTATATATGTCTCTCTCTTTGTTTCCTGTTCATTATGCACTATGGATGGTCGTTTACGTGGAACACTAAGAAATTATCAAAACGAACGTAGAAACATGAAATGAATTTGTTATATTGGTGTCAAGGATACTGCAACGGCAAGTAGAGAATAGAGAATGCCGAGTTTCTAATTATGAAGTTTTTAATTTTGACCGGTTCAAATCAACTTTTATTCATATGATTGGGATTAGTATACATTATGTTAGATAATAATTTACACAAAAATTATGGGTCACACCAAATATATATAGTTGACTCTTTCGATCATTAACAACATGGAATTATATTTTTTTATTCATCTCTCTTTATCTCACATACATAAATATTTTCAACAATATACATTGATACTAGCAATAATAATAATAATATATATGTGAATAAGACACACTGTTATAAGATAAAAATAATTATATTCGTGAATAAGTTAATATGAATGGATTTTCTAAAGTTGAATAAAGAATGCATAAACCAATAACATATAAGTTGTATTGTTGTTGGATACCAACAATTAATTTGATATGAATATCTTTTTATATATATAAATATATAATCATTATTAAGGTGACTTCATTATTAAGGTGACCTGAATTATATATAGAGAAGGTATAGTTTGGGCGAAATGGTCCCGTCCTGTTGCTACAATTATTTAATTAAAGGGCGCCTAGGAAATAGCAATGGTGGATTCATGATTGCATGAAGGAGATCCAAAGTCTTGTAAACATAGCTTGGTGATGTAGTATATGTAGGGAATTATCTCTAATTAAATTAAGAATAATCATTGAGTTTTGTATCGGACAACATTCCTAATTAAATAAGAACATTTTTGGATTTTTTTTTTCAAGAGGTGCCCTGGTTTTCAATTTTTTGTTTGAAGATTTTTATTGACAACTTTTTTTTTTTTGCTATTTACAATCCTAATTTAAGAAGTATAAGTGAATGTAAATATCCTTAACTTATCACTTAATTTTAACTTTTTTTGGCTCTATCCATATAATTTTTTTTGTTCTCATTTTATTCTTATTATTCTTCTTATTTTAATTATAAAAAATGATTGTAATTAGATTTCGATATGCTTGTGAAGAAGATTGATTGGCATATAAAATGAGTTATATAAAGTAATGATAATTGAGGAATTATGAGAAATAAGAGTATGATTGACAATTAAGGGATTGTATTTAGTAAAATTATATTTTTATTATTTTTTAGGTGATTGTATAAAGTAAGGAGTTGTCAATAGCAATCTCTTTCCCTTTAGGTGCCCCTTCTTCCTCTAATACCTTAAATGTCTCTTATCGTCATCCGTTGCCTTTGCATAGCCCTCTTTGCCCTTTCGCATAGAGTCTAGCCCTGACTTACTTCACCCTTATGAAGCCTCTATCCCTAGTGTTGACTCCTCCCTCCATCATTCCTCCTTTGCATTTGAGAGAACCTTACTATCTGTGACCCACATCGAGTCTAGTATTAAACTTCTAAACATGTGACTTGGATCGAATGGTAAGGGTGATTAGCTAACTGGAAAGCATGAAAGTGATTAGCTAACTGGAAAGCATGAAACCTCTAATTATTAGTGCACCCACCATATGGATATTACATACTGTTAGTGTGTGTTCCTACAAAATTGAGAGTATGGCCATGTAGCATCAAGGGTAGGGTTGAGGAGTTGGTCACATCATTATTGGTCTGTTAGCCAATTGATACCATGATATCGACTTTGTGAGTTAAATATATAGGCCTAATAGTGGTAACATGCCAGCCACATGGTCTTATCATATTAATAACGTGGTGTTTCACATGTTAACGTTGTGTTAACCATATCATTTTGCCCATATCACAATCAATAATTTAGTTGGATATGTAAAAAATTTAATTTAGTACTTATTTAATAACAATTGATACAAAAAAAAAGACATGTGGACATATAATTGTCACATTGGTTCTAATCTATTACTAAGTTGCATGATAAAACAAATATCATCTATTTGCATTCAAATAAGTGCTCAATCAATACAATGATGTCGATAATAATGTTTAATGATTCCAATGACTCTTTCCGCTTAAGCTACCTACAATCAAATAGTTGCCCACAAAATATAGATAGTTATGCATCTTTTATATAAAATGCTTATTTGACCAGTAGGTTCCTAATATAAATTATTGTTGTTATTTGTGTTCTAATTTAAGTTTTGGATAAGCCTCATCAAGTATAGTCCCAATCTAAGTTTTCATAGGTCAAATGATCAGTTTCTACTGGTTCTCAATACCGATATTGTAATGAAGGGTCCCAACCACATTGACTTTTCACCATACGCTTGGTAACTATACATACAATCAAATTGAATGTAAAAGTTTCCTATGCTTTCTTTCTTTTCCTTCAAACCCTAAACCAATGCCCAAGTCGAACACGATTTGATGTTGACTTTATTATATTGATCTGCCATATTCTAAAAAAATATATTTTATTTTTTTTTCTTCTTCTCATTTTTGTCATTTTTTTTAGCATGTTGACCATACTAAACTAGCATCCTAACCTTAGGTCAATTCTCTCTCTCTCTCTCTCTCATCACCAATGTTTAAAAATAAAAATAAAAATTTTATTAATAAAATCATAAAAAAAACAACCTCTTTTGCCTCAATACGAATCAAAAGATCCAAGAATTCTCACACATATATAATTTTCATACATATTAGTGTGTCAATGATGCAAATGTTGTTCGTTATTAGTGTGTTGTTTCTATAAAAATGAGGGTCTGGCCACATGGCATCAGATGTGGCAAAGAGTTAATCATACCAATGTCGACGTGTCAGCCACTTTATACCATGATATCAACTTCATGAGGTAAACATATAGGCTTTATAGCATCAATATGCCGCCCACATGGCCTTGGCTTGTCGATGATGTGGTGTTGACCACATGGCATCGTTATGTTGGCAACGTCATTTTTCCCATAAAATAATAAATAATTTAGTTCGGCATGTAAAAAAAATTAGTTTAATACTTATTTAATAACAATTGATATGAAAAAAATGACATGTGGACATATGATTGTCACATTGGTTCTAATCTAATACTAGGTCGCACGATAAGACAACTTTGCATATCATCCAATTGCATTTAACAAAGCGCTCAATCAACACAATGATATCGATAATAATGCTTAACGGTTCGAATGACTCTTTTAATTTTCAACAATTCAGTAAAACTACCTACAATGAAATAATTGCCCACAAAATATAGATAGTTATATAGAAGGGCCCCAAGTATGTCCATCCAATTTGACTATTTGATAAATAGGTCCATAAGACATTCTATTACTGTTATTTGCATTCTAACTTGTGTTTTGGATAGATCTCATCAAACATAATCCCGAAATGGGTTTTCCAAGTCAAATGATCAACTTCTACTTGTTCTCGACAACGATCTTGTAATAAAGGTTCTCAACTAAATTGACTTTACATCATACACTTGGTAGCTGTACGTATGATAAGTCAAATTAACTAATGTAAAATTAAATATTCTTATCAACATATAATCAATATGATAAGTCAACTTAACTAATGTGAAACTAAATATTTTTATCAACATACAATCAAATTGTATGTGGAAGTTTCCTATACCTTTTTTTTCTTTTTCTTGAAACCCTAAGCCGATTTGCTGTTGATTTTATTATACTCATCTGCCATATCTAATCTCTTGAACAAAAGTTTATTCTATTGGTAAGGTAGCCCAAGTTACTACAATAGATCAAGTTGAAAAATTTTATTGATGAAATCGATAGAAAACAATCTCGTTGGCCTCAATGCGAATGGAAAGATCCAATAATTCTCACATCTAATTCATTGATTAATATAACTCTTCTTATCTAAACCATCCCTTAAGGCACACCTTGCATCTCATAGACCAACCATCTTTCTTAGTTATGAACGTTTGAAAAGAATGTTAGTTTCAATTCATTGTCACTCGAGAATTAATTTTTTTTAATGGGATGAAACTTAAAAAGAAAAATTTTGCTATTCTTAAAGTGAGAAATTAAGAAATTGTTAAAATGACTGACTAATGAACAATTGCTTTGCAAATCAACTTGTTGCTGCCTTTGTTTTTGAAATTATTTTTTGTTTATGATTTAGTTATATTTTTAAAGAAACTAAACACTGTTGATTAGTTCAATTGATGAAAATATATATAAACATACGTATATTTATATATGCAAAATATATATGCCATTAATATGGAGAGTTTGACACGTGGACCCAAATGCATGTCATCACTAAATTTGACACTTCATCCACCTTGTCAACTCAAAATGTTAACGGACTGCATCACCTGATCAACACAACAACGTGACTATAAATGTTTGAGTGACTCGAAGCATGACAATTTACGTTGGCAATGGGACCCACTCATCCATCACTAAACGCGGAGATAATTAACGTCAACATAGTCATTTAAGATTAAGCTGTGGACAGAAAGATGGACGGCTACGATTTCTTGTTTTACATATTCGGGAATCTTAATGCAGACGTAAACAAAAGCATCGTCTTCTCCCTAGATCTTATCTAACCGTTATCGTCACCGCCCCATCTCAACTACAACAATCCCCAATCGAAAGATGGACGGCCGAGATTCCTTGATTTATATGTTCGGGAATCTTAATGTAGACGGTAAAAAAAAGCATCGTCCTCCAATGCTAGCCGTTAACGTCACCGCGTTGTTTCGACTGCACCAAACAACGCAGGCCCGAGTCCCCAACCACGCGTCAGAGGCACCACGCCATGCGCCGCGGATACGCAATCTCCACCACGCGTCGCCGGCTCACTCGCCGCCCCTTACTGATCCGCTACGCTTTAAACGTTCCTGACCCACCGTCCTGACCAGTGATCGGTGAGAAGACCCTTCGTTGTTCCCCAACCCCCGACCACCTGGTAGAATGGCGGTGACCACCACGAAATTGGACACCGGCGAGTCACTGCACTCCACGTTCGCTTCCAGATACGTCCGGGCATCCCTTCCAAGGTTCATGTCGCCTTCCTTCGGCTACAAGCTTTTGTTCCTTCCCTTCGTCGTTTTCCGCAACAAATGCGTGCAAGAAACCATAGCGATCGCTCATGTCTATATTACTCGAAGTATACCAGCGATGCAAGGAAGAGAGGAAGATACATCTCTAGCCGATGACTCTCTCGGCGGTAGCATCTGATGCCGATGATTCGGTCGCTTATACATTCGCTTCGCGATACGTTCGCGAGGCTCTTCCCCGGTTTATAATTTGTCTTCGATGCTTTGATGGTTATGGTCATCGTCATTTGGATTTGATCCTGTTTTTCTGTGATGTTGCGGTGCCGATGGCAGGTTCAGGATACCGGAGCAGTCGATCCCCAAGGATGCGGCGTACCAGATCATCAACGACGAGCTGATGCTGGACGGGAACCCGCGGCTGAACCTGGCGTCGTTCGTGACGACGTGGATGGAGCCGGAGTGCGATCGCCTCATCATGGCGGCCGTCAACAAGAACTACGTCGACATGGACGAGTACCCCGTCACCACCGAGCTCCAGGTGAGGCAGCGATTTGCTTTGTAGTCTCAACTCTTTGTTGAGTACATCATTTGGTTCTATTTGTTTATCTATTTAAAGCCGATCTGGTAGGTCAGATCGTTTCTCCTGCATAATAATCCTCGTTACCGGGAACATGACAGAGGTCTGTGTTATCTGAGGGTGGTCGAGAGAATACCGACAAGGGAATGCATCAGGAGGACCGCTCCCTGACACTGGTCCTCCTTAGAGAGCAACCTCCTGTTGAGTGCTACAAGTGGAAGTGGAGATTAAGCACTTAGTTCATTTCTTTTCTGGACCAGTGGTTTTATTCGGGAACTCCATGTAACAGGGTGGGAGAACCTCAAATAAGAAAGGTAATTGAGCAATGATCAAACTTTTTGTCTCGAGTCCTATGTTTTTGAACTTTTATGTATTATTATTATTTTTTTTTGCGTCTTCAAATGGTGTTTTAGATCTTTCAATAGGCCAATGGCTATCTGTTGATTAGTGTCAACAAGGGTCAAGCTAACCCTTTACAAGGATCCCACGGAATTATATTCCATCTCACAGCAGTTCTAAATCAATTGAGAAAAGAATCAGGTTCCCTGATTGGATCATATAGGATAAGAGTTCGGAAGCCTAATGTTGTCCCATATAGAGGTAAATGGAAACAGAGGATCTATGCAATTGATCCCAACACCTTCTTGTTATTGTTGGAAGTTGCTGACATTGGAGCTGTTATTCTGCAGTAGATTTACTGCGATGTTCTTTCTGATTCTACGAGTATTGCAGGAATTTTCCTTCACCTTTGCCGATTAAGATTTAGCATAATTCTTACCATGATGCTTGATATAACTTAGATGTGTTCATCTAGTTCACGGAATGGCTTTTCCTTGGATCATGAGAATCATGCTACCACTTGAATTTATGGGTATGGGTATGGGTATCTTCTGCAGAATCGCTGCGTAAATATGATAGCCCACCTTTTCAATGCCCCAATTGGGGAAGATGAAACGGCTGTTGGAGTTGGAACTGTTGGTTCCTCAGAAGCAATAATGCTTGCAGGGCTTGCATTCAAGAGGAAATGGCAGAACAAAAGAAAGGCAGAGGAGAAGCCTTACGACAGACCCAACATTGTTACTGGTGCAAATGTTCAGGTACTAACATCCTTGGCTCATTTTGAGTGTCCATGCCGTCACCATATTTTCATTTGTAGTGTTATTTCACATGCATCATTTGATGTGTAGGTGTGCTGGGAGAAATTTGCAAGGTATTTTGAAGTTGAACTGAAAGAAGTGAAGCTGAAAGAGGGATATTATGTAATGGATCCTGCCAAGGCAGTAGAAATGGTTGACGAGAATACGATTTGTGTTGCTGCCATCTTGGGTTCAACTCTCACCGGAGAGTTTGAAGATGTTAAGCTCCTGAATGATCTCCTGACAGAAAAAAACCAAGAAACTGGGTGAGTTGATTTGGTCTTTGTAGTTGCATCGGACTGCCACACAACATTCACCTAAAGCTTTGTGTTTCTTGCATAACCTTGTGATCGACCATTCTTTTTTTTCCATTTGATCTCGGGGATAAACTTACGAATGGACAAATCAGCCTGTCCATTGTTCCAACTTCATAGCAGATTGACCCGTTGGCTTGTGTTCCTATTATTAAACGAGTTTGACCAACGAGTTTTTTTCCCAGCTCTTGACAATTTTTTCGGCAATGGCTCATGTCGGCTCCGGTACATCTGCTTTTAGAGATGGCAAAAAGCCATGAGCATAGTGTATTTATTGCACGATTGTTAGCTAAAAGAATTGTCACTTCCGGCTATAAATGCTTACATCACTGCCTATAACTTTGTCCCATGATCTGCAGGTGGGACACACCCATACATGTGGATGCTGCAAGCGGGGGATTCATAGCGCCTTTCCTCTATCCTGAGCTAGAGTGGGACTTCCGGCTCCCTCTGGTGAAGAGCATAAATGTCAGCGGCCACAAATATGGCTTGGTTTATGCTGGAGTAGGTTGGGTTGTCTGGAGGAACAAAGAGGACTTACCCGAAGAGCTTATTTTCCATATTAATTATCTTGGTGCAGATCAACCCACTTTCACTCTCAACTTTTCTAAAGGTATATATTTATATATATCATAAAATTGGACATCAACCATTTAATTAGTTTCTTTACACTGAATGTGATGTTTAGTGTGGGAAAATTTGTCGATGGCAACTGTTCTATCTTCTTTTCCCTGCAGGATCTAGTCAGATAATTGCACAGTACTACCAGTTCATACGCTTGGGATTTGAGGTATCTGAAACACTTGCATGTGTTCTTCATTAATGTCGAGGCTATATTTTCTGCTTCAAAGTCTGGGAGGATCAGATTAGTTGACCATCAATTGACATATTCCGAGGCATCTCGACTCCTTGTAACCATTAGGGAGATTTATTCTGCGTTCTGGTTTTTGGCAGGGTTTCAGAAACATCATGGAAAACTGTACGGAGAATGCCAAGGTGTTGAAGGCGGGCATCGAGGGGACGGAGACATTCGACATTGTGTCCAAGGATGTGGGTGTGCCCCTCGTGGCATTCTCTCTCAAGGACAGCGGCAAGTACACGGTCTTCGACGTATCGGAGAGCTTGAGGAGGTTCGGATGGATCGTTCCCGCGTACACCATGCCTGCCGACGCAGAGCATGTTGCGGTGCTCCGAGTGGTGATCAGGGAGGACTTCAGCCGGAGTCTGGCGGAGCGCCTCGTGACGGACCTCAAGAAGGTGTTGACAGAGTTGGAAAACCGGTGGACGAAAAGCACCATGATCGCCCATGTCAAAGCCGAGGAGACCCCGGACGACGTGGTCCTCAAGAAGAGCGTCAAGCACACGCACGAGGAGATCGCCAGATACTGGAAGCATTTAGTGGATCGCAAGAAAACCAGTGGTGTTTGCTGAGCGCAGGGTTCGCGGTACGCCGCTCTGTTCTTGGAGCGTAATAATGGTTATGGTTTGGCGATTAAAGCTATAGGTTAAGTCCGCCTCGCCGTGATGCCATGGCTTGCTAAATAAATATGAAGTCCTTCTAAGTTTTATTGCTTCTGGTTTGAGCGTGTTAGATATTGAAGCTGACTTCGGCTCGTTGTGTATCAGAAATTACAACATTATTTATATATGCCTGATGTGATTTCCATATTTGTTTTCTGTTTTGAGTCTATTTATCTATATTTTCATTTTAACTGATTATTTCCTGCCCAAGTTATATGCAAGATTAGATGAAACCCATTTCAGGAACCCATAGTTTTAATTTCAATTTTGGTTTCGAAACAGAATCATATATTTTAATTTTATGTTTTAATAGTTTAAAATACTCATCTAATTAATTATTTATTAAATTATTAAAAAAAGAAATTTATCATTTGAAAGGGCATTTAGATTTTTATTTTTTTTGGTTAGTTCAGAATTTAAAAAGAATTATCAGAATCTGTTTTGATTTGGTTCGAATCATCGAATCGATCCTTCTTTTAAATGACTGCAATTCCAATATTTTCCTTTGGAATTGGATCTAATAATACCCTCATTTATAAATTATGATATTGTTTTCATATTGATTTCTTATTTTAAATCTATTTCTACTATTATTTGATAGCTTTAAACGTGAATTTTATCAAAAATGAAATTATAATATTGTTTTCATATTGATTTCCTATTTTAAATCTATTTCTACTATTATTTGATAATTTTAAATCTATTTCCTCAGTGTGGGTTTGCTCTCTTGGAGAAGCAGAGACAACCACAAGCTTCGAGTCTTGACTTCATCCTGGGGAAGACTTGTAGGAGTGGGCGGCAGAGACCGAAAACCTCAAGTCAAAATGCAACTATTTGGTGTAATATAAATTAATATTTCCACCAACTGCATCCACAAATGAGAAGAAGCAGTGCAAATTAACTGGTCAAAAGGCTCCTAATGATGCAGTCCAAGCACAATCGAGATGCACACCAATTTACGATCCATGTATTAAGAGCTAAATTGCAGTAAAGCACTCCAAATCAACTCAAAAAGAGAACCTGACCTCAATAGATTGATGTCAATCAAAAACCTTCGACATAGGAAGAACACCCTCAATATAGACCAGTAAAAATACTTCGATATCTTAAAACATCCAAATACTTCGATATCTTAAACCAATCATTTACAGGACAACTCCTCTGATCATCTCGGCAGCACTTGAAGACCAACTCTTTCTGCCATCACATAACCACACAAGCGTTGGGGTTCTCCTCTGCACTCTGTACATAATAGTACGTGGTCATACAAGGATTGTAAGCCTTATATGCCTTGACGAGCTCTGCGATCTGTTCATTAGGATCCTTTTTCTTCTCTTCTTCCCCCTTCTTCGCCTCCTCCTTCTTGGGTTCTTCCTTCTTCTTCTCCGGCTCTTTCGCCGGGCCGACCGAGACTATCGCGGCGCACCAGTGTTTCCTCAGCTTGCCCACCACATCAATGGGGTCAACCATCCCGATTACAGTCAGCTTCATGTCCTTCATGTCCATGGATATCGAATCGATCCCTATTATCGTACAGAATTATAAGTTTACGAGGAAGAATAGTACGGGACACAGAGAAAGAGGTCCGATTGATTACCTTGAAGGCTGGAAACTGCTTTCATTGCCTTCTTCTTATCCTTGTCATCGTGGACGTCCACTTTCACCACAATCTTCTGCCATCATGCCGAGGAATACATCTATATATTAGCCTTAACGCAGATCCAGTTAAGATGCAGACGCAGAGAGCGACGTATAGAAGAAGAAGTCAGAACTCGAACCTACCTTCGCCTCTGCAGACATCTTTAGGACTCTGAACTGACGGGAGAGAGATGAACACGGTATTGGGACTCCTGGTAGTCTTGGGGAAAACGATATGAGGTAAGCATGTGAGGGAGTCTCGGATTTGTAGTGGTGCGGGCAGCCAAGTCTTCGTCCTGCGCGAGTCAAAGGCTCCTTGGGTGAGGAAGGTGAGAGGAGGGCTGTTCTTCTTGTTCTTTGACGGTTTCAAGTCGGAATTTTTAGTGCCAACGCGGCATGGCAGCCAACAAACGTTAATTCTTTAGTTAATCCCAAACAGTTAATTCTTTAGTTAATTTTTTACTCTCAACATTAGCCAACAAACGTTTAACATGATTAATTCTTTAGCTGATTTAGCTCATCTGACGTTGACTTTGTTACCTCAATTGGTTCTTTCGATCTTGCGGATTCTAAATATCTATTTTCTTGAATGGCTCATTTACCCCTACACCTTTTAACATAAATCCTTTTATTTAACTTCATATATTAATAATTTGGATTTAAAATATTTAATATATAGATGTGTGATATCACATTGAAATTACTACTAGGGTAACTAATGGAGTTGAGCGGAAGAGGGAAGAAGTTTGTCAAAACCACATTCAATGGTTAAATTAATATGTTTTCAATGTAGGTAAAAAAAAAAATTTTAAAAAATCATAGCATTCATTTTTAATTTAATAAATTCAGGAGAAATGATATCTAAAGAGATCGTTTTATATAATATTTATCTTATGATTGTAGAAATTGAGTGATAACAAGAGTATACTCATTAGATGTCATGTTGAAATGATGTCTAGTTGATGTGTCATCATATCTAAGTTGATATGTGATAATATAGTAATTATCAACATATTATATATATTCGATAACATGTTAGATAGGATTCGATCCCATATGGTTAGTAGCATGATATTGATAAAAATATAACTTGATCCCACAAGGTCGACTATATGATAGTGGCAAAGAAGTTGATCCAATAGAACCGTTACCCCATAATTGTGGACTGAACAATTTGATGCACAATCTTATTACTCATTAATGGTTGAATGATATGTGTATTTATTTTTAAAATTTATCTTAGCCTCAACTCAACCATTGCTCATCACAGTATAAAAAGGTCCCAAGTGTTTTCTTTAGGATGGAATATTTCTTATTTTCATATTTCAATACATAATCAAATCAATACATAATCCTTTAATAACTTAAGCATTGCATGCCCTTGATAATTTTTTTACAGGGTCTCAACTTGAATCCCTTCACTGCCTGAGACCTCGACTCTAAACCCTTAATCAAAATTTAACTTAACATGGTTTTACTCAACTTTGTGTCTCGAAATCTAAAATTTTTAAAAGCTTCAACTCGAGTCCAAATATCTTATTTACATAACAATATGTAAATATCGATCAGTCTTACTTGATGTCCATCGTATACAATAGATTGATACGTTTTAGATATCATAATAGGATGGGATGAGATGGTATTCGTTGGCCATATTGTGACACAAAAGCCTTCTCCCATAATAATCTTAGGAAACATATCGAAACAGATCAGATGTGATTATTGCCATGGACAAAACTATAAATAAGATGTTTGATGTAATGCTTATGTATGTCTATATTTTTTGATTTTGTTCATACTTTATATAGTATATAGAGAGCTTGCAGTAGGTTTGATAGTCTTATTTTAGTTAGCTTTTATCATTCTCTAATGAGAGCATACTCACTAGGGAATGACATGTCTAGTTGATGTGCTATCATATCGAAGTTGATATGTGATGCATTGATAATATAGCAATTGTCAACATATCATACCCATTTAATCGACATATTAGATAGGACCTGATCCCATATGATTAGCGACGTGGCATCGATGAGAATGTCAATCCGATCCCATAAGATTGATTAGATAATAGTGGCAAGGAAGTCGATTCGATAGGATTATTATCCCATAATTGTGGCCCGGACAATTTGATGCACGATCTTACTGTCCATTAATGGTTAAATGATATGTATATTTATTTTTGATATTTATCTTAGCTTCATCTAAATGGCTGCTCATCACACTATAAAAAACATTGATTATACTCTCTAGGATGAAATCTCTCACTTTTAGATTTTGATATTCACTCAAATTCTCCAAACCCCTTTAATGACTCAAGCATTAGAGAGATCTTTTTAAGTATGTCTCTAATTATTTTTTTATGGGATCTCGATCTGAATCCCCTCAATGTCCAATACCTCAACTCTAAACCCTTAAATCATAATCTTGACCTATTTTACTCAACTTTGTATCTTGAAATCCAAAATTTTTAAAAGCTTCTATTTACATATATGATGTATAAACATCAATCAATTGCACCTAAGGTCTATCATATACGATAAATAGATACGTTATATATATATTATGATATATCATAGGATAAGGTAGGTTGATATTAGTTGGCCACACCTTAATATAAAAGCCTTCTCCGATAACAATCTCAAAAACAAGTCGAAGCAAAGCAGATAGATGTGACCGCAGAAGCTATGAACATCTAAACGCTGGTTATGCTCAGGATAAAGGATTAATTTGAGTAATGATTAATCCCAAAAGCTTATGCTTATTTATTTTCAATAATAATGAGAGAGTAAAGATAAATTAACTTGAAAAGCATACATACCTAACATACACATCATTGTCATCACCTACTGGTCAAGTCAATAATAATTCCACGTATTGATCAAGTGGACCGCAATTGAGTCTTCCGTTGACTGACCTGAATTTTTTATTTTTATTTTAAATTATTTTCGGTGGTACGGAATATTTCAGATGACGTAAGTGCCGGCCCATCGTCAGTTTAGGCCCAGACAGCATATGAATCCGTTTGCGGGCGTGGCGAACTCCAATTGGTGCAAAACGGGACCCACTCAGGCCCTGGGAGGTGCTGGGCTGAGGTCAGCTGACTTTGATCGGCCACATCACCAGTCTCTGTAGAAATTACTTGGATGCAGACATCTGATCGCTATCATCGAGACATCTGACTTGGGGTTTCACAGTCGTGAGAAAGCATCATATTTTGGGTGTGTATAATAGAGTACTAAATGTTCTACGAGTCAAAACGTATCATCCGAATCTCTCAATCTGACTTTAAGTTAAAGAAACCTGAGAGAGAACTATAAAGAATACGGTACCAAACATTTCTTTTTTCTTTATTTTTTATTTAATATAAATTATTTGATTTGATAAAATTGAGATTAAAAAGAGAAAAAATTGATGACATATATTGGATTCGACTCACAACTTAATAATTTTAAGTTTGGGAATTGGATTGATGATAAATTTTATATATGTTAATCTTGTTTTTCACATCTTGTCCAAACTTCTTTAAAGCATACGAAGGAATTATGTGAAATCTTAATGAAACGAATTCCCTTATGGAAAACATCGCCAAATGAGTCCGGAGTTGATTTGTAATAATTTTAACCAATAACTGGATATCCTTAATCCTTATTTGGAAAAAATTAATTCTTTAGATAATGATTATGTGAGACATTTCATGGAATTATAACTCTCAACCATTATAAGCTAATTAACTTTGATTTTTCTCGAGTCTTTTGTGTACTTTTCCTCTTTGTCTCATGTTGGAAATTATTGTTATTTGATTTTGACACCTTGTTTGTGAATTTGAATTTGATTTTGAATTTTCTTTTGGGGGGGAAAAAAGCCTACTCTCCAGAATTTTAAAAATAAGAACATTTCTTGAATAAAATAAAAAAGATTTTTTTTTCTGAAAATTCATCTTCTGCTTATTATTCGTATTCCTTTCTAATTTGCACCTAAACATATCAATGTCCTATTTTTTCCATGTCTTCTTCGTCAGAACATAAAATCAATCGAAATCGGATCCTACAAATTGTTATTTTAAACGATATATTTTGAAGCTATACACGATCCATTTTCTGGTGATATTTCTAAAAGTACTTTTTAATATTTATATATTAAATATTTTGAAATTCAAACTAGTAATTTACGATCACGATCAACATGGTTTTTTATTTTCCTTTTTGTCATTTAGTTGATGCTTACACAGAGGAAAATATACGTGGAGGATTTGCACACTGCATTAAGATTTACACGGAAAAATATGTTATGCTAAAATGATACCTGAACAACGCAAGATGGGAGGACTGTTGTAGTTAGCGCGTTACGATCAAGTCAATGGAAGATTAGATTAAATATGCATCGGTAATGGTGAGATTATAGCACCGTTGACTAGTCTAAGCTCGTCGTTGGCACAAAATTTGTACTTGAAAGCGTTAGAAGAAGTAGGATAGATTCCTCTCACCTTCTTGACTCGCAAAGGAAGACTTGTCTGCTCGCAGCATCATTATAAATCCGAGACTCTTACATGCTTGGCTCAAATCATTCTCTCATGCCTTGTTCTTCATCTCGCTGCTCAAGTAAGAGGACTAACGTTCCAAGTTGTAGCTTCACAGTAGTAATTCTTATCATCTCTCTCTCCAAATAATATTATTTGATCTGGTTGTAGTCGGATGTGTTGAAGGTGGAGCTCCACGATGACAAGGATGAGGGAAGAAGGTAACGAGAGTAGTTTTCAGCCATCAAGGTAAAAGCTTTGCTCACCTCGCCATTCTTTTCTTGACCTTCGAACCACGTAAGCCATGTTTTCGTACATGAACTTTAACGTGATTTTATATCATAGCTGGGATCGATTTGATATCCATGGACATGAGCAAGTTGAGATATAGGGTAGACGATCTTTGTAGGCATGATTTAGGGTCTTGTAAATTAGAACTAAGAGATCGACGAGGATGGGAGGTGTGATTGTGAGTGGAGTGAGGAGCACAATTTCTTTTGTTATTCTGAAATATTGAGGTAATTGATTGTTTATTTTCTTTTGCCAATGTTTTTTTTTTCCCTTCTTTCTCGGAATTGAGAAGAAATAATCCGAGCAAGTCTCATTGATGGCAGAGAATTGAGGATTTCTGAGAAGGAACTAATTATCGAGTGGGTATTGTGAGGCCACATCGCATCTCCTTCAGGCATAAATGGTCAAACCTTATCTTCACAAGACTTTGACCAGTTCAAATTAAATAATCAAGTTGCAATTTATTGGTCTTATTTTAGTTGGTCAACCAGCTGCCTTTACACTTAGACATGGAAGATTTCCAATTTTTTATTTTTTAAGAAAAAGAAAGAATCTATTAAAACTTCATTTTGCAAGTCATCTTGGCGAGTTAGAGAAAAGTCCGAAGGAAAAAATCCTCCCAAACAATATTTCAATTATCAATCCTAACTTTTTTTAGTGATCTAATTGGACACTTGATTACATCATGACAATAGTATAAAAAAGTATAGAAATTGAATTATAAGAAAAGTAGTTTGATGTCAGAAATGATATGCTTCACCAACCAAGTTGGTTGTTTATCACCTATTAACAGGTCTACTCGAATTTGTAGCTGAGTCAAGCACTTATTATTGTCTTCCTTCAACCAATCATCACCTAAAAGTGAAGTATAATACATTTTGTCACCAATCCCATAGTTTGGATAAAAAAAAATTCAATGGACTCAAGAAAATATTGACACAGACGATAAATAGATCGAATATATAAATAGAATTTTATCAAAAACTTAATTCATCACTACTCTTTAGACCTCAGGATGAGAAGAAAAACCTTCTACCGAAGACTCCTCTATGTATCTGTGCATTTGAGGAAGCTGAAAACATGAGAATCAAGCACTGGGTTTCTCGTCGGCGCTCTGCACGTACTTGAACGTGGTCATAGCAGGATTATATGCCTGACATGCCTTGACCAGCTCTGCCACCTGCTCATCAGCATCCTTTTCCTTCTCCCGTTCTCCTTTCTTGGCCTCCTCCTCCTCCTCCTCCGGCTCTGTTGCCGGCCCGACCGAGACCATCTCGGCGCACCAGTGTTTCCTCACAGCTTGCCCACCACACTCATGGGGTCAACGATCCCAATTACAGTCAGCTTCTCGTCCTTCATGCCATGGATATCGAATGGATCGCTGTTAGGATACAAAATCACTCGGAGGAAGATTACGAGACACAAAGAGGAACAGGTCTGATTGATTGCCTTGAAGGCTGGAAACTGCTCTCATTGCCACCTTCTTGTCCTTGTTATCGTGGACGTCCACTTTCACCACAACCTTCTGCAATCACACCGAGGAATACAACTGTTAGAGATCCAAGGAAAAGAACACAAGGAACTGGTAATTATTGTTGTAGCAACAAATTTTCTATTTTAATGTATTAGAATTGGAACTTACCTTCATGTCAGCTGACATCTTCTTCAAGAACGAGAGGCGTGGGATGGAGAAAAGCTACCAGTTAAGTAGAGTCTCAGATTTTTTACTACTACCAGGCTGATGGGTTGAATGATTAATCGAATTATTTAATCTAAATTATTGATTAAGATATTTAAATTAATAATTAAAAATTATATATTTATCAAATCTTTATGAGTCAATATTAATTTTATCCACTTTCTATATAAATATGTTATATTTATAATATTATAAGCAGCCAAGTCTTGTTCATAGATGACTCATAGTATTTTCTTGCTTAGGAAGATGAAAGGAAGTTTCTCATTATTTGAGTTTCTCCGACTCTAATTTTTTTTACTAATGACGGATTGATATATATATATATATATATATATATATATATATATATATATATATATATATATATAATCTATGTAGAGTGAGTGGCTAATATGTCGTTGTTGTTGTCTGAATATCGTCGATTGTGAGTCAGCATAGCATGGTCATCTAGAAAGCACAGGGTCATCTAAGAAAACCCTATAGTTGCCCCAGTAAGTAGTTGATGAAATACTGAGGTGTCTAAGGTGGTCTTCGAGGTGGCTTCTGAGGATTCAAGATGGCTATAAGGTCAGCTCGGGGAGGATTTCAATCTTCTCGATGGGTTCCTACACAAAAGGTTAGTATCGGTAGGAGTTTCGGACTTGACCTCTTCAATACTCAAGTCAGCTCTTTTTCAATATTATATGGAATGTGAAAGATATGGAGGAAGGTTCGACCCTTACGTAGGTGTTAGGGGTTGGCTTTCATACCTCGACGATTGAAGGGACCACATGTAACTATTGCAATAGCCTTCCTTCAGTGTTTTGTCCATAAGGGTGATAGGATCGAATGACCTCCTATAGGTCATCGCCCATGAAGGTTGACTAAGGGGAAACAGGTCTAAATGGCTATTCAGGGACCATTGTGTTAGTTATAGATGCCCTGTAAGCCAATCACGTGAGTGATGACACCTGTAACATATTGCATCGATTTCTTTGCTTATTATTACTGGTATTTTCTCACATTATCTTGATGAATATTGTGAGGTCCTTAGATATGTACAATGAGAATCAGATTCTGGTGAGATCATAATAATGAGACCGATTCACCTTTAAACACAGATCGTAAATCATCTTGGTCATAGGTTACTTGAGATAGGACATCGAGATAATCAGATAGACTGGTGCGTAGTATACTCATTTATATGATGGAGGTGACAGGCCTCATAATCGCTTATGTGGGGATACTAAAGATACAGTGTAGGTACTTATTGGAGAATGAGTTTACTGATTCATCCGCTTACGGATGCTAGAGAGTTAATAATACATGATGTTAGACAACGATTCCGTAGTTTCATTTTTGTCTAGTCCTTAGACTTAAGATACCAAAGATGGCTTGTATGAGTACTCCATTCTTTGATGCTAGACTTATAGATTTGAAAAGCTCCAGATCAAGTACAACTGATTCTCGGGAATGGTAGTTAATCTTATGAAGGTAATTGAGTGTCAATAGAGGATCATCCGCTCTCGGTATCGTGAGAAGAATATCCTACATGTGCTTACTTAAGCAAAATCCATGACTAGGGTCATTCGGATTGAGAGAGAAAGAGTTCTCCGAGAGAATTCGATTAGAACGAGACTTGGACAGGATTCCGTATGGACTTGACATTATCATGCCCAATATATAGTTTTTGAGATATTAGATGAATGAGGGATTATATATATATGATAACTGAGGACAGACATATCCGATGGATTAGATCCCCCTGTACTGTTTGGGGACTATGGCATAGTCACGTAGTACGTCCATAGTTGATAAGTCGAGTAATTCACTCTGTCAGAAGGAGTTTTGATCGGAGCGACTCACGGCCAGCTCGATATCAGGCATAGAGGGTCACACACATTAGGTGGATATTGTGACGAATAGAGGTGCAGATATGAGATATCTGTAGAGCTCCTAGTTTGGATCCTATGGATAAGATCCAATTGGATAATTGGATAAATATCCAATCAGATGATTGTATGAGATCCAATTGGATGATTAAATAAGATCCAATTGGACAGAGATCCAACTAAATAATTAGATAGAGATCCAATATGGATAGGATCTATTAAGGATAAGTTTCATGCACCTCTATAAATAAGAGAAACTTCATGGTTCATAGGTTAGAACTATTGGTGGTCACTCCTTATATTCTCCTCAGGCTCTTCTCCTTCTCCTTAGCTCCGGCAACCTTGTGTTACACGTGGAGAGGGAGATCCCATGGTAATATGAGGAGCGTCGTCGTTATATCCATTATATGGATTATCGCTAGAGAGGAGTACGCTAGTGCTCCTTCATCCTCTTCATCAGATCTGAAAATTTCAGGGATATACGATCTCCTAAGATAATGCTTCTAATATAATACGTGCGATTCTTTTGGATTTATAGTTTTTTCGTTTACCAATTGTCACACAATTACCAAGTACTTAAATATGAGAAATCTGATCTTGTTTTTGATTTTCGCTATGCATGAAATGTCGATTCGCGATTTCCTAACACATTGTCCTTGATGGTTAACAAGATAAGCTTGAATGGCCTCTTATGGACTACTATCCATGGGGGCGATCATGTCATTATCTCCCCATGTTGTGGTTGAGTTTTGAAGGGGGGGTGGGGCGTGAGTGGCTTGACCCTTACCCTTCACATTAGTATCTCGGTAGTGGCTAGCTTATTACAGACTTAGCTAATTTTTTTTAAGTCATGTGATACCCTTGCATATCCATCCGCAAAGGGTCAGCTTCCCCGAAACCATCTATGGTCCCTTAAAAACCTACAAAAGAGAAGACAAGTTAGAGAAAATATTTAACTTAGGATCCACAAGTAACTTTATAGGCAAAGCAAATTATAAATATGGACTTCACAAGTTCTAAATGATTGTATGATAAAAGGTCCAAGGTGTTCTACTACAAACTAAAGTCCCCGCTAGTGCCAACATAACACTACTACGAAACAACATAACAAATTAGCTCTAGATAATATCCCAAAGGCTCATCCAACCATGTATCACCCGGGAAATTCTTAGGTGGTGTACTGGCTGACATTTCACACAAATCTATAAAGCTAGAAACCCCCAAAATGGCTACATTGATGGCTTATTTTTGGGTAGTTTTACTTTTGCATGATGACTGTACACAATCTACATTTATAAACTAGAAATGATCATAAAAATCAATCAAATTGAGTTGTCAAGCCTATTATTAGCCATATATATAATGTGTAAAATATGAATAAAACTAAAAGATATGAACATATATGAGTATTACATCAAACACCTAATTTACAGCTTTGTCCGTGACATCTTCGTCGAAGCTTTTGCAAACATTGTATCTCCTTAATTTTTCTAAATCTTAAATCTTCTGCTCTAGCTACAATGTACTTCTTGGCTCTCAGCTATTCTCTATCATTGTTGTTGAGTAGTTGAATTTTGATCCGACATGCTATTTCAACTTGTAAATGACTCTGATTCTGGTGTAGGGTCGACCGAGTTATACTGATCCTTGTTGGTTCCTGCGGATCCTCCAAATGAAAAAAAAGACTTTCCTTATTATACACTAGTTTCTTAAACGTATCATGCCTCTTGAAGTAGATGGATGTCTGTTGGAGTTTTAACAAATATCGTCTTACAAATTTTAAAATTTTTAAGATCATTCCTCTACAAAATTTCCTCATCAATTTCTCTCTACTTAGTTGTCACCTACAAATAGGTTTATATTATTTCTGCTTTCAATTAATATTTTATTAAAAAATAAAGTAGACAGTCTACTCTTGATAGCACAAATCATAACTAATGAGGATTCGAGTACTATTATCTTTTACTAAGTTTCTTAGAGGGGTTTTTAAACCTATGTAGAGTTCATTTGCTAGATAAATAAGAGAATTATGGTACACGATTTTGCTTATTCTCTTAAGAGCCGAGAAGACAAAGATTATTCGACTTTGTTCACTTCCTCAAGGGTTATATTCTATACATTTAGTGAGTTACTAACATTCGCTTGCTCTTTGCTTACACTTCTAAAGCACTTGAGGTATTTACACTTCTTGCATTGAGTTAGCTATTGTAATTCACCTTCTAACTACCATCAAACTTTTAGAATATGAAAAATTTTGCCTGAAAAGAGTAAACTTTTATTACGACTTGGTGTAAGTCTCTAATAGTTTTAATTGCCTTTAAGATTATATAATCTTTTTGATCATCTCTATCGCCTACTCCTTTGAGTAGACAAGGTACAATATCGTATACTATCTACTTTGTTCCTTGGTCGAGCACTTTTGCATCAACTCGATATCCTCCACTTTCGACTATTATAATGAGAAGCTCGTTGGCGTTAGTCTTACGAAGTTCCATAGCCTTTGCCCTTTAGTCTTGCCTCAATACTTAGAGTTTACCTCTGGATTCTTCACCTCCTTGGCCCCTATCATTACTAAGCGCTTTCCTTCTATGAGAGCAAGGAAACGTTATCTCCATAGAAGTCTCACCTTTACGGCACCATAGTGTTGCCATATCAATGGCCCTATTATTTGTCACCTCACATCTGCATTTTTTTCTTTGCAATTGGTAGATTCGCCTCTACGGTATTATGGTACTTTTCCAGGTCCAATTTTATTCTAATTGATGCTTGTTTTTGGTAGCTAAGTCCCTCTAGACTAATTATTGCTTTCTCGCCTCTTTTGACCATTTATTTCAAAACCTCTATGTCTTTTGAGAAATTCTCCATAATTAATGGAAAGATATAATATAACTCCCATGCATAGCCTCTGCCATTATGTTGTAGAGCTTATACTGATTTTGTTCTCCTTAGCTTCTTTGGTAGTAACATTCGCTTACTTTACTTTATTCACTATCTTATCGAGCTCCCTTATGAGTCCTAAAGCAATCCAACTCTCTAGCTGCTCCAACTCACTAGTGCTTGTACTCAAAATTTTCCTTTGGTGATACACAAACCCCATATACTGATGACCTAGGCTTTCATCCAATATAAAATTTAATGTACACATGGAAGACCTACCTCTATAGTACCATAGCATTAACTCCTAGAATATATAGCATTTCTTGTCGTCGTGTTATTCACTAAAGTGAATCTTCCAATAGCTTTTGATCATACCTCCACATGACCCAGTCCCTTGCAAGACTTGTTTTGTGTATGTCACATTACCTCGAACTATTCCATCACGATCTGTTATACCATCTTGCCTCTTGGTGACATCTTCATTGCATTTAGATCTTTATGGGATGAACTTGATTATGATCTCTCCATGTGTAGCCTCTGCTAGCACATCGTAAGGCCTCTACCACCTCTAATTATATTCACTCATTTAGCAATTAGCTTTGTCTACCCGTTCTTAGGTCACACCCGAATGAAGCGCAACTCTAGGATATTCTATTGCGTAGCAGCTCTCGAAGTCCATTGATTTTACTGAAATTGATACATCATTGTTTGGATCTTAGGCCTCTACCCTCCAACACAATCTTTCCTATGCACCGCTTCTTTTGTGGCAACTCAAAAGATAATACTGTGATATATTCTTCAAGAGTACTTACCTTCATATTCTCTTACCTCGTGCTAAAATCTTCTAACTTTAACTTTAACTTTGCAAGTTGAGTCATCTTAGTTCCTTTGTTAAATGCTTCTGAGATAAGGTACATGTGTCTCGAAGCTCCCTTTGGCTTTGGCATCATGTAGGATGAGTCTACTCCATTAGAATGAGGGACCTATGGAACAATATGATTTTGCTCTTACCTCAGCAAGAGTTTATTTCTTCGACCTTTATCCAAAGAAAGCTTCATGCCTCTGCTCCATATTTCATCTTCTATATTGACTCCCTTCATATAGCTTGGGTACTCACATGATACTACTGTGGAATAACATAGTCAACCAGCCCTAAACACCCAAAGGGCTCATCAAGCCATGTGCCACCCGAATAGTTCCTAAGTGTTATACTAGCTGACACCCCGTGCCACGGAGTTAGAAAGCCCCTAAAATGGCTATCTAGATGATTTATTTTTGAACAATTTTACCTTTGCACGATGACTATACATAACATGCGTTTATAAATAAAAAATAATTATAAAAGACAACCAAATTAGGTTGTCAATTTTACTACAAATCCTCTATAAAGTATGAGCATTACATCAAATACCTTATTTATAGTTTTATTCGTGACAAGCTGGCTAGTTTAGCCATAAAAATATTTTCTATCAATTATCTCTCTCTTAAATTGAAAAGAAATTATTTCGGTTTAGTTTGAAACAATCCATTAGAATCGAAACATTTTGAATAGCATCCTATTCATCAAAAGTGAATGTAGTTTTATTTAAATGAGTGCAATGCTAATATTTTTCTTTAGAATTGGATCTAATAGCACCGTCATTTATAAATTATAATATTGTTTTCATATTGATTTCTTATTTTAAATCTATTTCTACCATTATTTGAAAGTTTTCAACATTAATTTTATGAAAAATGAGACTAAGACCACACTCTCAGCGTGGGTTTGCTCTCTTGGAGAAGCAGAGACAACCACAAGCTTCAAGTCTTGACATCATCCTGGGGAAGACTTCTTAGGAGTGGGCGGCAGAGCCCGAAAGCCTCAAGTCAAAATGCAACTATTTGGTGTAATATAAATTAATATTTCCACCAACTGCGTCCACAAATGAGAAGAAGCAGTGCCAATTAACTGGTCAAAAGGCTCCTAATGATGCAGTCCAAGCACAATTGAGATGCTCACCAATTTACGATCCATGTATTAAGAGCTAAATTGCAGTAAAGCACTCCAAATCACTAACAAAAAGAGAACCCGACCTCAATAGATTGATGTCAATCAAAAACCTTCGACGAAGGAAGAACACCCTCAATATAGAGCAAATAAAATACTTCGATATCTTAAAACATCCGAATCCCTATATATATCTTCATCATTTTTCTTATACCCAACCAATCATTTACAGGACAACTCCTCTGATCATCTCGGCAGCACTTGAAGACCAACTCTTTCTGCCATCACATAACCACACAAGCATTTGGGTTCTCCTCTGCACTCTGTACATAATAGTACGTGGTCATACAAGGATTGTAAGCCTTATATGCCTTGACGAGCTCTGCGATCTGTTCATTAGGATCCTTTTTCTTCTCCTCTTCCCCCTTCTTCGCCTCCTCCTTCTTGGGTTCTTCCTTCTTCTTCTCCGGCTCTTTCGCCGGGCCGACCGAGACTATATCGGCGCACCAGTGTTTCCTCAGCTTGCCCACCACATCAATGGGGTCAACCATCCCGATTACAGTGAGCTTCATGTCCTTCATGTCCATAGATATCGAATCGATCCCTATTATCGTACAGAATTATAAGTTTACGAGGAAGAATAGTCCGGTACACAGAGAAAGAGGTCCGATTGATTACCTTGAAGGCTGGAAACTGCTTTCATTGCCTTCTTCTTATCCTTGTCATCGTGGACGTCCACTTTCACCACAACCTTCTGCCATCATACCAAGGAATACATCATGTATTAGCCGTAACACAGATCCAGTTAAGGAACAGACGCAGAGAGCGAGGTAGAGAAGAAGAGGTCAGAGCTGGAACCTACCTTCGCTTCTGCGGACATCTTTAAGACTCAGAACTGACAGGAGAGATGTACACGGGATTGGGATTACCGGGTGTCTTGGGGAAAACGATATGAGGTAAGCATGTGAGGCAGTCTCGGATTTATAGCGGTGCGGGCGGCCAAGTCTTCGTCCTGTGCGAGTCAAAGTCTTCTTGGGTGAGGAAGGTGAGAGGAGGGTTCTTCTTCTTCTGGGCATGGCGGGCGCCGAAACAGTTGTCAGGCTACCCTCAACATTAGCCAACAAGCGTTTAACATAATTAATTCTTTAGCTAATTTATATCATCTAACGATGACTTTGTTGACTCAATTTGTTCTTTCGATCTTGTGGATCCTAAATATCTATTTTCTTGAGTGACTCACTTGCCCCTACACCTTTTAACATAAATCCTTTTATTTACCTTCATAACTTAATAATTTGGATTTAAAATATTTAATATATAGATATGACAATAATCTCATGAAACAATTGAAAGCAGATCCAATGTGGCTACAACCATTGCGTATGCTCACGATAAAAGATTTATTTGAGTAATGATTAATCCCAAAAGCTTATGCTTATTTATTTTCTACGATAATGAGAGAGTAAAGATAGATTAATTCGAAAACCATAGACACTTGATTCACACATTCACCCACTTGACAAACTCAACGCTGGCCAAGTCAGTAATGATTCCACACATTCACGAAGTGGACCGAAGTGCATAATTGAGTCTTCCGTTGACCGACCTCAATTTTCTTTATCTTTATCTTTTTTATTATTTTCGGTAGGCCGGAATATTGAAGATGACGTAAGTGCCGGCCCATCGCCAGTTCAGGCCCAGACAGCATATGAATCAGTTTGCGGACGTGGCGTACTCCAATTGGCCGTAAACGAGACCCACACGGAACTGGGACGTGGTTGGGCGGACGTCAGCTTACTTTGACCGGCCACATCACCAATATCTCTAGAAACTAATTGGATGCAGACATCTGCTTCCAATATAATACGGACGCGAAAGCTATGACCGATGCGTCCGATTTGGGGTTGCACAGTCGTGTGAAAGCATCACATTTTGGGAGTGCATGATAGCGGACCAAATGTTTGACTAGTCCGAATCTCCCAATCTGACTTCAAGTCGAGGAAACGTGAGAGAGAACCATAAAGAATAGGGTGCCAAACATTTCTTTTTCTTTGATTTTTTATTATTTAATGAAAATTATTTTATTTGATAAAATTATACTATTCATATGCGATGAGAGATTAGAAAGAGTAAAAATTGATGACGTATATTGGATTCGACTCACAACTTAATAATTTTAAGTTTTTAAATTGAATTGATGATAAATCTGATATATGTTAATCTTGTTTTTCACATCTTGTCCAAACTTCTTTAAAGTATAAGAAGGAATTATGTGAAATCTTAGTGAAAAGAATTCCCTTTTGGAAAACAAAGCCAAATGAGTCCGGAGTTGATTTGTAATAATTTTAACCTACAACTGGATTTCCCAAATCCTTATTTGGATAAAATTAATTCTTTTGGATTATGATTATGTGAGACATTTTACGAAATTATAACTCTCAACCATGATAAGCTAATTAATTTTAACTTTTCTCGAGTCTTTTGTGTGCTTTTCCTCTTCGTCTCACGTTGGGAACCATTGGTATTTGATTTTGACAAGTTGTTTGTAAATTTGAATGTCATTAAATTATCCGACTTATGATTTGTAATTAGAAATTTACAACACCATATAAACACACTAAAATATAATACTTTTATACTATTTTACAGTATTTTTTGGTATCACTGAAAACACTATAACACTGTATCTGGAGTGGTTATTATGCAATCCAGTTATTCCAAATATTATGAAAAAGGAGAAAAAAAGGGATATGTGTCTGATGGTATTCCAGATATTATGCAAGAAAGGGACATTGATAGGAATTTTAACAATAAGAACACTTCTTGAATAAAATAAAAAAGAAATTTTTTTTTCTGAGAATTCATCCTTTACTTATTATTCATATTCCTTTCTAATTTACACCTAAACAAACCGATGTCCTATTTTTTCCATGTTTTCTTCATCAGAATGTAAAATAGGTCAAAATTAGATCCTTCGAATTGTTCTTTTAAACAATATATTTTGAACCTATACATGTTCCATTTTCTGGTGATATTTTTAAAAATACTACCAGGCTGATGGGTTGAATGATTAATCGAAATTTTATTTAATCTAAATTATTGATTAAGATATTTAAATTAATAATTAAAAATTATATATTTATCAAATCTTTATGAGTCAATATTAATTTTATCCACTTTCTATATAAAGATGTTATATTTATAATATTATAAGCAGCCAAGTCTTGTTATGACTCATAGTATTTTCTTGCTTAGGAAGATTGAAAGGAAGTTTCTCTTTATTTGAGTTTCTCCACTCTAATTTTTTTTACTATATATATATATATATATATATATATATATATATATATATATATATATATATATATATATATATATATATAGTCGATTGTGAGTCTGGCATGGTCATCTTGAAAGTATAGGGTCATCTAAGAAAACCCTATAGTTGCCCTAGTGAGTAGTTGATGAAATACTTAGGTGTCCAAGGTGGCCTTCGAGGTGGCTTCTGAGGATTCAAGATGGCTACAAGGTCAGCTCGGGGAGGATTTCAATCTTCTTGATGGGTTCCTGCACAAAAGGTTAGCATCGATAGGAGTTTCAGACTTGACCTCTTCAAAACTCAAGTTAGCTCTTTTTCAATGTTATGTGGGATGTGAAAGATATGGAGGAAGGTTCGACCCCTATGTAAGTGTTAGGGGTTGGCTTTCATACCTCGACGATTGAAGGGACCACATGTAACTATTGCAATAGCCTTCCTTTGACGTTTTGTCCATGAGGGTATAGGTCATTGCCCATGGAGGTTGACTAAGGGAGAATAGGTCTAAATGTCCATTCAAGGACCATTGTGTTAGTTATAGGTACCATACAAGCCAATCACGTGAGTGATGACACCTGTGACATATTGCGTCGATCTCTTTACTTATTATTACTAGCATTTTCTTACATTATCTTGATGTATATTGTGAGGTCCTTGGATCTGTACAATGAGAATTAGATTGTGATGAGATCATGATAATGAGATCAATTCACCTTTAAACACAGATCGTAAATCATCTTGGTCATAGGTTACTCGAGACAGAACATCGAGATAATCAGATAGACTGGTGTGCAATATATTCATTTATATGATGGAGGTGACAGGCCTCATAATCGTTTATATGGGGATACTAAAGATACAGTGCAGGTACTTATTGGAGAATGAGTTTATTGATTAATCTGCTTATGGTTGCTAGATGGTTAATGATACATGATGTTAGACAACGATTCCGTAATTCTATTTTTGTCTAGTCCTTAGACTTAAGAAATCAAAGATGGCTTGTATGAGTACTCCATTTGATGCAGGAGCATCCGAGACTATTGATCCATCCTTAAGTCCTGAGCTGATTCCTTCGGCAAAACAAATACTATCGGTACTTATTCATGCCAAAACTAACTTTGGTTACAACTTACTTCGATGGGACAAGGAATGATGATACCAATATCAAAATTCGTTCTTTGATTGGCATTCTTGAGTCATGGGCGTAACTTCCTCAATCCTCGGAGTTTGTTCGTTCTTTGATTGGAATTCTTTGAGTCATGGGCGTAACTTCCTCAATCCTGAGTTTGTTTGTTCTTTGATTGGAATTGCTGAGTCATTAGCGTAATTTCCTCAATCCTGGAGTTTGTTTGGGTAGTTCCGCTATTTCAGTCTTGTTTGTTTGGGTAGTTCCCATTATTTGTTTGGGTAGTTCCGCTATTTCAGTCTTGTTTGTTTAGGTAGTTCTGTTTTACGAGTCTAATATCTATATAATGAGACATATTCTCATTTGTAAGGGGTGTTGAATGAATGACAATTCCTCTTGTGAGTTGAATTTTATCTCGATTCTTTATCCAACATCGTTGGTGGTGAATCAAACAGATTCTTTATCCTTGGCCGGTGGAATTTCCTTTAAGCCTTGGTGGTGAACGCCCATTTTCCCGAGATCCCGCGCGATCCTGAAAGTTTCGTTGAGTCACTCGCCCACGCACGCATCAAGTTGGTATCAGAGCTCAAGGTTTGAACTTATCTTGAGTGATTCCTTTGTGTTGTTATCTTCTACTTACCATGGGTGACGAACAAGTTCCACGAGGCTTGACTTTGGAGCAAGCGCACGACCTAAGGCGAGATCGTGCTATAGAGAATCTCCAAAGGCAAATGGAGCGAGTTCTCAATCTCCTAGAGAACCCGGAGAGATAAGAGCAACCAGCAAGGCGTCCCAATGATCAGCGACACCATGACGAATCAGATTCGCATCACAATTCTAATGATGATTCTGATTCTGCTGGAGGCAACTCTAGTGCTTCTGAGCACCGAGTTCGGAGAAGAAGAAGAAGATACCATGAGAATAACCGTGAGATTAAAGCAGATGCACCTGAGTTTGAGGGTAGTCTTAATCCTGACAACTTTGTTGATTGGCTCCTTGCCATTGAATGAGTTTTTGACTTCAAGTCATACTCGGATGAGAAGAGGTGCAAGGTCGCTGTTCTGAAACTCACTAAATATGCTTCTCTATGGTGGGAGAATTTAAAGCGTCAGCGAGCTAGAGAAGGAAAAAGCCGAATCAAGTCTTGGGATAAACTCAAGAAACTTATAAAGAAAAGGTTCTTGCCCGATACCTATAAGCAAGATCTGTTTCTCAAGTTGAATTCCCTAAGACAACAAGGGATGAGTATTGAAGAATATATTCGTGAGTTCGAACAACTCATGATGAGATGCGAAGTTCCAGAAGTTCCCGAGCAAACCATCGCTCGATTCCTTGGTGGCATGAATCGTGAAATTACTGATTTGGTTGAACTTCAGCCTTATTGGTCCTTCGAAGATGTTTGCAAGCTAGCAATGAAGGTTGAGAAACAACTAAAGAGTAGCAAGAGGTTTTCTTCCGAGAACCTCCTCGAAGGGGACATCCTACTTTAGGGTACTTCCTCAAGCAAATATGAAGGTGTTTAGTCGAGCGCTAAGGGTAAAGAGAAGTTGGTGGAACCCATCAAAGGAACCAAAGAAGAAATTTGATGGTGACATAAGGAAGTGTTTTAAGTGTCATGGCTATGGGCATTTGCAAGCTAATTGTCCAAATCGGAGAGTTATGACTCTTCAAGAAATTGAGAAGATCGATTTGGAACTTCAAGAGGCCAACGATGAACATGACCGAATGATTCGAAGTGAAGAATCCGAGAATATCATTGAAAAAGTTGATGATGGTGAAATGTTGATCATACGAAGAGCACTGCATACTAAAGTTTCTCTTGATAATGAGCAAAGGGAGAACATCTTTCACACCCATTGCACTATTAACGGGAAGGTATGTTCAGTGATTATCGATGGTGGGAGTTGTACCAACGTTGCTTCGACCAACCTTGTTGACAAATTGAAGCTTCCGACAACGAAACATCCTCAACCGTACAAGCTCCAATGGCTCAATCAAGGAAATGATCTTAAGGTAACCAAACGAGCTCTTATATCATTTTCTATTGGGATGAACTATCGAGATCAAGCTCGTGTGATGTGATTCCCATGGATGCATGTCACTTGTTATTGGGAAGACCTTGGCAATATGATATGAATCTCTGTGCATGATGGTCGTAAGAACACATACTCTTTTCGGAAAGAACAAAAATGCATCACCCTTTTACCTTTGAATCCTTCATTGATACATCGAAATCAACCTAGGAAGGGAAACACTGGTAAGAAAAGTTTGTTCTTAAATGAAACACGGGTTGAGAGAGCCATTAGCAAACAAAAGAATGTATTTGCTTTGCTTATGGTAGAGAAAAAGAGTAAGATGGGGCAACCCATTCATCCAAAGATGCATCGCTTGTGGAAAGATTTTGCAGATGTGTTCCCGGAGGATTTGCCACCTGGATTACCTCCCATAAGAGGTATTGAGCATCAAATTGATTTGATCCCCGGCGCTCCTCTACTGAACAAACCAGCTTATCGATGCAATCCGGAGGAAATAAAGGAATTGCAAAGACAAGTCGATGAACTTATTGACAGAGGATATGTTCGAGAAAGCATGAGTCCATGTTCTGTTCCGGCTCTACTCGTGCCTAAGAAAGATGGTTCATTCAGAATGTGCATTGATAGCCGAGCCATCAACAACATCACCATTAAGTATTGGTACCCTATACCTAGACTTGATGATATGCTTGATGACTTGTATGGTTCTACTGTCTTCTCAAAGATAGATTTGCGGAGTGGTTATCATCAAATCAAAATGCGAGAAGGTGATGAATGGAAGACGGCTTTCAAAACCAAGGGAGGCCTTTATGAGTGGTTGGTAATGCCATTCGGGTTATCGAATGCTCCAAGTACCTTCATGAGACTTATAAACGAGATTCTTCGTTCGTTTATTGGTCGATTTGTCGTTGTTTATTTCGACGATATTCTTGTTTATAGAAGGAACGAGGAGGAGCATATCTCTTATTTAAAACAGGTCTTTAATGTCTTGAGAGAACAGAAACTCTATGCCAAAATGGAGAAATGCAAGTTCTGCTCTCCAACCATTGTGTTTCTTGGTTATGTAATTTCCAAAGATGGAATTTCCGTAGATCAATCTAAGGTGGAAGCTATGAAGACTTGGCCAGTTCCGAAGTCCATTTCTGATGTAAGAAGTTTTCATGGACTTGTTTCTTTCTATCGACGGTTTGTTAAAAATTTCAGTACCATCATGGCTCCTATAACTGAATGCATGAAGAAGGGAGTTTTTGAATGGACAAAGGCTGCTCAAAATGCTTTTGAGGTAATCAAGCAAAAACTTTATGAGTTCCCTATTCTTGCCCTTCTTGATTTTGATAAAGTATTTAAAGTTGAGTGTGATGCAAGTGGAGTTAGCATTGGTGCTGTTCTTGTGCAAGCACAAAAACCTTTGGCATATTTCAGCGAGAAGCTGACTGACTCGAAGAAGAATTATTCAACTTATGATAAAGAGTTTTATGCCATTATTCGAGCGCTTGATCATTGGAGTCATTATTTAAGACCAAAGCAATTTGTCCTTCATTCTGATCATGAAGCTCTCAAATTCATTAGCGGCCAACGCAAGCTTAATTCGAGACATGCAAAATGGGTAGAATTTCTTCAATCATTTTCTTTTGTCCCTAAGTATAAACCTGGACACATTAATGTTGTAGCAGATGCTTTATCAAGGAGATATTCTATGCTTGCTATTTTGGACTCTAGGATTCTTGGATTTCAATTGATGAAAGAACTTTATTCTGAAGATGCTGAGTTCTCGTCAACCATCGACAATTGTAAGCGAGGAGTTCAAGGTACATATTCCTTACAAGATGGGTTTCTTTTCAAAGGAAATCGATTATGTGTGCCGAAGAGTTCTTTTCGTGAATTGCTAATTCGAGAAGCACATGGTGGTGGAATGGCTGGTCATTTTGGAGTTAACAAAACTCTTGAGGTTCTTCAAGAACATTTCTATTGGCCAAAGATGAATGGAGATGTGCATGCTATTATCTCGAGGTGTGCAACTTGTCAAAGAGCAAAAAGTCAATTCCATCAAGGGTTGTATACTCCACTTCCTGTTCCATTGCAGCCCTGGGAAGATGTTAGCATGGATTTCGTTGTGGCTCTACCGAGAACTCAAAGGGGAAAAGATACCATCATGGTGGTTGTCGATCGGTTCTCTAAAATGGCTCATTTTGTGCCATGTCACAAAACCGATGATGCATCTCATGTTGCTGACTTATACTTCAAGGAGATTATTCGTCTCCATGGAGTACCGAAAACCATTGTGTCGGATCGTGATTCCAAGTTCTTAAGCTACTTCTGGAAGACACTATGGAGAATGCTTGGTACCAAACTCTTATTCAGCACTACTTGTCATCCTCAAACCGATGGCCAAACGGAGGTAACCAATCGTACTCTTACCACTCTTCTTCGTTGCATGGTGAGTAAATCTTTGAAAGAATGGGATTTGAAGCTTGCGCATGCTGAATTTGCTTACAACCGATCACCAAGTTACACTACTGGACGATCACCATTTGAAGTTGTTTATGGAATCAATCCTCTCACTCCCATCGATTTGATTCTAATTCCATCTGACTCTCAAGTAAACTTTGATGGCAAAGATAGAGTTGAGTCGATGAAGAAGCTTCATGAGCAAATTCGATCAAAGATTGAGAAGGCCAACAAGTCTTACCAGAAGAAAGCAAATCAGTTTCGGAAGAAGGCCCAATTTCAAAAGGGTGATCTTGTGTGGCTTCACTTAAGGAAGGAGAGATTTCCATCTCGACGCAAGAATAAGCTCATGCCGAAAGCTAATGGTCCGTTTAAAGTTATCAAGCGAATTGACGAAAATGCTTACAAGATTGATCTTCCTGGAGAATATGGAGTTTCGGCAACTTTTAATGTAGGTGATCTTTCTTCTTACTTGGACGATGATGACTTGTCAGATTTGAGGACAAATCTCAAACAACCCGGGGAGAATGATGCAGGAGCATCCGAGACTACTGATCCATCCTTAAGTCCTGAGCTGATTCCTTCGGCAAAACAAACACTATCGGTACTTATTCATGCCAAAACTAACTTTGGTTACAACTTACTTCGATGGGACAAGGAATGATGATATCAATATCAAAATTCGTTGCTGATTGGCATTACTGAGTCATGAGCGTAACTTCCTCAATCCTGGAGTTTGTTCGTTGCTGATTGGAATTCTGAGTCATGGGCGTAACTTCCTCAATCTTGGAGTTTGTTTGTTCTTGATTGGAATTGTTTTGAGTCATGGGCGTAACTTCCTCAATCTGGAGTTTGTTTGGGTAGTTCCGCTTATTTCGATCTTGTTTGTTTGGGTAGTTCCCATTGTTTGTTTGGGTAGTTCCACTATTTCAGTCTTGTTTGTTTGGGTAGTTCCTGTTTTCTGAGTCTAATATCTATATAATGAGACATATTCTCATTTGTAAGGGGGTGGTTGAATGAATGACAATTCCTCTTGTGAGTTGAATTTTATTTCGATTCTTTATCCAACATCGTTAGTGGTGAATCAAACAGTTCTTTATCCTTGGCCGGTGGAATTTCCTTTAAGCCTTGGTGGTGAACTGCCCATTTTCCCGAGATCGCGCAGTCCTGAAAGTTTCTGTTCGGAGTCACTCGCCCACGCACGCATCACCATTCTTTGAAGCCAGACTTATAGGTTTAAAAAGCTCAAAATCTAATATAATCAATTCTCGGGAATGGTAGCTAACATTACGAAGGTAATTTAGTATTAATAGAGCATCATCCGCTCTCGATATCATGAGAAAAAATCCTACGGGTGCTTACTTAAGCAAAATCCATGGCTAGAGTCATTCAGATTGAGAGAAAAAGAGTTCTCCAGGAGAATTCGATTAGAATGAGACTTGGAAAGGATTCCGTATGGGCTTGACATTATCATACCCAATATATAGTTTTTGAGATATTAGATGAATGAGGGATTATAGATATATGATAACTGAGGGCAGACATATCTGATGGATTATATCTCCCTGTACCATTTGGGGATTATGGCGTAGTGGCATAGTATGTCCATAATCGATGAGTCTAGTGAATTATTATAGAGATAATAATTTACTATATCAGAAAGAGTTCTGATAGGAGTAACTCACGGCCAGCTCGATATCAGGCCTAGAGGGTCACACACATTAGGTGGATATTATGATGAGTAAAGGTGCAGATATGAGATATCTGTAGAGCCCCTAGTTTGGATCCTATTGATAAGATCGAATTGGATAATTGGATAGATATCCAATTAGATGATTGGATGAGATCCAATTGGATGATTAGATAAGATCCAACTAGACAGAGATCCAACTAAATAATTGGATAGAGATCCAATGTGGATAGGATCTATTAAGGATAAACTTCAAGCACTTCTATAAATAAGAGAAACTTTATGGTTCATAGGCTAGAACTATTGATGGTCACTCCTCTTATTCTCCTCAAGCTCTTCTCCTCCTTCTGGGCTCCGGCAACCTTGTGTTATACGTGGAGAGGGAGATCCCGTGGTAATATGAGGAGCATTATCATTGCGTCTATTGTATGGATTACCGCTAGAGAGGAGTACACTAGTGCTCCTTCATCCTCTTCATCAGATCTGAAAATTTCAGGGATATACAATCTCCTAAGATAATGCTTCTAATATAATACGTGCAATTTTTTTGGATTTACAATTTTTTCATGCATCAATCGTCACACAATAACCAAGTACTTAAATATGAGAAATCTAGTCTTGTTTTTATTTTCCGCTATGCATAAAATGTCGATTCGCGATTTCCTAACACATTGTCCTTGATGGTTAACAAGATAAGCTCGAATAGCCTCTCATGGACTACTATCCATGGGGGCGAGCATATCATTATCTCCCCACGTTGTTGAGTTTTGAAGGGGGGTGGGGCGTGGGTGGCTTGACCCTTACCCTTCATATCAATGTCTCGGTAGTCGCCAGCTTATCACAGACTTAGCTAAGTCCCTCTTGACTAATTATCGCTTTCTCACCTCTTTTGATCGTTTGTTTCAAAACCTCTTGTCTTTTGGGAAATTCTCCATGATTAATGGAAAGATATAATGTAACTATTGGGAAATCTACAAGGGGAGCAATATCACATGCGCAGCGGAAGAGCAGAAAACAAAAAAAATCCTAGATTTTTCATAGAAAGTTTTCATCGTCGTGCGAAGATCGGTGCATCAAAACAAATCGACGAAAACTGCACATATAAAAGAAAGTACCTAGGGAGATCGTATATCCCTGAATTCCTACAGATCTGTGGGAGAGGATGAAGGAGGTTAAGCGTCCTCCTCTCTAATGGTATCCACACGGCAGGGATTACAACGATACACCTCTCTCTCTAGGGATAGGAGAACAGGAGATGGCTACCAAAAGAAACCCTCAGCCTATAGAGCTTTGGTTCCCTCCTATTTATAGAGGCCCCCTGAAAACCCTAATGGATCTTTTGCCCTATTGGGTATTGGATCTCCATCCAATTACCCAAGCCTCTTGGATTAGTGGGTTTCTACTCAATAATCTCTTATTAGCAATTATTGGATCTCATATCAGGATCCAATAATTCAGGGGCTTAATGGATATCCAATAAGATAGGGGGTTCAGCGGATATCTCATATCCGAACCTCTACTCGTCGTAACACCTACCGTATGTGTGTGACCCTCTAGGCCCAATATCGAGCTGGCCATGAGTCATACCTATCAGAAGTCCTTCTGACTTAGTGAATTATTATCTCTTTAATAATTCACCCAACTCATCGACTACGGACGTACCAAGCCATTACGTCGCGGCCCCCAGACGATATAGGGGAATCCAATCCTTTAGACTTATCTGTCCTTAGTTATCATGTATCTATAATCCCTCATCCATCCAATATCTCAGAGATCCTATACCGGGCATGGTGCTGTTAGGCCCATACGGTCTCTCCTCGAGTCTTGCTCTTGTCGGATTCTCCCGAAGAACCCTTTCTCTCTCAATCCAAATAACCTTGGCTAAGGATTTGTTCGAGTAAGAACATATAGAATATTCCTCTCATGATACCGAGAGCGGATGATCTTCTATTGACACTCAATAGCCCTCATAAGGTTGGCTACCACTCCCAATGATCGGCTGTACTAGATCTAGAACTTTTCAAACCTATAAGTCCAGTATCAAAGAGTGGAGTACTCATATAGGACATCCTTGGTGTCTCAAGTCTAAAGACCAGATATACTACTGAAAATATGGAATCGCTGTCTAACGTGAGGTATCAATAACTATCCAACATTTCGTAGGTGAATCAATCAGTGAACTCATTCCCCAATGAGCATCTGCACTGTACCCTTAGTGTCTCCACATGAGTAGCTATGAGACCAGCCATCTCCATCATGTGGACAGGTATACAGCACACCAGTCTATCCAGTTATCTCGATGTCCTTCTTGAGTAACCTATGACTAGGATAATTTAGGGTCTGTGTTTAAAGGTGAATCGATCTCATTATCGTGATCTTATCATGATCCGATTCTCATTGCACAGATCCAAGGACATCACAATATATGCAACACGCAAGAAAAAGTGATAAAACGCCTAATAATATGTAAAGAGAAAAAGTGCATATCAAGTCATAAGTGCTGTCACTTATGTGATTGGCTTGCAGGACACATATGACTAGCAGTAACTCCCATGTATAGCCTCTGCCATTATGTTATAGGAATGTTCGTTTACTTTGCTTTATTCACTAACTTATCAAGCTCCCTTATGAGTCCTAAAGCAATCCAACTCTCTGACTGCTCCAACTCACTAGTGCTTGTACTCGAAATTTTCCTTTGGTGATACACAAACCCCATATACTAATGACCTAGGCTTTCATCTAATATAAAATTTAATGCACACATGGAAGACCTACCTCTATAGTACTATAGCATTAACTCCTAGAATGTATAGCCCTTTTTGCCATCGTGTTATTCACTGAAGTGAATCTTCTAATAGCTTTTGATCATACCTCCACATGATCCTGTTAGGATCGAAAAGGCACTAAGAGGGGGGGGGGGGGGTTTGAATTAGTGCAGCGGATTAAAATCGTAATTTTGAAACCGATTTTACAAAAAGATAAGTTCGTAGGAAGATTTCGATTCGAGAAAAGAATACTTGAAAGAAATTTCTTGAGTAAAGGAAATAGCAAGGAACTAAGTAATTTACAGCTAAGTAATGAAATGATTCAAAAATGTAAACACTCACACATTCATAAACACAATGATGTATAGTGGTTCGGTCAAATGACCTACATCTACTTTTGAAGCCTTCACGATGAGGCTCCGCACTTCCACTAGCAAATCCTTTGAAGGGGAAGGACCAAATACCCCTTTTACAACCCTTTACAAGAGGTTCACACTCTTATAAGATTTCTCAAGAAGAAGAAGGAGGTGAACACTTAGCAAAAGACGACTTTTCAAGGCTATTTAAAGACTTTAACTCAAGATTATATCTCTCAAAAGGGTACCCTTTCAGCTGAGAAAGGGGGTATTTATAGGCTCAAAATGGATTCAAATTTGGGCTCCAAATTTGAATTTTTGAGTTTCAGTGTCACTGTCGAGGCGATGGAACACTCGTCGAGGCGGTGGAACCGCTGTCGAAGCGGTGCTACATTTGTGTGTCGTGAGACTAACACGCAGGGCGGTGCCACCGCCCTAGCGGACGTGTGCTCAGCCTAGTTTATGACAGGCGGTGCTACGCCCTAGTTTGACGACAAGAGGCGGTGCTACATACATGACCACGTGCCACCGCCCAGTGGCGGTTCAGCATGCTTAGCCCATTCAACAAAGGTGAATGGGCCTGTTAAGGCCCATTTGGCCCGATGGGAGCCGGTTGGCCCCTACTAAATTTAGACAGGATTATTTCTAAATCCTTGCTCTAATCACGTGCAAACTATGAAATTAAAACATAATCCTAAGTGATTAACCTAACATTCTTCAAGTCAACTTCCGGCGAGCTTTACGGCGAGATTCCGGCGGACTTCCGATACTTCCCTCGGATTTCCGATACTTCCCTCGGATTTCTTCCAGCGGACTCCCAGCATACTCCCGGATTGTATGGCGAGCTCAACGAGTCTTCGGCTAGCTTCCGAATCTTCTCGGTAAGTTCCACGAACCTTCGACGATCTTTGCGATGAACTTCCGAAAAATTCGGCAAGTCTCTGATTCGATCTTGGATGGTTCTGGCAACACTTCTGACGATTTCTCGGACTTCCGATACTTCCCTCGAGCACCCGACGGACTTGACCTCGGTAAATCGATTTATGTTTTTATCCCATCGTAGTTATTCCTGCATACTTATCTCGACAAAATAAATTAGAATAAATATTTCACTAATTAACTTCATCATCAAAATCCGAGATTCAATAATCTCCCCCTTTTTGATGATGACAATCAATTGATAATGGAGTTACTCTTAACTCCCCCTATCTATATGCCATAGATAGTAACAACTGCTTGAATTCAATTTCTTTGAATTCAACACGATAAGTTTAACTTATCATTCAACATATGAAAGAAAAACTTCATGGTTTACTTAATGATGACAATGTCGATGAATGGACATTCATCATTAAGTCAAAAGATGTCAAATAAATAGGTATCAAATGATATCAATGAAGTATACACAATAAAAAAATGATATCAAGAACCCAAATAAGCATTTCAAGCATATAACTTGCAATAACTTGTAAAGCATGGCAAATGCATATAACTATCAACGCATGGCAATTGCATTCACTTGTCACATATTTCTCCCCCTATGTCATCAACAAAAAGGAAAAGAGGGATTCATATACGAGTGAAAACTGAAAATATTATGAGTGCGTCATCCAAAGATATGTAAAAAAAAGATATCCGAAAAAATATCACAAATGAGGGAAAAGAAATCATTCAGAAATCCGAATGTCATTCCATAGTGCCCAAGAAAATGTAGTAAAGATAATACAACATAGATGTCAAAGTTGCATAAAAGTTTACAACGTTCAAAAAGAAAATACAACAAACTACTCCTCTGGAGGAATGCCAAAGTGCCTATACATATGATCTATCTTTTGGTTCATCTTTCGCATTTCCTTCAAAATTTCAATTTGCTGCAATTTAACTTTATTTAATTCTCTCATGATCGGATCGTCAGAAGGTGGAGCTGAAGCTGGCACTGATGGAGCTGTAACAACGGGATCAGGAGGAGGAGATTCACTTCCCCTAAAGACTAGTGTTTCAGGATGTTCTACTGGTGGGGGATGTATATCACTTCTCTTAGGTTGTCTAACCCCTATTCCATGCTCAAATGTACACCTAAGTCTCTTAAGTAGTTTCATGTCAATGATGTTAAATTTGTCCACTTATACTACTTCTTCATCAGGTGGAATACTAATATTATGGGCATGCAACAATCTAGTTATCATTCCTCCATATGGTAACATTAACCCTTTAGAATTGACTTCTACCATGTATTCTCGGATTAGGTAACCAAAACAATAATGCTGTCTAGTCATGATCCAATATATGGTACCCAATTCGGCTAAACTGATCTCATCTTGATGAAATTGTTTAGGAATGATAACGCTTATAAGAATGTGATGTAAAATTTTAGAGTTGAAAGGCAACAAATGTTCACAACTCTTGGGAATTATGCCTAAGTTCGGATTTACAAAGACAGTTTCTAAGGCTTCGGAGTTGGTGGCTTCGATTGTGTCCATGTCCCATTTCCCTCTAAAATAACATCATAACTCTATTTCAATAATTCCAATTAAAGAGCATATTGTACTATCATATATTTGGATCTCATTTTCTAGAAGATAGGTAGATAAGCCATCTTCATTCACGCTTAAATTAGCATAAAATAATTTAATCAAATGTGGATAGATAGGTTCAACAATTTGCAAAATTGGTAAGACCTCTAAGTCAGCAAACCACATGATAGGTTCAAGGTTCCCTAATTGATTCAAATCAATATATTTCCCTTTATGAATGGTTCTAGAAACAAGTTCAGAAAACCTAAGGGATGCTTCTTTTGATTTGAACAAAGATTGGTCAAATGAATCTACCTCCACCTTTTTCCCTTTGTCTCTTGACGATCTTTTAGGAGCGATTTCTAGTGAGGATAGATCAATAATCAATTTAAAGGAAAGAACTAAACTAGGCAAGAAAAAGAGGAGAAAAATTTTAGATTTTACCTTAGTTTTGTTCCCTTGAGAGGTAGAGGGCTTGAATCAAGGAAAGAATCCCCTATTTAGGCTTCTAGAGAGAGAGAATAAGGCTTGGAAGTGTTTTGAGGGGATTAGGGAGGTGAGGAAGAGGTCTCTCGGGTTAGGGAGCGGTTCTACCGCCGGCCCTAACTCACCCCTTTTATAAGGGGTGTTCGGGCGGTACTACCACCCTAGCAGGCGGTTCTACCGCTTGGGGTCTGACTACCCAGGTGGTGATACCGCCGGATCTGGCGGTGCTACCGTCGGTAGCACATATTTTTTTTTTAAAAAAAATTTGTTTTGAATTTGTTTTCAAAGATGGGATGATGTCAAGAAGAAATCGACGAAAAGAAATCCGAGAGGAAAGCAAATCGACGAAAACCAAAATTTCAAAGAAAAATCTCATATAATAAAACTTACTTATTAAGACAATTTAACATGCCTAATTCCCTTTTAATAAAATCAAATTATTCCTCGTTTAAAGGTTTTGTAAAAATGTCTGCTAATTGATGATTTGTATCAATAAATTCAAGGGTGACATCTTTACTACTGACATGATCACGTATAAAATGATGCCTAATGTCAATGTGCTTGGTTCGAGAGTATTGAATCGGATTTTTAGTTAGACAGATAGCACTCGGTGTTAGCACATTTTATAGGAATGTTTTTTAAATAAATACCATAGTCTTCTAGTTTATTTTTCATCTAAATAACCTGTGCACAGCATGCACTTGCAGCTATATATTCGGCTTTTGCCGTAGATAGTGCAACCGAATTTTGTTTCTTGGAAGTCCAAGAAACAAGTGCATGTCCTAGAAATTGGCATGTTCTGGATTTGCTTTTTCTATCTATTTTACATCCACCAAAATCTGCATCTGCATAAGCTTTCAAATCAAAGTTATCGGATTTTGGATACCATAATCCAAGATTCGGAGCCCCTTTAAGATATCTAAGGATTCTTTTAACAGCTTTAAAATGAGATAGCTTAGGATTAGCTTGGAATCTTACACATAGCCCTATACTAAACATGATGTCAGGTCTAGTTGTAGTGAGATAAAGCAGGCTACCTATCATACCCCTATATGTTTTTTATCAAAACTTTCTCCATTATCATCCATATCTAACTTAGTGAAGGTGCTCATGTAACACCCCTCATTTTCGAATTTTCGTATAAATTTCTGGTGATAATGTAAGCATTTAGTTTAAATTGACATTTTTAAATATTGTCGATATTTTGAGGGTCGTGACAGCTCATAGGAGTGCTAATGTCTTTTGATCCATCCATGTTAAATCGTTTTAACAATTCTAATGTATACTTTGATTGATTTAGAAATATACCATCACTTAGTTGCTTAATTTGCAATCCTAAAAAGAATTTAGTTCTCCCATTAGGCTCATCTCAAATTCATCACTCATATTCTTGGCAAATGATTCACATAGTGATTTATTAGAAGAAAATTTGAACAATAATATCATCAACATAAATTTGAACAATAAGAAAATTATTTTCAAAATGTTTAATAAACAATGTAGTATCAACCTTGCCTTTAGTAAAATCATTTGAAATTAAAAAAGAACTAAGCCTCTCATACCAAGCCCTAGGGGCTTGTTTTAAACCATATAGAGCCTTAGTTAGCTTAAACACATGGTTAGGAAGAAGAGAATTTTCAAATCCGGGTGGTTGTTCGACATAGACTTCTTCAGAAATAAAACCATTTAAGAATGTACTTTTGACATCCATTTGAAATAATTTGAAATCATTACTACTAGCATAGGCAAAGAGCATCCGAATGGCTTCTAATCTTGCCACCGGAGTGAAGGTCTCTTCGTAATCGATACCTTCTTTTTAGTTGAAACCTTTAGCCACTAGTCTAGCCTTGTTTATAACCACGATACCACATTCATCTTGCTTGTTTCTAAAAACCCACTTAGTACCAATAACTAAGTGGTCATTAGGTCTAGGAACAAGCTTCCATACCTCATTCATCTTAAATTGATTCAATTCTTCTTGCATTGCGATAACCCAAAAATCATCTTTCAAGGCATCATCAATGCATTTTGGTTCAACTTGAGAAAGAAAAGCGGCATGGGCACAAAAATCTTTGAAAGAAGAGCAAGTTTGAACCCCTTTCGATGCATCTCCTATAATTAACTCCTTGGGATGAGCATCTACATACTTCAATTCCTTGGGTAAGGAAGTTTAGGAAGAAGATACATCCAAGTTGTCATTATGAGGAGAGGGTTCATTCAAATTCAAATTATCAAAGCCAAAATCATCATCAAAATCTTTCTTCTTAAATTCAGAAATTTTATTAAAAACCACATGAATAGATTCTTCTATAACTAAGGTTCTTTTGTTGAAAACACGAAAAGCCTTAGAAACGAAAGAATAACCAAGAAATATGCTTTTATTGGATTTTGCATCGAATTTTCCTAAGGCATCCTTTTCATTTAAAATAAAACATTTACAACCAAAAACTTTAAAATAAGAAACATTGGGTTTTTTATCATTCCATAATTCATATGGAGTTTTAGATAGGGATGGTCTCACTAGAACTCTATTCATAACATAGCAAGCCGTATTCACGGCTTCGGCCCAAAAATATTTTGACAAATTATATTCATTTAACATGGTTCTAGCCATTTCTTACAAACTTCTAATTTTCTCCTTTCCACTACTCCATTTTGTTGTGGATTTCTTGGAGTAGAGAAGTTATGACTATATCCGTTTATTTCGTAAAAATTTTGGAAGTCATGATTTTGAAATTCACCTCCGTGATCACTTTGAATTGATGAAATCATAAAACCTTTTTCATTTTGAGTGAGTTTACAAAATTTAGAGAAACATTTGAAACAATCACTTTTGTGAGCCAAGAAATAGGTCCAAGTGTATCTACTATAGTCATCCACAATTACAAAGGTATATTTGCTACCTCCTAGGCTTAGGCTTGTTATGTCAATTGGTCCAAATAAGTCCAAATGGATCAATTGCAATAGTCTAGTGGTGCTAATTTGATTTTTTGATTTGAAACTAGTTTTTATTTGTTTTCCTAGTTGACATGCATTATATACCTTGTCCTTAACGAATTTCATATTTGGGATTCTTCTTACGAACTCTCTAGATTAAATCTTAGAAATTAGTTTTATACTTGCATGGCCTAATCTCCTATGCCAAAGCCAAACATCATCATTCAAAATCGAAAAACACATTTCATTACTTAATTCATCAATATTTATGGTGTAGACATTGTTTTGTTTTAAAGCAATCATGGATATGTCATTGTTTGGTTTTTCAATGATGCAAACATTAAATTCAAATCTAACAACATAACCTTTATCACATAATTGACTAATGCTTAAAAGATTATATTTTAAACCATCAACTAGCAACATATCATCAATTGAAAAACTTGATTTGTTACCTATGGTTCCCTTGCCAATGATTTTACCCTTGTTGTTATCTCCGAAGGTGAGATACCCTTCTTCTTTGCTAGTGAGCATAGAGAAATGAGATGGATCTCCGGTCATGTGCCTTGAGCATCCACTATCAAGATACCATTTCTTGCTCCTAGCTTGTGAGTTTGTCTACAAAAGAGGATAGTTTTTAGGTACCCATTTGATTTTGGGTGCCTTACAAATTGATCTACTTAATTTGTAATTTAACATTGAATTGTTTATGATTCCTTTAGGAACCCATATCAATTTTTGTGGACTAATTTTCTTGAATGGATATTTATAAGCAACATGTCCCGTTTTACCACAAAAATTACATTTCAAATGGGGTGATACATGCAGTGTGGGACCTTTAATGAAGGTGGTGGGATTTTGGTGAGATCCACTCACAAATCCGATTCCACTTCTATTTTCGACGTGACCCTTATTAGCAAGGATCATATCCAAGCCCTTGCTACCGACCTTTAAACTTGTTTAAACTTGTTTAGGGTCTCTTTGAGTAGCAAGTTCTCCCTTTTTGTTGCTTCTAAGTGTTCACACTTAGAGCATGGGGGTAGAGAAGGGGTTTGGAGACTATTGAACTTACTTTGTAATCAAGCTTGCTCTTTCTTAAGCAAATTGAACTTCTTACTAATAGTTTTACATTCATCAAATAACTCATGAAAAGTGATAGAAAGTTCATCGAAAGATAACTCTTCATTAAATAACTCACTAACCTCTTCTCCTAATGCCATTAGCACGGAGTTGGCCTCCTCTTTGTTGCTAGCTTCTTCAACCTCGGAGTCACTTGAATCATCCCACGTGGCCTTCAAAGCTTTCTTCTTCTTGAATTGCTTCTTCTTGGCTTGAGGGCATTCATTCTTGAAGTGTCCCGGCTTCTTGCATTCGTAGCAAATAACTTGGTCCATTTTGTATTCAAATTTATTTTTTGTGTCATTTTTAAATTTGTTCTTTCTTATAAATTTCTTAAACTTTCGAGTTAAAAGTGCAATGTCATTGACACTGTCCTCATCACTTGATATTCCTTTCAAGTGGTCTTCTTGTGTTCTAAGTGTCATATCCTTCCTGTTCTTTGGAAGATGGTTCTCAAGCTCTTCATGAGCATGGCACGTCATCTCATAGGTCATTAGAGACCCAATAAGTTCTTCAAGCGGAAATACTTTAAGATCCTTGGCCTCTTTAATGACCGTTACTTTTGGATCCCAACTCTTTGGAAGGGATCTTAAAATTTTAGTTACCAACTCAAAATTAGAAATACCTTTACCAAGAGCTTTAAGTCCATTGATGACATCCATAAAGTGTGTGTACATGTCTCCAATGGACTCATTTGGTTTCATCCGAAAAAGTTCATAAGAATGCACAAGAATGTTGATTTTGGACTCTTTCACTCGGCTAGTGCCTTCATGAGTGATTTCAAGAGTGCGCCAAATATCAAATGTCGATTCGCAAATAGAAACCCGATTAAACTCATTCTTATCAAGCGCACAAAATAAGACATTCATAGCCTTTGCATTGAGAGCAAAAATCTTCCTTTCCGACTCATTCCATTCACTCATCGGAAGAGAGGATTTTGCAAAACCATTCTCAACAATGTTCCAAAGTTCGAAATCTATAGAAATGAGAAAAATTCTCATATGAGTATTCCAATACGTATAATCTGACCCATTAAACATAGGCGGACGAGTAATGGAGTGATCCTCTTGCATACCGGAGTAGGCCATCTCTCTTGGGTTTAAACCAATATGAGAGTAAACCTTGCTCGATACCAATTGTTAGGATCGAAAAGGCACTAAGGGGTGAATCGGTCAGCGGATTAAAATCGTAATTTTGAAACCGATTTTACAAAAAGATAAGTTCATAGGAAGATTTCGATTCGACAAAAGAGTACTTTAAAGAAATTGCTTGAGTAAAGGAAATAACAAGGAACTAAGCAATTTACAGCTAAGTAATGAAATGATTCAAAAATGTAAACACTCACACATTCATGAACACAATGATGTATAGTGGTTTGGTCAAATGACCTACATCCACTCTTGAAGCCTTCACGATGAGGCTCCACACTTCCACTAGCAAATCCTTTGAAGGGGAAGGACCAAATACCCCTTTTACAACCCTTTACAAGAGGTTCACACTCTTACAAGATTTCTCAAGAAGAAGAAGAAGGTGAACACTTAGCAAGAGACAAAACTTTTCAAGGCTATTTAAAGATTTTAACTTAAGATTATATCTCTCAAAAGGGTGCCCTTTTAACTGAGAAAGGGGGGTATTTATAGGCTCAAAATGGATTCAAATTTGGGCTCCAAATTTGAATTTTTGAGTTTCCGGTGTTAACTTTGTCGAGGCGGTGGAACCGCTGTCGAGACGGTGCTACACTTTGTGTCGATCTGACAGACTAACACAATAGGGCGGTGCCACCGCCCGACCAGCGGTGCTACCACCCCGATCTAGCGGCGGGGGTGGTGCTATCGCCCGCCAGGTGCCACCACCCTCAGTCGGGCGGTACGGTTCAACCGCTGGCCCATTCAGCAAAGGTTGAATGGGCCCTGTTTAAGGCCTAATTTGGCCCAGTAGGAGCCCGGTTGGCCCCTACTAAATTTAAACAGGATTATTTCTAAATCCTTGCTCTAATCACGTGTAAACTACGAAATGAAAACATAATCCTAAGTGATTTAACCTGACATTCTTTAAGTCAACTTCCGGCGAGCTTTACGGCGAGATTCCGACGGACTTCCGATACTTCCCTCGGATTTCTTCCAGCGGACTCCCAGCATACTCCCGGATTGTATGGCGAGCTCAACGAGTCTTCGGCTAGCTTCCGAATCTTCTCGGTAAGTTTCGCGAACCTTCGACGATCTTTGCGACAAACTTTCGAAAACTTCAGCAAGTCCCTGATTCTATTTTGGATGGTTCCGGCAACACTTCCGATGATTTCTTGGACTTTCGATACTTCCCTCGAACACCCGACGGACTTGACCTCGGTAAATCGATTTATGTTTTCATCCCATCGTAGTTATTCCTGCACACTTATCACGAAAAAATAGATTAGAATAAATATTTCACTAATTGACTTCATCATCAAAATCCGAGATTCAACAGATCCAGTCCCTTGCAAGACTTGTTTCATGTATGTCACATTTCCTTGAACTATTCCATCACAATCTGTTGTACCATCTTGTCTCTTGGTGACATCTTCATTACATTTAGATCTTTATGGGATAAACTTGACTATGATCTCTCCATGTGTAGCCTCTGCTAGTACATCGTAAGGCCTCTACCACCTCCGATTATATTCACTCATTTGGCAATCAGCTTTGTCCACCCGTTCTTAGGTCACACCCGAACGAAGTGCAACTCTAGGATATTCTGTTGCGTAGCAGCTCTTGAAGTCCATTGATTTACTGAAATTGATACACCATTGACTGGATCCTAAGCCTATACCGTCCAACACAATTTTTACTATGCACCGCTTCTTTTGTGGTAACTCAAAAGATAATACTGTGATATATTCTTCAAGAGTACTTACCTTCATATTCTCTTACCTCGTGCTAAAGTCTTCTAACTCTAACTTTAACTTTGCAAGTTGAGTCATCTTAGTTTTTTTGTTAAATGCTTCTCTGAGATAAGGTACGTGTCTCAAAGCTCCCTTCGGCTTTGGTACCATGTAGGATGAGTCCACTCCATTAGAATGAGGGACCCATGGAACAATATAATTTTGCTCTTACCTCCATAAGAGTTTATGTCTTCGACCTTTATCCAAAGAAAGCTTCATGCCTCTGCTCCATATTTCATCTTCTATATCGACTCCCTTCATGTGGCTTGAGCACTTCACTAAATTTCACCTAAGTTATTTTACACCTCAGTTTGCTTTAAGTTGATAGTAGCTTTTACGCCCACCATTCCACGGGTCAGATCTCTATTGAGCTTGATTTCTATATCGAGTCAAAGTGTGCTTTCGTTTGGTGTTGTCTTAAGTCTCACAATTATCATTGCCCACTTGATCTTGCAATGCATCTATCAACACATTACCTTATGCGAGGTCACGAGATGACTCATCGCTGGTTGCTCAGTCCATTGAACTTATAGAGTTGTTGTCTTGAGGTACCCCTCCTCAACATATGTAGTTCATTGCACATGATTCTTCTTTTGAAGATCCGAGACTTATCCCTCCCGGATATCTATCCTATTGGAGTAATATTCTTCTTCGCATTCTTCCCTCTGGAAATTTTGGAGACCACCATCCCCGTGGATTGCACTATTTCATCCTCATGAATGTACTTACTAGATTGTGACTCTTCATCAATACAACCCATGCTACACTGATTAAGACCTAGCAATATGCTAAATTTGGTACACACTTTAGCCACCTACGGATGTATCCTTTCTATGCCAAAGAGAAAGTTTTAATGCTCCATAGCATCAAATTTTGGTCACCTTGAGATAGCTATGGATATTTCATTGTCTGTATACAAGTCATTGTATAAGTACCAAATTTTTCGAATTAGCAATTCCCCTCACATTTGTGAGCTTTGTACAACTCTTTTGGTTGCTAAGCAACCCATCTCACCTTGCACGCTCTCATCTTTTGCCAAGCGCCTTACTTTCCTTGAGTATCATTAAGTTTCGTCACCAACGTGGAACCGTAGCTCGAACTTAGCTATCCAAATCTTTATGTGCTATGCATTCTTACATGTCTGCTTGTCCTCATGATGCTTCTCGTATAAAGGGTTAGCCATTCATTTGAATGCTAATCTCATATACTCGCTCCTCTAAGTGACTTATTTTCCTACATCTAAACTCTTGTTTCTCTCAAACAGTCATGCATACTAACTGCTCTCAATATAACTCTACTAGGTTTCTCATGTTTGTATGTTAAATCTTTCCAAGTATGCTTATCCCACTCTGATACCATCTATCATGGGCTTAGTTAGTTTTGGCTAAGTAATGCAGCACCCTTTTGCGTTTGTCTATAAAGGAGGATTGACTTTTCTGAAACCTCTTATGATCCCTTAAGAACTTACAAAAGAGAAGATAAATTAGAGAAAATATTTAATTCAGGATCCACAAGTAACCAATTTAGCAAATACTTCATAAGTAGTGCAAATTATAAATATTAACTTTGCAAGCTCTAAATGGTTGAATGACAAAGGTTCTAAGATAATCCACCATAAACCAAAGTCCTCGCTAGTGCTCACATGATACTACTGTGGAATAACGTAGTGAACCAGCCCTAGACACCCAAAAGGCTCATCAAACCATGTGCCACCCGAATAATTCCTAAGTGCTATTCTAGCTGACACCCCGTGCCACTCTGTGGAGCTAGAAAACCCCTAAAATGGCTATCTAGATGATTTATCTTTAAACAATTTTACCTTTGCACGATTACTATACATAATATACGTTTATAAATAAAAAATAACTATAAAAGTCAACCAAACTAGGCTGTCAATTTTACTATAAATCCTCTACATGCTGTATAAAGTATGAGCATTACATCAAATACCTCATTTACAGTTTTATTCGTGATAAGTTGTCGGGCTAGTTTAACCATAAAAATATTTTCTATCAATTATCTCTCTCTTGAATTGAAAAGAAATTATCAGAATATGTTTCGGTTTAGTTTGAAACCTTCAAATCCATTAGAATCGAAACATTTTGAATACATCCTATTCATCAAAAGTGAATGTAGTTTTATTTAAATGAGTGCAATGCCAATATTTTTCTTTAGAATTGGATCTAATAACACCGTCATTTATAAATTATAATATTGTTTTCATATTGATTTCTTATTTTAAATCTATTTCTACCATTATTTGAAAGTTTTCAACATTAATTTTATGAAAAATGAGACTAAGACCACACTCTCAGCGTGGGTTTGCTCTCTTGGAGAAGCAGAGACATCCACAAGCTTCAAGTCTTGACATCATCCTGGGGAAGACTTCTTAGGAGTGGGCGGCAGAGCCCGAAAGCCTCAAGTCAAAATGCAACTATTTGGTGTAATATAAATTAATATTTCCACCAACTGCGTCCACAAATGAGAAGAAGCAGTGCCAATTAACTGGTCAAAAGGCTCCTAATGATGCAGTCCAAGCACAATTGAGATGCTCACCAATTTACGATCCATGTATTAAGAGCTAAATTGCAGTAAAGCACTCCAAATCACTAACAAAAAGAGAACCTGACCTCAATAGATTGATGTCAATCAAAAACCTTCGACGAAGGAAGAACACCCTCAATATAGACCAAATAAAATACTTCCATATCTTAAAACATCCAAATCCCTATTTATATCTTCATCAATTTTCTTATACCCAACCAATCATTTACAGGACGACAACTCTGATCATCTCGGCAGCACTTGAAGACCAACTCTTTCTGCCATCACATAACCACACAAGCGTTGGGGTTCTCCTCTGCACTCTGTACATAATAGTACGTGGTCATACAAGGATTGTAAGCCTTATATGCCTTGACGAGCTCTGCGATCTGTTCATTAGGATCCTTTTTCTTCTCTTCTTCCCCCTTCTTCGCCTCCTCCTTCTTGGGTTCTTCCTTCTTCTTCTCCGGCTCTTTCGCCGGGCCGACCGAGTCTATCGCGGCGCACCAGTGTTTCCTCAGCTTGCCCACCACATCAATGGGGTCAACCATCCCGATTACAGTCAGCTTCATGTCCTTCATGTCCATGGATATCGAATCGATCCCTATTATCATACAGAATTATAAGTTTACGAGGAAGAATAGTACGGGACACACAGAAAGAGGTCCGATTGATTACCTTGAAGGCTGGAAACTGCTTTCATTGCCTTCTTCTTATCCCTGTCATCGTGGACGTCCACTTTCACCACAACCTTCTGCCATCATACCAAGGAATACATCATGTGTTAGCCGTAACACAGATCCAGTTAAGGAACAGACGCAGAGAGCGAGGTAGAGAAGAAGAGGTCAGAGCTGGAACCTACCTTCGCTTCTGCGGACATCTTTAAGACTCTGAACTGACAGGAGAGATGTACACGGGATTGGGATTACCGGGTGTCTTGGGGAAAACGATATGAGGTAAGCATGTGAGGCAGTCTCGGATTTATAGCGGTACGGGCGGCCAAGTCTTCGTCCTGTGCGAGTCAAAGTCTTCTTGGGTGAGGAAGGTGAGAGGAGGGCTCTTCTTCTTCTGGGCATGGCGGCCGCCGAAACAGTTGTGTAACATAATTAATTCTTTAGCTGATTTATATCATCTAACGATGACTTTGTTGACTCAATTTGTTCTTTCGATCTTGTGGATACTAAATATCTATTTTCTTGAGTGACTCACTTGCCCCTACACCTTTTAACATAAATCCTTTTATTTACCTTCATAACTTGATAATTTGGATTTAAAATATATAATATTTAGATATGACAATAATCTCATGAAACAATTGAAAGCAGATCCAATGTGGCTACAACCATTGCGTATGCTCACGATAAAAGATTTATTTGAGTAATGATTAATCCCAAAAGCTTATGCTTATTTATTTTCAATGATAACGAGAGAGTAAAGATAGATTAATTCGAAAACCATAGACACTTGATTCACACATTCACCGACTTGACAAAGTCAACGCTGGCCAAGTCAATAAGAATTCCACACATTCAAGAAGTGGACCGAAGTGTTTAATTGAGTCTTCCGTTGACCGACCTCAATTTTCTTTATCTTTATCCTTTTTATTATTTTCGGTGGGCCGGAATAATGAAGATTGACGTAAGTGCCAGCCCATCGCCAGTTCAGGCCCAGACAGCTTATGAATCAGTTTGCGGCCGTGGCGTACTCCAATTGGCCGCAAACGAGACCCACACGGAACTGGGACGTGGTTGGGCGGACGTCAGCTTACTTTGACCGGCCACATCACCAATATCTCTAGAAACTAATTGGATGCAGACATCTGCTTCCAATATAATACGGACGCGAAAGCTATCACCGATACGTCCGATTTGGGGTTGCACAGTGGTGTGAAAGCATCACAGTTTGGGAGTGCATGATAGCGTACCAAATGTTTGACTAGTCAAAACGTATCATCCGAATCTCCCAATCTGACTTCAAGTCGAGGAAACGTGAGAGAGAACCATAAAGAATAGGGTGCCAAACATTTCTTTTTCTTTGATTTTTTATTATTTAATGAAAATTATTTTATTTGATAAAATTATACTATTCATATGCGATGAGAGATTAGAAAGAGTAAAAATTGATGACGTATATTGGATTCGACTCACAACTTAATAATTTTAAGTTTTTAAATTGAATTGATGATAAATCTGATATATGTTAATCTTGTTTTTCACATCTTGTCCAAACTTCTTTAAAGTATAAGAAGGAATTATGTGAAATCTTAGTGAAAAGAATTCCCTTTTGGAAAACAAAAATAAGAACATTGATAGGAATTTTAAAAATATTATGCAAGATAGACATTGATAGGAATTTTAAATTGAACAGTGATGGTATTCCAGATATTATGCAAGAATGGGACATTGATAGGAATTTTAAAAATAAGAACAACTTCTTGAATAAAATAAGCTAATTAACTTTGATTTTTCTCGAGTCTTTTGTGTACTTTTCCTCTTTGTCTCATGTTGGAAATTGTTGGTATTTGATTTTGACACCTTGTTTGTGAATTTGAATTTGATTTTAAATTTTTTTGGGGGGGAAAAGCCTACTCTCCAGAATTTTAAAAATAAGAACATTTCTTGAATAAAATAAAAAAAAGATTTTTTTTTCTGAAAATTCATCTTTTGCTTATTATTCGTATTCCTTTCTAATTTGCACCTAAACATATCAATGTCCTATTTTTTCCATGTCTTCTTCGTCAGAACATAAAATCAATCGAAATCGGATCCTACAAATTGTTATTTTAAACGATATATTTTGAAGCTATACACGATCCATTTCTGGTGATATTTCTAAAAGTACTTTTTAATATTTTATATTAAATATTTTGAAATTCAAACTAGTAATTTACGATCACGATCAACATGGTTTTTTGTTTTCCTTTTGTCATTTAGTTGATGCTTACACAGAGGAAAATATACGAGGAGGGTTTGCATACTGCATTAAGATTTACACGGAAAAATATGTTATGCTAAAATGATACCTGAACAACGCAAGATGGGAGGACTGTTGTAGTTAGCGCGTTACGATCAAGTCAATGGAAGATTAGATTAAATATGCATCGGTAATGGTGAGATTATAGGACCGTTGACTAGTCTAAGCTCGTCGTTGGCACAAAATTTGTTCTTGAAAGCGTAAGAAGAAGTAGAATAGATTCCTCTCACCTTCTTGACTCGCAAAGGAAGACTTGTCTGCTCGCAGCATCATTATAAATCCGAGACTCTTACATGCTTGGCTCAAATCATTCTCTCATGCCTTGTTCTTCATCTCGCTGCTCACGTAAGAGGACTAACGTTCCAAGTTGTAGCTTCACAGTAGTAATTCTTATCATCTCTCTCTCCAAATAATATTACTTGATCTGGTTGTAGTCGGATGTGTTGAAGGTGGAGCTCCACGATGACAAGGATGAGGGAAGAAGGTAACGAGAGTAGTTTTCAGCCATCAAGGTAAAAGCTTTGCTCACCTCGCCATTCTTTTCTCGACCTTCGAACTACGTAAGCCATGTTTTCGTGCATGAACTTTAACGTGATTTTATATCATAGCTGGGATCGATTTGATATCCATGGACATGAGCAAGTTGAGATATAGGGTAGACGATCTTTGTAGGCATGATTTAGGGTCTTGTAATTTAGAACTAAGAGATCGATGAGGATGGGAGGTGTGATTGTGAGTGGAGTGAGGAGCACAATTTCTTTTGTTATTCTGAAATATTGAGGTAATTGATTGTTTATTTTCTTTTGCCAATGTTTTTTTTTTCCCTTCTTTCTCGGAATTGAGAAGAAATAATCCGAGCAAGTCTCATTGATGGCAGAGAATTGAGGATTTCTGAGAAGGAACTAATTATCGAGTGGGTATTGTGAGGCCACATCGCATCTCCTTCAGGCATAAATGGTCAAACCTTATCTTCACAAGACTTTGACCAGTTCAAATTAAATAGTCAAGTTGCAATTTATTGGTCTTATTTTAGTTGGTCAACCAGCTGCCTTTACACTTAGACATGGAAGATTTCGATTTTTTTATTTTTTAAGAAAAAGAAAGAATCTATTAAAACTTCATTTTGCAAGTCATCTTGGCGAGTTAGAGAAAAGTCCGAAGGAAAAAATCCTCCCAAACAATATTTCAATTATCAATCCTAACTTTTTTTAGTGATCTAATTGGACACTTGATTACATCATGACAATAGTCTAAAAAAGTATAGAAATTGAATTATAAGAAAAGTAGTTTGATGTCAGAAATGATATGCTTCACCAACCAAGTTGGTTGTTTATCACTTATTAACAGGTCTACTCGAATTTGTAGCTGAGTCAAGCCCTTATTATTGTCTTCCTTCAACCAATCATCACCTAAAAGTGAAGTATAATACATTTTGTCACCAACCCCATAGTTTGGTTAAAAAAAAATTCAATGGACTCAAGAAAATATTGACACAGACGATAAATAGATCGAATATATAAATAGAATTTTATCAAAAACTTAATTCATCACTACTCTTTAGACCTCAGGATGAGAAGAAAAACCTTCTACCGAAGACTCCTCTATGTATCTGTGCATTTGAGGATGCTGAAAACATGAGAATCAAGCACTGGGTTTCTCCTCGGCGCTCTGCACGTACTAGAACGTGGTCATAGCAGGATTATATGCCTGACATGCCTTGACCAGCTCTGCCACCTGCTCATCAGCATCCTTTTCCTTCTCCCGTTCTCCTTTCTTGGCCTCCTCGTCCTCCTCCTCCTCCTCCTCCTCCGGCTCTGATGCCGGCCCGACCGAGACCATCTCGGCGCACCAGTGTTTCCTCACAGCTTGCCCACCACACTCATGGGGTCTACGATCCCAATTACAGTCAGCTTCTCGTCCTTCATGTCCATGGATATCGAATGGATAGCTGTTAGGATACAAAATCACTCGGAGGAAGATTACGAGACACAAAGAGGAACAGGTCTGATTTATTACCTTGAAGGCTGGAAACTGCTCTCATTGCCACCTTCTTGTCCTTGTTATCGTGGACGTCCACTTTCACCACAACCTTCTGCAATCACACCGAGGAATACAACTGTTAGGGATCCAAGGAAAAGAACACAAGGAACTGGTAATTATTGTTGTAGCAACAAATTTTCTATTTTAATGTATTAGAATTGGAACTTACCTTCATGTCAGCTGACATCTTCTTCAAGAACGAGAGGCGTGGGACGAAGGAAAGCTACCACAGTAATGATACCAGGTAAGCAAGTAGAGTCTCATATTTGTTGTATGGGTCAAATGATCTGTCAATTTTATTTAACTTAAATCATTGATCAAAATATTTAAATTAAAATTAATAATTATATACTTATTAAACATTTATAAGTCAATATTAATCTTATATAAAATTAATTGAGATATTACATAGATAATGTTATGAGTAACTAAAATTTTCTTCTTGATAGACTCAAAATCATCTTCCCGGTGAGGAAGGTGAGAGGAGGCTCCCCTTTACTTGGACTTCTCCGACCCTAATTTTTTACCAATGATCGCCATAGTCTATTCTCATCGTTAAAACTCACATTTAAGATTATTAACTCTTCTCTTCTCTTCAATTCACCTATATATTCTGAAAACAGTATACGTCTATATATATATATATATATAATAACCCATTTGTCACCATGCAAGCAAGTGGTAAGTTGTCTAGGCCTTTTTCACCTATTAACCTTATGTGGCGCTTACATAATCAATGATGATTAATTGATTGTGTATTTTTTATTAATATTTATTTTCTGCTGGTGATGAACATTTTAGAGGTAAATCTAGAGTGCCGCTAGATCGGCAGTCCAGGGAAGGACAGCATTCGGGTCTGTTTGGCAATGTGGTGAACTCGGACTGGTGATAGCGACTTGATGTCACTCAATCAATCGACGTTGGTGTCAGCCAATCCGATTTCTAGAGTAGGATCAGTATGCATACCTGCATGACAAAACCTTGGGGTTTTGAATGATTCATTGCTACATGCTTGCTTTTGCAAATCGAAAAAGTAATTAGGGCTGCTCATATATAGAAATTAAGATATGACAAAATAACAGTACACTTTCAATTTTCTTGCCCAAGAATCTCATCTGATTTTTAATTTCTTAATTCAAATTATGCTCTTTACACCTGATTTTTGAATTTTTAAACTAGGCACATCATCCAAATAACGATCCCATGATATGTCGACTTAGCACCAATATAAAGACCCATTTAACATTAGCTAGTAGCTGTTGATGTCAACGTAGATGGTTATACTGTAACCACAATATGGTGATTGGGCGCATGTTTTCACCGTTGAGTAATGGTCGATAATTTCATGTGATCATCTTTCAAATTAATTCCTATGATCCTTTCGATTCATCGGAAAACTATCATGTGCACCCCTAACTTATCTAAGAAAAATACTCATTTATCATTTTTGAGTCTCGAGTGACTTAAGAATTAAAGGATATCCACCACGTCTCCGATGTAATTTTATATTATTTCTCTTTTATCCTATTTACTAGATTTGATTTGGACGCCAACTAAAGTGTTACATCGGAGTTGACGACATCCATCGGTGCGGCGTGGCAGCTGACCATTCAAACTAGGATTCCAGAAAACCACGAAGGAAGCGTAGCAGCTTCCGCACGGCTTCCTCGCAACTTCCAATGACCGTCTATTATATTTATGATAAATTTCCGTCTCTAGGAACACCTCATCCCACGCCTCGTTCCTCGTCTCAACGCTCGGCGTAGAGGGCTAAAAGATGGCCGCAGTCATGATGGTGAGTTCCAATTCTAATTCTCCAACTAATTAGTATCGCGAAACAAGTTTCACGATGCAATTACCAGTTCCTTCTCTCTACCTCGCTCTCCGCTTCTCTTCTTTTTGTCTGAAGCTTGTATGTTCATTCCTTGGTATGATGGCAGAGAGTTGTGGTGAAAGTGGGACTCCATGGTGACAAGGATAAGATCAAGGCAATGAAAGCAGTTTCCAGGATTGCATGTAAAGCCACAGTTCGCTTCACCATTCTTGTCCGTGTGTCCAACCAGACTTTTAAAACGCGTATTTTTCTGTATCCTAACAGACGTTGATTCAGTATCAGCGGACATGGAGCAGAAGAAGCTCACTGTAATTGGGTTCTTTGACCCCATTGTTGTGGTGATCAAGTTGAGGAAATACTGGCACGCCGCAATAGTCCTCGTCGGCCCGGCAAATGAACTGGGAAGAGGAAGGGTGAAGCAAAGAAGGGAGAGGCGGAGAAGAAAAGAGCTGCTAATGAACAGATCGCCGAGCTTACGACGCCATAACAAGAATATTAGAGGGCTCATCCTCCTCATAAGCCAATTGAAGCTTACAGACAATTCTTTGGATACGGTGTAGAAATCAAAAAGATATCCCTCTTGCCTTCAGCTGACCCCCAAGCGCTGACAAGTCTAAAGGAGTACTCGTCGTTGGAATAAATACTCTGCTTAGCTTGTATGTTAAATGAGCCGATTGGGAGTCGATTAAATAAGTTTTGTACTACCATATTGCTTTAAGGGGGCAAGAAAAGATTCAAAGAACAGCAAAATAAATCTGTTTTGTAGCATACGTGAAATAGTTGTCTGTATCACCTCTTCATTCAAATCCAAAGCTCCTGAATCATATATCCAGTAGTCTTCATTGCTTCTTTAGTCACACAACCCGCATCATGCGATCGATTCGAAAACTTTTTCTGATTCGAGGCGAAGGAGACGACCTATATTAAGAGAGAAGAAAAGGTGGAGAGCAGTAAGCTAAACACATTTCGCTGGATCTACATGCATAAGGTAGATCACTGGATCGCCTGAAATGGGAAGATTTCTCAGTGAGCAGCCTTTCCCTTATCTTCTCCCTGGCGACGGAGGACCGGCACGGGAGCTGACCTCACCTTTGGTGCAGTCGACGGTACTAAGAAGCCCACGAGGCACTTGACGATCCTCTTCAGTACCTGCCCCCTCTTTGGTATATACCGCGGACGGTGGCCCGGTCTGGGGATTCGACTCGGCTTGTCTCCTTCGCCATGACTGCGGACTGTCATCGGTAGGAGATCACGGCCTCGGGGATCTCGCTTTTTTTCTCTCTCTCTCTCTTTCTCGCCTATTACTACTCATACTTATAAAACGAAGTGGGTTCTATGATTCTGTGGAAGTTTTCTCGGCAGCTTCTTCGGCGCTCCTTCGTGACGGTTGCTCGATCACCAAGTTGAGATGGGCACTCGGTTGCAAGCAGAGTGAGCAGGAGCATGATTTCGAGGAAGACGCACGGAGGTGGGGGGGGGGAAGAGTGATGCCAAGTGCTTCAAAGTTAGTATAGGTTTCTTCCAGCCTTTCTCTTCCTGTGGAGAGTAGAAAGAATGGGAAGGAAAGAGACTGCAAAGAAACACAAATGTAACCTTAAACCTTGAAATAAAACAAATATAATTCTCTCCACGCGGAAATGCTTAGACGATTATTTTCTTTTTTAGCAGCGGTTTTAAATTCTCATAATAAATAAATAATTCATAGACAAATGTAATATGTATTATTGTATGTATATCGCATTCCAATTATGTTCATAGCTACGGAAATATATAAGGAAATAATAACTTAGTTGATATCCTTTTACTATATAGTTGACGCCTAACGTTACAGGCATTATGTGGTCTACACAATCTTGATAATATATAGTCACCTTAGTGTTAGGTGATCGACACCTTCCTTGCAACATGCTTAATACATTACCATTATATCGTTGGCATTTCAACGTTGCATGGTTGTGTTGGTGGCGTCCAACAAACGTTACCAACCATATCAAAGCTATTGCACAATTTTCAAGTTTGGCATGCACGATTCCACTAGGATCGAAAGAAACATGTAATCATTCTTGATATCAATGCACATCTTCAAGTATAACAATCCTGAATTCAGACTATAAAAGGTTCCCTCAAGCGTGTTTCTTAACATATTGAAAAATTCTAAAGGTTTTTATGCATTTGGCTTCGAAAGACTTAAGCACTTACCGATGTCTCATTTCCTAGACTAACATTAGAATCAAAGAGAATTTATTGGGCACGCTCCTATGCAGTTATATCGGGTTCGAAAATTTGTGGTCTTGATGCTATAGTCTGAAAGTCGACACATCTCGGTCTTGACCCGAAGGCATAAAGTCATCCAGATAACCCTCGTGGTAATTTGAAGGGGTGGTTGACATGGTGTTCAAGTGTCCGTGGTGACTTCCTGAGGCGATCTCAAGAGTGGTTCAAGGTGGGCTCTCATCACCTTGGGGGTCCTACACTAAGGTCAACATTAAGAGAGATTTTTCGACATGACTCCTCCGATGCTCAAGTTAGTATCATAAAGTTCTGGGGTTAATGACATACAGTGAGAGAGATCCAACCTCTGGGTAGGTGTTAAGGTTTAGCTTTATACCTGGGAGGCTAAGGGGACCATTTGTAATAGCTTCAATGTATTCTTCTTATCATTTGTCCACATTGGCAACTAGTCCAAATGACTCCTAGTGGCTTATCACCCATAGAGGCCGGCCAAGTGGGGAGGAGATCTAATCAACCATTAGAGGACCATTGTCCCCAGTGGCCAAAAGGATTAGCCTGAATTGCTTCCCATGGACTGTTGTCCATGGGGCCCGACAAGCCATTACCTCCCCCACGTTGTTGTCGAGTTGAGGGTGATCTGGCCTTTATCCTCCATGTTAGCTCCTTTGTGATGGCCAGTTAGCGAGTTATGAGGCATGTCGTTCAACCTACTCGTTGGTTAGGGTCTCCTTTCACCAATCAAGTTCTGTCAATTTGGATATCTCAAGTACATCAGGTTTGTGCTTCTATCATAGCAAATATCTTGGTGTGGGTTGGATTTTCCAACTCACACATCTCAAGCTCATTGGACCTAGAACCTCTGTTGCAACAAACATGGATCAAATTTCCCGACTCACACACTTCGGGAACACTCGACCCAAAACCTCCATTATAGTGAAAATCTTGGCATGGATCATATTTCTTAAATTATATGCCTCGAGCTCATTTGGCTCAGAGCCTTTACTGTAGAAAAATCTTGGCATGGGTCAGATTTCCCAACTCATATGCCTTGAGCTTATTCGGCATAGAGCTTTCACTATAGTGAAAATCTTAATGTTGGTTGAATTTTTTGACTCACACATCTTGAGCACATTTAGCCTGAAACCTCCATTATAATAGAAATCTTGGCATGGATTGAATTTTCCAACTCATGCACCTTGGGCTCATTCGGCCTGGAGCTCTTGGAGCCTCCATTGTAGTGGAAATCTTAGCATGGGTCGAATTTCCTGACTTGTATGCTTTAGGCACATTTGGCCTAAAGCCTCGATCATAGCGAATATCTTAGCATGAGTTAGATTTTCTAACTTACATGCCTTAGTTTCATTTGGTCTTGAGCCTCCACCATAGCAGATTTCTTAGCATGGTCAGATTTCTCGACTCACATGTCTTGAGCACATTTGACCTAAAGCCTTCGCCATAAAGGATATCTTGGCATGGGTCCATTTTTTCAACTCGCATGTCTCAGGCTCATTAGGCCTGGAGCCTCCACCATTGTGAAAATCTTAGGCTCCCTTCATAGTAAAACTTTATCCCTTCTCTACTATTGCGGATCTTGGGCTTTTGCTATAGCAGGTCTTCATCCCTTCTTCATTAGATCTCGGGCTTCTGCCATAATGAGCCTTCGTCCTTCGTCATAGCGAATCTTAGGCTTCAGTCATAGTGGGTCTTCATCCCTTCTCCACTGTAGTGGATCTCAGGCTTCTACCATAGCGGGCTTTCATCCTTTTTTTGTTGTGATGGATCTCAGGCTTCCGCTATGTTGGGCCTTCATCCCTTCCTCACCGTGGTGAGTCTTCATCCCTTCTCCATCGTGGCGGGTCTGAGTCGCACTGTCATAGTAGGTCTCCTCACTCGTTTTGCTATAGTGGGCTTTAGGGTCCATGCCACTATTATGATCTTCGAAGCGCTTTGCATTTAGGGGCTCTTTAGAGGTGTCTCCCAATTCTAGTGGGCTTTAAGTTTTCCTATCATCAAGAGTCTCCTAGGTTCATTCCAGAGTTGAAACTTGTCTTGATCGTGGGAGGAGAGAGATTGATGGTTCTCCTTTAAATCCTCTTGTTCACCAATAGGTTCATTTTAATCCTTAACTTTTAGACTCTAAATTCTTCAAGACCTCAGGAGCTCCCGTATGGCCTTTAGTAATCATCTCAAAAGGACCAATTGATTTTCATCCTTCATCCTCAACATTAGTCTAACTTCTCATTTCTAAGTTGAGATGTCCTTGCTCTCTTGTACTAGTTCTAAGTCCTCTAATCGATAGTCCATTGAAACCCATGCTTCATCTTCGAGCAATCTAAGGGTAGAGCAAATCAATTCATCCTCTTCAAGGAGTGGGTCTCTTGAGAACCCAAGGGCTCTTCAGGACCTTGAGTCTATGAAGAGCTCTCATGACTTTGACTTGCTATTATTTTGGATCACTTGTGATCTCACTATTATATCTTGGCCAACTTTGAGTTGTATGTTCCTTGACTTGGGTAGCGCCCCTTTGACCTAATCCTTAGGGGCTTATGTCTATCTTATGGTGCCCTCACGGCAGGACTTTGTTTTTTGCTTCATTCAATCATTATGTCATGCCTCTAGTGGTGGAGGGTTTCGCCTTCTCAGATGGCGCTCAACTCATGGCGCTATCTCATTGCATTTATCGAGGAGTGCCGAGGTGCTAGCATCATCCCAATCCACACCCTCTTCTTCTCCTGCTTCCTGCTATGCAAAGGGTAGAGCGGCTACTATTTGGCCACCCGATGAGGTTTCAAGGTGAGAAGCGCTCCTTCGAATAATAAGGGTTAAAAGACATATTATTTTTTCATGATTGTCAACCAAGAGTGGGTGTTTTCCCTCACCTGGTTGGCACATACCATCAACAATACTCTCCCCTTCCTATCGAACGAGGAGGCAGACCATGTATATCACCTAAGGAAGATTCTATCCTCCTTCAAAGTGATGAGAAAGATAGATGAGGATTGGCTAGTCAAGGTAGGCCTCTACCTGGCCCCTTAGGGTATAACTTAAACCTCGCCTTGTTTATTTTGCTTTCAGTTTTAACTTCACACTATGATGCAAATTGTCTCCAAGCATGAACCTTAAGCACTTAAAGGGGTTGGGCTCCGCATTGGGTGCTATGGAGCCCCGTCCGTCTCAGGTGTGTACTTGAGAGTTATTTATAAAGGAGATCGACCTAGCTCGATTGAGCCATGACAGCATCGAGCGGCCTAAGAAAAAGCTCAAGGCTATAGTGTAGAAGGTGTAGTGCTCTAAGAAGGCTTAGAGTGTTGAGAAGGAGTATGCCGCTAAAGGTTCGACTCGGGGATCAGCTTGCTCTCCATCAACTCTTGCTAGAGGTGAAGGCTCCATTCCCGAGGGTTCTATTCGGGAAGTGAGGCACTCTCCATCAGCTCCTAAGGGGGGGCCAAGATCCTGTGATACACTCGGGGAAGAAGGTAGTGAGGCCACAATTGATGCGTGACTTGTGCAAGGGTAAAACCCTTCCCTTTATAGCCTTGTGGATGGTCGACCTTCTCAACATTTCTTTGGGCAACCCACTAAATCCCCGCTAGGAGGGCCTCAAGCAAGACTAAAGGGTGTGGGGCGAGGGTACGATCGTGAAGATGTACTATCGAGGGTCATTGTGCAAAGTAGATATACTATTCCCCCTCAGAGATGTTGATTAATAGTTGCTTCCGAAACAAAGTGATGATAAGCTCATCGCACTTCTTCTTACAATTCTCCTTATGCTAACTTGCTCTTGTCATGTAACACCATCACTACATGATGGCCTTAATCAACCACTCTGAGATGTTGATGTAGTGATTGACCAACTTTTTTTATGATCGACGAGCTTTGAGTGAGTTCAAGGTATTAAAGGTGGGTTGACCCAATTACTATTGCTGATACGGAGACTTAGGTGACAAAGTTTGCTAGCCAACTGGAGGACGCCTAGCAAAAGCTCAAGGATGTTGAGCAGAGATTCAAGGAGGCCAAGCAAAGGCATGAAGATGCAGAGAAAAAACTAGAGAATTTCAAGTAGCAACTAGGGGACACGGGGCGACAATTGGCTAATGTCTATAAATAATTGAAGGATGTTCAATGTGCTAGTCATAAGTGCCCTGCAAGTCAATCATGACAATGATGACACGTATGACACAATATGTACTCTTTTTTTCTTATTATTATTATTTGGTATTTTATCACTTTATCTTGCACGTTGCATATATTGTGATGTTCATGGATCTGTGCAATGAAAATCAGATCATGATAAGATCATGATAATGAAACCGATTTACCTTTAAACACAGACCATAAATAACCTCGATCGTAGGTTACTCGAGAGAGATATCAAGATAATCGAACAAACTGATATACTGTATACTCCATATGATGGAAGTGGTTGATCTCATAGCTATTCGTGTGGGGACAATAGGGATACAATGTAGGTGTTCATTAGAGAATAAGTTTACTGATTGATCTGCTCACGAAATGGTGGATGACTGATGATACCTCATTATCAAACAGTGATTTTGTCGTCCCAATGATATATCTAGTCCTTAGACTGAAGACACTAAGGATATTCTATATAAGTACTCAACTCTTTGATACTGGACTTATAGGTCAGGAAGTTTCAAATCTAGCACAATTAGTCATTGGGAGTGACATCCAACCTTACAAGGACTATTGAGTATCGATAAAGGATCATCTACTCTCGGTGTCATGAGAGGAATATCTTATTGCTTAGACAAATCTCTGGCTAGGGTCATTCGGATTGAGAGAGAAAGAGTACATCATGAAAATCCGATTAGAACAAGACTCGAGTAGAAACTATATGTGTCCTACAACACCATGCACAGTATATGATCTATGAGATATTAGATTGATGAGGGACTATAGGTACATAGCAACTAAGGACACATATATCCAAAGGATTGGATCCCCTTGTATTGTTTGGGGATATGACGCAATGGGCTAGTACGTCCGTAGTCGATGAGCCAAGTGAATTATTATGAAAATAATAATTCACTGAGTCAAAAGGAGTTCTGATAGGTGTGACTCACAACCAACTTGATATTGGGTATAGAGGGTCATACACATATAGTAGATGTTGTGATGAGTAGAGGTTCAGATATAAGATATCCGTTGGAGCCCCTATCTTATTGGATATCCAATAAGCCTCTGAATTATTGGATCATATAGATGAGATCCAATAAGAGCCTATGAGAGATTATTAAGTAGAGATCCAGTAATCTAAGAGGCTTAAGTAATTGGATAGAAATCTAATACCCAAGAAGATAGGATCCATTAGGGTTAAATTGATATGAGACCTATATAAATAGGAGAGAACCAAAGGCCCATAGGCTATGGCTCTTTTGGCTACCACCTTTTATTCTCCTCTCTCTCTATTTCTCTTTCTCTCTTTACTCCTCAGCCAGTAACCCCTAGTTGGGGCATGTAGATAGCAAGAACGATCGATCCCTTCTTGATTGTGCGGTGTGCATAGTAAGTAGATTAGTGCAGTGATTTAATTAGCATTTTTGCAGCCTCTACTATGTGGATCATTACTAGAGAGAAGAACAATAGATATCATTCATCCTCTCCCACAAATATGTAGAACTTTAGAGATATACGATCTCTCTAGGTAACATAATTCTCTTATGTACGCAGTTTTTCGATTTTATAGATTTTGTATACCAATCTTTTGCACGACGATGAAACCTTCTTTTCTTTAAGAAATTTTAGGATTTTATTTTTTGTTCTTCCATTGCATATGTGATATCTGTTAGTCATATGTGCCCAGCAAGCTAATCATATGAGTAATGACACTTGTAATTTGACATACACTCTTTTTTTTACTTATTATTATATTATTAGGTATTTTATCATTTTATCTTGCGTGTTGCATATATTGTGATGTCCTTGGATCTATGTAACAGGAATCAGATCGATGAGAGCACGATAATGAGACTGATTCACCTTTAAACATAAATCCTAAATAATCTTGATCATAGGTTACTTGAGAGGACACCGAGATAACCGGATAGACTGGTGTATTATATACTCATCCATATGATAGAGGTGGTTGATCTCATAGCTACTCGTGTGAGGTACTAAGGATACAGTATAGGTGCTCATTGGAGAATGAGTTCATTAATTGATCCATTTACGGAATGCTGGATGGTTATTGATACCTTACGTTAGACAGCGATTTCGTAGTCCTAGTAGTGTATCTAGTCCTTAGACTTATGCCACTAAGGATGTCTTGTATGAGTACTCCACTCTTTGATACCAGACTTATAGGTTTAGAAGTTTCAGATCTAGTATAGACAGTTATTGAGAGTGGTAGCCAACCTTATGAGGGCTATTGAGTATCAAAAGAGGATCATCTGCTCTCGGTATCATGAGAGAAATATCCCATGTATTCTTGCTCAAACAAATCCTTAGCCAAGGTTATTCGGATTGAGAGAGAAAGAGTTCTCCAGGAGAATCCGATTAGAGCGAGACTCGAGGAGAGACCATATGGGCCTGACAGCATCATGCCCGATATATGATATTTAGGATATTATATGGATGAGGAACTATAAATACATGGTAATTGAGGGTAGATAGGTCTAAAGGATTGGATTCCCCTGTATCGTTTGGGGACTATGACCCAGTGGCCTAGTACATTCGCAGTCGATGAGTCGAGTGAATTATTATGAAAATAATAATTCACTGAGTCAGAAGAAATTCTAACAGGTATGACTGATGTCCAGCTCAATATTGGGCCTAGAGGGTTACACACATATGGTACGTATCGCGACGAGTAAAGGTTCGAATATGAGATATCCGCCGAAGCCCCTAACTTATTAAATATCCATTAAGCCCCTGAATTATTAGATCCTAAGATGAGATCCAATAAGAGCTCATAAGAGATTATTGGGTAGAGACCCATTAATCCAATAGGCTTGGGTAATTGGATAGAGATCAAATACCCAATAGGGTTAGATCCATTAGGGTTGATAGGGGGCCTCTATAAATAGGAGGGAATCATAGACCCATAGGCTGGGGTTCTTTTGGTAGCCACCTTCTATTCTTCTCTCCCAAGAGAGGAGTATCGTTGCAGTCCCTGCTGTGTGGATTATCGCTAGAGAGGAGGACATTTGAACTCCATCCAGTCCTACAGATCTGCAATGATTCAATGATATATGATCTCCTTAGGTACTTTCTTTTTACATATGCAGTTTTTGGATTAGCGGATTTGTTTTTGACACACCGATCTTCGTACGATGAAGGAACCTTTCATGAAAATCTAAGAGTTTTTATTTTTTCTGTTCTTCCGCTGCGTATGAGATGTCGCCCCCTTGGATTTCCCAACAATATCATCTCAGATTTTCCAATAGTGGTATCAGAGCTAGGTTGCTTATGCAAAAGATTAGTTTATAAACTATGTGTATTATGTTCAATTACGTAGAATTATTTTTATGTGATTGCTGTGATTTTTATCAGGGTTTATATATCTAGACTACACATCTTTTCTCTGTTAACAGGTGCTTTAGATTAATGTTTTGTCACCAAAATAGTGTCGTAGAATAGGGAAGAAAGGGCAGCAACTATTGCTACCCTATAATTTTGGCTAAAGGCTACTTGATACCTTGGTCGAGAGCACAATTTGCTGCTCTTGGCTTGGCCAAAAGTAGTAGAGTCGAGAACAGGAAGGGTTCTCTCGACCTACAACTAAGGATTCTTGGTTGTATGGGGCACCTTAAGCAACTAGGGTTTCTTAGTCACCCAAGAGTCCTGGCCTGAGTTGAGAGCAGCAAGGGTGCTCTCGATCTACAGCATGGCATCCCCTGCAGCCAAGGATTCCTGACTGCAAGGGGCACCATAGGCAGTTAGGGTTTCTTAGCTACCTAAGTGTCCCTCGAGGTTAAGACTCTTGGCCACATGGGGTAAGGTGGTAGCTAGGGTTTCCTAGCGGCCCATGCTTCCTTTAGAGCCATGGTTTCCTGACTACAGAGACAACCTTGGGGACTAGGAATCTTTGGCCGCCCAAGGTGATCTTGCGATTAGGGTTTCCTAGCCGCATATGGTAGGGTACCTCAAAGGGCTACAAAATAATTAATTAAAATATTTAATTATTATTATTATCTAGTAGTCCTACATGATGATGAATACATGTGATGTGTGATGTGGATGGATGATCGTAGATTATGTGATGAGATGTATATATATTTTGTGATTATTATTATTGGGGCCTACGAGCCTATATTTTTCTCGTTTATTATCGTGTCTGCATGTTTGTGATTATGATGTAATTACATGAGGAGACAGCAGGAGTGTGGAATGATAACAGGACCCACAAGACCGAGACGGACGATCGCGATGTATAGAGATGTGTCGAGATGCTAATATAATCAACGAGGATGAGATAAATGATCACAGGGCATGGAGATGCGCCGTTGCACACATAGATCTTTATATGAGTGATTTGGCCCATTGGCTCGGGCTTAATCATATGAGGATATAGTCCATCATCATCTAGTATGATTGCTCATGTGATATGTGATTACTTATACACATACTACATATATATATATTTGCATGCGATGTAGATATATATTAAATATGTATGTGTGTGATATATCATATTATGAGACAATCAAAATCCCCTCTCTCGATAACATTAAATCAGTTAACATGAGATAATAAGATTGACCCACGTAATCTTCCATTGTTATAGGTAGAAATTGATTCTCAACATAGGTTGAGTTGGTTGAGTCCCTCGAGGCTCACCTATATTATGATTCGATATCTTACCTACGACATAGATATCTCACTGGTGACATGAGAATATTGTATATTTGGTCGAGTCTCTCAAGGGCATATCATCAAATCAGACTCATCTTATAACGATGGTGATGACTTAACATAACATCATGGTTGGTCGAGTCTCTCAAGATCATAGTGATTCGAAGGTCGAACAGGATAGGAATCACAAAGAGTTGTGATGGCAAGAGTTGCTTACCTTTTCGGACTTAGCATGATTGGTCAAGTCCCTTGAGGTTATGCTAAAATGTCGATTTAATCTCGATCCCCACAAGAGATCTACCCGGGGTCTCCGATTCACATATCGAAGGGAGTTGTATGTTTCACGAGAAAATAGTGGGAGTAAATTAAGATAAAATTATTTATCTTAATTATTTATTTATAAACTCTGTATGTTTTTTTATTTATGTTAGATCTTTATTTTCAGAAAATATCGCTTTCAAATCCCTTACGTGACATACTTGATGTCAACCATCTCACTGGTCCAAATTATAGGGATTTGCTCCTTAACCTGCGAATCATTCTCATGATAGAGAAAATCACATACATCCTTAATACAATGATGCCTACACTAGAGGAAGGGGCAAGCGAGGATGAGATCATTTACTACGTGTAGTACGTAGATGGGCTCCATGACTTTCGAGTTACAAAGATAATATAAAAAGATGGATGCCAAACCCATACTCCTACATCTCCATAAATTATTTAAGAAATAGGGAAGAACTTAGCAATATGAGATATCGAAGAGTCTCTTTTGTGCCAGGATGACTAAGAGAACACAAGTTCAAACCATGTCTTTAAGATGATTGAGTGGATAGAAAAACTCACAGTCTAGAAATGATCCTAGAGAATAACTTGTGTGTAGATCTTGTACTTCAGTCCTTACCAGATTTCTTTTCATAATTCATTATAAATTTTAATATGAATAAGTTTAAGGTAACTCTCCCAGAGCTCCTTAATATATTGAGGGAAGCAAAGAGTACCAGCAAGAAAGAAAAGCTAATTCTCTATGCTAGTGAGACCAGAAAGAAAAAAAGATAGAAAAATCCCTTAAGAATGGCAAGGGTAAGGGCAAACCGGGTAAAGCAAAGATTGCTAAGAATGATCCGACAAAGGACAAAGACCAGTGCATCCACTACGACAAAGACAAGCACTGAAAGAGAAACTATAAAGAGTACCTTGTATAGAAGGTGAAATAAAAGCTTGGAAAAGCTTCAGGTACATTCATGATTAGACTTCATTTGTGAGATTCTTATGATAACACATAGATATTAGATATCGGTAATACTTATCACATCTGTAATTCGTTATAGGTTTTGGCAAAACTTGGGAGATTGGCAAGTGGTGAGATGGAACTCAAGATGGGCAATGAAGCAAAAGATGTCGTAATGGCTATTGGTGAGGTCACCCTACATTTGCTTAATGGAGCTACTATTATATTGAATGTATGCTATTTTGTTTCCTATATTATCAAAAATATTATTTTCATTTTATGTTTAATAGTTAATGGATATAAATTAGATTTTGAGAATAATAGTTGTTCAACAATATCCATGGATATTATTTCCATTACATAATGGCCTATTTATGTCAAATATCACTCCATATATTATGAATGTAAGTGTGTCTAAGAGAAAACAAAATAAGATGAACAATGCATACCTATGACATTGTAGGCTATGTCATATTCATGAAGGAATGATTTAAAAGTTGTTGAAGGATAAATATCTAGATCAATTCGACTATGAATCATATGTGACTTGTGAACCTTACCTTCATGCACAGATGATCAACTCTCCATTTAGTTCCTAGAGAGAGTCATTGAGTTGTTGAAACTCATACATAGTGATGTATGTGGCCCCATGTCAACTCAGGCTATAGGATGTTATTCTTATTTCATTACATTCACTGATGACTTATCCAGATATAAACATATGTACTTGATAAAGTACAAGTCTAAAGCCTTCGAGAAATTCAAGAAATGTAAGAATGAAGTAGAGAACTAGATTGGAAAGAGTATCAAGACTTTTCGATCAAATCGATGAGGTGAGTACTTAAGTACAAAGTTCACATGGTTCCTCAATGACCATGAAATTTTATCTCAGTGGACACCTCTTTATACACCACAGATCACTAGTGTAACTGAAAGAACGAATCATAACTATTAGACATGGTGTGGTCCATTATGAGTTTCGTCAATCTACCCATCTCATTCTAGGGATATACCCCAGAGTCCACAGCTTACCTTCTGAATGGAGTTTCAACTATGTCAGTAATATGGATACCATATGAGATATGAAAAGGAAAGAAGCTCAATCTTAAGGTTCCATCATCATGCGAAGATCAGTGCGTCAAAAATAAATCCACGAATCCAAAACTGTGTATGTAAGAAAGATAATACCTAGGGAGATCATATATCTTTGAGATTCCTGTAGATCCATGAGGTGGATGAATGAGATCAAGCATCATCCTCTCTAGTAGTATCTATATGGTAGGGACTACGACGATGCTCCTCTCTAGAGAGAGAAGAATAGGAGGTGGCCACTAAGAAAAGCCCCAACCTATGGGCCTTTGGTTCTCTCCTATTTATAGAGGCCCCCTGTCAACCCTAATGGATCTAGCCCTATTGGGTATTGGATCTCTATCCAATTACTCAAGCCTCTTAGATTAATGGGTCTCTACCCAATAATCTAGCTCTTATTGTATCTCATCCATGGGATCTAATAATACAGGAGCTTAATGGATATCCAATAAGATAGGGGCTTCGACGGATATCTCATATCTGAACCTCTACTCGTTGCAACACCTACAATATATGTGTGACCCTCTAGGCCCAATATCGAGCTAGTTGTGAGTCATACCTGTCAGAACTCCTTCTGACTCAGTAAATTATTATCTTCATAATAATTTACTCGACTCATCGACTACAGACGTACTAGGCCACTACGCCGCAGTCCCCAGATGATATAGGGGATTCCAATCTTTTAGACCTATCTGTCCTCAGTTATCATGTACCTATAGTCTCTCATCCATCTAATATCCTAAAGATCGTATATCGGGCATAGTGCTATTAGACCTATACGATTTCCAATTGAGTCTCGCTCTAATCAAATTCTCCCGGAGAACTCTTTCTCTCTTAATCCGAATGACCCTGGCTAGGAATTTGCCTGAGCAAGAACACAGGATATTCCTCTTATGATACCGAGAGTGGATGATCCTCTATTGACACTCAATAGTCTTCGTAAGATTAGCTATCACTCCCAATAATCGGCTATACTAGATCTGGAACTTTCAAACATATAAGTCCGGTATCAAAGAGTGGAGTACTCATACAGGACATCTTTGGTATCTCAAGTCTAAGGATTAGATACATTATTGGGACTACAGAATCGCTGTTTGACGTCATATATCAATAGTCATTCAGTATTTCGTAAGCGAATCAATCAGTGAACATATTCCCCAATAAGTACCTGTACTGTACCCTTAGAGTCCCAACATGAGTAGCTATGAGATCAGCCATCTCCAACATATGGATGGGTATACAGCACACCAGTCTTTTCGATTTTCTCGATATCCCTCTCGAGTAACCTATGATCAGGATTATTTAGGATCTGTTTTTAAAGGTGAATTTGTCTCATTATTATGATCTCATCATGATCCGATTCCTATTACAGAGATCCAAGGATATCACAATATACTGTTAGAACCCTCTGTGGATTCTAAGCTTGGGGTTGATCTCTATAGGGGATCGGCCTCCTTGGAACTATATAGGGGTTCCTTCCTCCAAGTTGCTGCACAAAGGCTGCTAAAGAATTGATCTATTCATTGATTAAAAGAGGATGAATATATGGTTATTTATAGGGCTTCTAAGCCCCAACTCCTAATAGGACTCTTACTCAAGACTCCTACTTCTAACCAACTTCTAATTAGGACTCCTTCTCTAGTAGGATTCCTAATTCTAATAGGACTTTTTCCCTAATAGGACTTCTACTTCTAATAGGACTCTTTCTCTAATATGACTTCTACTTCTAATAGAACTCTTTTCCTAATAGGACTCCTACTTCTAATAGGACTCTTTTCCTAATATGACTCCTACGTCTAATAGGACTCTTTTCCTAATAGGACTCATACTTCTAATAGGATTCTTTCTCTAATAGGACTCCTTTCCTAAGAAGTAACCTAACCTTAACCTAGCCGGCCTCTTCACCCCTTTAATAAGGGTCGGCTAGATAGGATTTACATGAATGCCCTTATCAATGAAACTAAATTAGGACTCTCATAGCTAGAGTCCTAACAGACCCGCCCTCTTCAAATCAGCCTTGTCCTCGAGGCTGACGTTCCATGAATTCTGAGAATTTGATCTTCAAGTCGTCGTAGTTCTCCCAAGTGGCATCTTCTGCTGGTAGGTTTGCCCACTTTATTAACACTTCATGGCAGTGCGTCATCGTCCGAGTCACAATTGTCGATCAATAATGGCACTTGGTTGGGTCTGCGAGCTCTCCTTGGGTAGTTATATTTGGTAGATGGCTTTGGACTGCATCTCGTGTTGTCCCAACTTAAGCTTCAAACATGATACATGGAAGACTGGATGGATTCGGGGTGTGCAGCAAGTCCAATTTGTATGCTCTTTGCTCGATGCGCTCCAAAATCTGGTAGGGTCCATAGAACCGAGGTGAAAGCTTCATAGATGCTCTGGTTTGGATTGATGTTTGCTTGTATGGCTGGAGCCGTAGGAAGATCCAATCTCCTACTGAAAATTCTCTTTCGCCTTTGTGTTGATCATATTACTATTTCATCCTTGCTTGTGCTGCAGTGAGATTATCTTTTAGCAACTTCAGCATTTTGTCTCTATCTTATAATTCCCTGTCTACTTGTTCTACTTTAGAGGTGCCCAACACATATTTTGGAATTACAGGGGGGGTCGACCATACATGGCCTCATAGGGAGTACATTTTGTGGAGGATGATAAGTTGTATTATACCACCACTCGGCCTAGGGAAGCCACTTTGTCCATTCTTTTGGTCGGTCACTGGTGAAGCATCTAAGGTATGTCTCCAAGCACCTGTTCACCACTTCAGTTTGGCCGTCGATTTGTGGGTGATATGCCGTACTCATCTTTAATTTAGTGTCTTGTATCTGGAATAACTCTGTCCAAAATTTGCTCGTGAAAACCCTATCACAATCACTTACAATAGATCTCGGCATCCCATGTAATTTTACAATATTCTCCATAAAGATTCGAGCAATACTAGAAGCAGTGTAGGGATTACGGATGGCACAAAAGTGAGCATACTTTGTAAGGCGATCAACCACGACAAAAATTGTACCTTTTCCTTGTGATGAGGGAAGCCCTTCGATGAAATCCATTGATATATCAATCCATATTGATTCTGGGATGGGTAGAGGTTGTAACTTTCCTGACTTACTCTTGTCTCTACCTTTGTGTCGTTGACATATATCACATTGTGCTACAAATTTAGCAATAATATTTTTCATCCCTATCCAATAAAAATTTTGCTTAATTCTTTTATAGGTTCTAAGGAACCCGGAGTGCCCGGTCGTAGGTGTGAAATGCATCTCTTGAAGGATGGTCTTTATGCAAGTAGAATTTGGCACAAGCATAATGCGTCCTTTATATCGCAAGTCCTTTGAGTCCCAACTGTAATGAGCCATAGAGCTTGGTGCTTCCTTTAATTTTGTTATGATTTTACTTGTTTCTAGATTATCTTGCCATTCCCTCCTAATATCCTCAAGGAAGTCGCTGGTCGGAAGTGAAACAGCCGAAAATTCAACTTGCTCGGGTAGCCGTGAAAGCGCATCTGCAACAACATTATCTTTCCCTTTTTTGTAAGTTATTTCATAATCATATCTAAGAAGCTTTGTTACCCATTTTTGCTTCTTAAGTTGTACCAAAAAGCCGCTGCATGCTTTGTGCAAAATTTTCTCCATTCGTTGTGTACAAATTATCGTTACGTCGCCCCCACGTTTCTCGTACAATATCACCTGTTTCCCCTTGCTGTAAAATTTCATAATTAATTTCAAAAAAATTTAGAAAACATCACCTAATGTCGTTAACCATTCAATGCTAAGCATGGCCTCATAATCATCGAGAGAGAGGAGGAAAAAATCTGCAATTATCTCTTGGTCCCAGTAGCAACTTGATTTCACACCCAGGCACTTACGATCACACTTCAAAATTCGTCCATCTGCGACTTTAACATCGAACCTGCTGTAATTCTCAATAGGTAAGGCTATCCGGACAGCAACCTTGCTGTTCATAAAATTATTAGTGCTCCCGGTGTCAATAAGAACGGTGATTGGTTGTTGCTTCAGAAATCCTCCCACTTTCATTGTTTGCGGGTTCGCATAACCGGCAAGGGCATGCATCATAATATCAACTGGCTATTGTTCTTCATCCATGACCTCTTCCTCATGCTCCTGGACCTCCTCCTCCCTGTCTTCAAAAGGTTCAATCAATAGGAGGCGGCCCTTTTACAAATGATGATCGCGGTTCCACGGCTCGTCGCAATGCCAACAAAGACCCTTTGCTGATCGATCACGTAGTTCTTCTCTTGTCAATTTTTTGGGCAGTGAAGGATGGTTGAAAGCAGAAGGGGGTTTATATGTTTAGGTTCTAGGAGTGGTTCTCATCCTTTGAGAATCTTGGTTGAGTCGTTCTTCTTGTATTCGGGCAAAAGAAATCGTAGCCATCACAGTACTGGGCTGTCGTGCCTTAACTTCCCCTTTTATCTCTGACTTGAGTACTTCAATAAATGTTCCTAACAATTGACGGTTAGTCCAATCACGAGCAAGGTAAGATAGCTTCTCAAACCTGGTTTGGTACTCTTGAATCGTAGAGGTTTGTCGAATCTTTGCGAGTTGGCCGTCGATATTTTCATACTCCGTAGGTCCAAAACGGTTCAGCAGTGCATTCTTAAATTGATTCCATGTCAGAGCCCCATGATTATATTTCAGCCAATTGTACCATTGAATAGCATCTCCTTCAAGGTGGATGACAGCAATCTCCACCATAGCATTATCCGACGTTCGGTAGTAGCGAAAGTAACGTTCTGCGCGCGAAATCCACCCCGCTGGGTCTCCTTCTTCCCATCGTGGGAAGTCCACCCTCATGCGTGGCTGAAGCACGTCCAAGGGCTGTCCCTCCTTCTCTGGGGTCCTTTCTAAATTCTCTCCTTGCTGCAGTTTGGTTGGACTCGATGGTTGTCCAATTCTGAATTCTGCAAACAAAGTGCGCAATTTGTCTTCCAAGCGCGATTCAAGCCGTGATTCGATCCGAGATTCCCATGCTTCAAATTTGGCATCAATTGGATCTTGGGAAACCATAGCATATGTCTGTAGATCAGAGATGCCCTTGTCTTTTTTCTGTTGACGGGTTAATGGCATGGGGTGGTGGAAGATTCGGACAATAGATCGGTGATTGAAGGGTTCAGCTGTAATGGTTTACTGTTTTGGGCTGTGGTTTTTGATTGTATTAGGGTTATGAAACTAGGTTATGATGGCTGCATCTTGAGGCTAGAGGAATGCCCTAAAGACATCTTGGTTTGTGGTAGCAAGGTGGCTAGGGTTTGGTAGGTTACGGAGAAGAAAAAAGGACCAAGGTGCAATACCAGATTTTTCGCCAAAAAAATTCCAGCAGTAAAGATGTAATTTTTTTAGAAATTTTCAAAAGAGATTCAAGTAAAACTCAAAGGGGATCTACTGATAAGGAAGAGGTAATATTGTAAAAAATTTTGTAGGAAGAAACGACAGCAAGAGGTTTGGCAAAATTGAGAATCATGGAGAGGTATTATAGCAGATTTTTACGTATAAAGTGCAGCAGATTGGACGTAAAAGATAAGTGGTTTTTATTGAGAATTTTTTGACAAAACCAAAGGGAAAACCACTGTTAGGAAGTGTCAAAGCCGCCATAAAAATTCTATAGAGATTTGGATAGAAAAAACGCAGTAGCAAGATCAAAGAGGCAGTGCTATGCGGCTGAAATTCTGCAGTGCGACTTTCATTGTAGAGATGAAAACTTTGCGACGAAAAGTTTATGCAGCAATTATAGGAACGAATTTTTTTGGATTTTTTGAATAAGGATAACTAAATTACAGCAGCAGTAGGGTAGATAACCAGAACCTGTTGCAATTCACGGGAAGATCAAAGGATGATCTACGGCGGTGGAGATGACGGCGGAATTCAGCGATGATCTTCTAAACAATTGTGGGAATTGCTTTGCGCGGTTGTGGAGGGCTAGTGGATGGCTGTGGAAGGGCAGCGAGATGCCAAGAACGCTGCTCTGATACCAAGTGTTAGAACCCTTCGTGGATTCTAAGCTTGGGGTTGATCTCTATAGGGGATCGGCCTCCTTGGAACTCTATAGGGGTTCCTTCCTCCAAGTTGCTACACAAAGGCTGCTAAAGGATTGATCTATTCATTGATTAAAAGAGGATGAATACATGGTTATTTATAGGGCTTCTAAGCCCCAACTCCTAATATGACTCTTACTCAAGACTCCTACTTCTAACCAACTTCTAATTAGGACTCATTCTCTAGTAGGATTCCTAATTCTAATAGGATTTTTTCCCTAATATGACTTCTACTTCTAATATGACTTTCTCTAATAGGACTTCTACTTCTAATAGGACTCTTTTCCTAATAGGACTCCTACTTCTAATAGGACTTTTTTCCTAATATGACTCCTACTTCTAATAGGACTCTTTTCCTAATAGGACTCCTACTTCTAATAGGATTCTTTCTCTAATAGGACTCCTTTCCTAAGAAGTAACCTAACCCTAACCTAGCCAGCCTCTTCACCCATTTAATAAGGGTCGGCTAGATAGGATTTATATGAATGCCCTTATCAATAAAACTAAATTAGGACTCTCATAGCTAGAGTCCTAACATATACATCCAAATAATGTGAGAAAATATTAATAATCATAAGCAAAGAGATTGACATAACGTGTTACAGGTACCATCACTCGCGTGATTGGTTTATATGACACCTATAACTAGCATGAGCGAGGTTGGAGAACCTAACTCAGGCACTATTTTGAAGACTAAGTCTGTTTAGTTACCTGACACATAAGTTCCTGTTGAAAAATTCAAGGGCGACATCGCATGTGTAGTGGAAGAACAAAGAATAAAATAAAATCCTAGATTTCCACATAAAGGTTTCGTTATCGTATGAAGATCGGTGCATAAAAATTCGTAAATCCAAAAACTGCATATGTAAGAAAGATAGTACCTAAGGCAATCGTATATTCTTGAGAATCCTGTAGATCCGTAAGAAGGATGAAGGATGTCAAGCATCCTCCTCTTTAGTGATAATCCACACGACAGGGGCTGCGAAGATGCTCCTCTCTGGGGAGAGGAGAATAGGAGGTGGCTACTAAGAAAACTATAGCTTATAGACCTTTGATTCCCTCCTATTAATATAGGCCTCTTTGTCAACCCTAATGGATCCTGCCCTATTAGGTACTAGATCTCTATCCAATTACCTAAGCTTCTTAGATTAATGTGTCTCTATCCAATAATCTCTTATTAGCTCTTATTGGATCTCATCTATGGGATACAATAATATAGGGGCTTATTGAATATCCAATAAGATAAGGGCTCCGATGGATATCTTATATCTGAACCTCTCATCGTAATACCTACCATATGTGTGTGACCCTCTAGGCCCAATATCGAGCTGACCATGAGTTATACCTGTTAGAACTCCTTCTAACTCAGTGAATTATTATCTCTATAATAATTCACTCGATTCATCGACTGCGAACGTACTAGGCCACTACGCCGTAGTCTCCAAACGATATAGGGGAATCTAATCCTTTGAACATATCTATCATCAGTTACCATATACCTATAGTCGCTCATCCATCTAATATCCCAGAGATCATATACAGTGCATAGTGCTGTCAGGCCCATACGGTTTTCACTCGAGTCTTGCTATAATCGGATTCTCCCGAAGAGGATAACTCTTTCTCTCTCAATCTGAATGACGCTGACTAGGGATTTGTCTAAGCAAGAACATATGAGATATTCCTCTCATAATACCGAGAGTGGATGATCCTCTATTGACACTTAATTATCTTCGTAAGGTTAGCTACCATTCCCGAGAACTAGTTGTACTAGATCTAGAATTTTCAAACCTATAAGTTTGACGTCAAAAAATGGAGTACTCATACAAGACATATTTGGTGTCTCAAGTCTAAGGACCAGACACACAATTGGGATTACAGAATCATTGTTTAATGATAGGTATCAATAACCATCCAACATTCGATAAGTAGATCAATCAATGAACTCATTCTCCAATGAGCACCTATATTGTAATCTTAATGTTCCAACACGAGTAGCTATGAGACCAGCCACCTCCATCATATGGATGGATATACAGCACACCAATATGTTCGGTTATCTCGATATCCCTCTCAAGTAACTTATGACTAGGATTATTTAGGGGTTGTGTTTAAAGGTGAATCAGTCTCATTATTATGATCTCATCACAATTTGATTCCTATTATATAGGTCCAAGGACATCACGATATATATCTAGATAATGTGAGAAAATATCAATAATTATAAGCAAAGATATTGATGCAGCGTGTTACAAGTATCATCACTCACGTGATTGGTTAAAGTATCATATCCTCCTGAGTGATATGTGAGACATATCAATAGAGAAGGCACTCAAGATATTGATCTTTAAACTTATGAGGAGGCTATTATGAGCATAGACTTTGGGAAGTAGTAAGAAGTCATGAATTCAAAGATGGATTCCATGTACTCCAACAAGGTTTAGAACCAAGTTGATGCACCCAAGGGTATCATACCCATTAGCTGCAAGTAGGTCTTCAAGAAAAATATCGGAGTAGATGGGAAGGTAAAGACCTATAAAGCAAGACCAGTGGCTAAGGGATATCGTCAAAAACAATGTGTTGATTATGACGAAACCTTCTCACTTGTAGCCATATTAAAATCCATCTAAATTCTATTAGCTATTGTAGTATACTATAATTATAAGATCTAATAGATGGATATAAAAATTGTGTTCCTGAATGGTATCCTCGAGGAGGAGGTATATATGATACAACTTGAGGGATTCGTGTTCAAGGATAGTCTAGATAAGGTGTGCAATTTTCTTAGGTTCATCTATGGACTAAAGCAAGCTTCCTAAAGTTAGAACATAAAATTTGATAAGACGATCAGATATTATGACTTCGTTAAGAATGAATATGAGCTTTGTGTACAAGAAGACAAGTGAGAGAGCTTTTACATTTTTGGTATTGTATGTGGATGACATTTTAATCATTGAGAATGATGTAGGAATGCTCTCCACAGTAAAGATTTAGCTATCTAGACACTTCTTCATGCACTTAGGAAAAACATCCTATATATTATGGATTCGGATCTATAGAGATAGATCCAAAAGAATGCTTGATTTTTCCGAGTCTAAGTACATAGACACCATTGTTACAAGGTTTAATATAAAAAATTTCAAGAGATGTCTCATACCGATAAGACATGTGATATCGCTTTTTAGTAGTATATCTCTAAAGACTCCTGAAGAAAGGATAGATATAGATATGATACCCTATGACTCAACGATAGGGTATATCATGTATACTATGCTTTGTACCAGGCTTGATATAGTATATGCTTTGAGTGTCATGAGCAGATATCAGGCGGATCCCGGCTTGGAATACTGAAAATTAGTAAAGTGCATCTTTAGGTACTTGAGAAGGACTAAGGATTTTTTACTAATATATGGAGGAAGTAGCCTCAAGGTTGAGGGCTACATAGACTCGAGCTTCCAATCCGATATCGATAATAGTAAGTCTAATTTAGGGTATGTGTTCACCCTGAATGGAGGAGCAGTATGCTGGAAGAGTTCAAAGTAATATACTACTGCTAACTCGACCATAGAGGCGGAGTACATTGCTGCGACAGAGACAGTAAAAGGGAGTCTGGATGAAGAAGTTCATCACAAATCTAGGAGTTATGTCAGGCAAAATTCCCTTGTATTATGATAATTACGAGGTGATTGCTCAAGTGAAGGAACCTAGATCTCATCAGAAGTTAAAACACGTTCTGAGGAGGTTCCACCTAATAAGAGATATCGTGGCATGAGGAGATGTAGTAATTGAAAGAGTTTCATCCGAAAATAACATTATAGATCCATTGACAAAACTATTATCTTATATTGTTTTTAAGTGTCATAGGAGTTTGATGGGGATTAAACAGATAGGTGATTGGCTTTAGGTCAAATAGGAGATTGTTAGTCATAAGTGCCCTACAAACTAATCACATGAGTGATGACACATATGACATAACATGCACTCTTTTTACTTGTTATTATTATTTGATATTTTATCACTTTATCTTATATGTTGCATATATTTTGATGTCTATGAATCTATGCAATGAGAATCAGATCGTGATGAGATCACGATAATGAGACCGATTTGACTTTAAAGATAGACCATAAATAATCCCGATCATAGGTTACTCGAGAGAGATATCAAGATAACCAGATATACTAGTGTGTTGTATACTCATCCATATGTAGAGGCAGCTAATCTCATAGCTACTCGTATGGGGACACTAGGGATATAGTGTAGATACTCATTGGAGAATGAGTTTACTAATTGATTCGCTCACGGAATGTGGATGGTTGATGATATCTCATTATCAGACAACAAATTCATCATCCTAGTGGTGTACTTGGTTCTTAGACTTAAGATATCAAGGATGTCCTATATGAGTACTCTACTCTTTGATACTAGACTTATAGGTCTAGAAGTTCTAGATTTAGCAAATCGGTCATCAAGAGTGGCAGCCAACCTTATGAGGGTTATTGAGTATCGATAGAAGATCATCCACTCTCGGTGACATGAGAGAAATATATCATGTGTTCTTGCTCAGACAAATCCCTAGCTAAGGTCATTCGAATTGAGAGAGAAAGATTTCTCTGTGATAATCCGATTAAAGCGAGACTTAAGTATAAACTATATGGGCCTGACAACACCACGCCTACTATACGATCTTTAGGATATTAGATAGATGAGAGACTATTCTCCTCTCCCTCTCTTCTCCTCAACTAGCAGTCCCTAATTGAGGCGTGTGGACAATAAGAAGGGTTGACCCCTTTTTGATTGCGTGGGTCGCATAATGAGGAGACTGATGCAGCAATTTGAGGAGCGTATTCGTAGCCCTTGTCATGTAGATCACTACTATAGAGGAGGACAATAGATCTCTTTTATCCTCTCCCACAGATCTGTAAGAATTCAAGGATATACAATCTCCCTATGTAACACAATTCTCTTATATGCGTAGTTTTTCGGTTTCGTAGGTTTTGCGCACCAATTTTTTGCACAATGATGAAACTTTCTATTCTATGAAAAATTTTAAGATTTTTTTTTCTATTCTTCTACTATACATGTAATGTCACCCTAGATTTCCCAACACAAGGGGGGCAGTCACACCATGGAGGACCAACTATTAAAGATCTCTTGAGAGTTAGGGGTGGTGAAGATCGAGGCTCAGGAGGCAAAGGAGGTGCTGGAAGATGAGCAATGCCAAATTTCCGAGCAGGAAAGGGAAACGATTACCACCTACAAGGAGTCGGTTGGGTTCCAAAAGGGCCTAGTGAGATTGGGCCAAGTCTCATACTAGTTTGGGTACATAGTCATCTTGGCTCACTTTAAGGTGAAGTACCTATAGCTAGAGGTGGAAGAGAACCCCTTCACAGATCACCCCAAGGATGATAACATGTCGATGGCGGTGGACGTTCCCTTCGATGACGGCATTGACTCATCTCCTTATCCAACAACTTGATCGCCTATCATCTTTGGTCCTCTTTTTGTAGTTAGATCGGTCCTTCCAACTTGCCTCTAGCATTACATTTGTATGGTTTTTTTTATAGGTTTGGACTAGTGTTCAGTTGTGGGTGCTCGACCTAATAACAATGTAACTACTTTTGTCAATCAATGAATTTCCTTTTTATCATATACTTTGTTTTAATGAGGTATATGCGGATGATATGTCAGGCCCTGTGGACCTAGTCATGCTCAAGGATGGTGGTCACCAAGGCACTTGGAGCTTCTAGAGGTAGAATTTTTTTTCAAGTAGGCAATGCGCCAACCCTTGCAATGCTTCACCCTCTGTGATCTCGAGGTGATATGTCCTATCTCAAACTACCTTAGCGACTCGAAACCTCCCCTCCTAGGTTGGTGCTAGCTTTCTCCTCGGGAGCCCATCGATTCATTGATCTTAGATTTTCAAAGCACCAAGTCCCTGACACCAACCTTGCATGGGTGAACTTCATAGTCATAGAGCTTTGCCACCACCCATTTGTATCTCAGGGCTCGGAGATATGCTTCAACCCTAACCTCGTTGATTAGGTTTAACCCAACTCAAAGTCCTTCAGATGTAGCTTCATTGAAATTTTCTACCCAAGGAATCGAGAAGGCTGTCTTGGGGATGACTACTTCGATCCCAAATGCTAGGCTAAATGATAATTCACCCAAGCTAGTCCTGGGTGTGGTGTGGGATGCTCAAAGGATGCTTAGTAGTTTATCAATCCAAGTACCCTTCGTGCTGACAACCCTCTTCTTTAGGCCCTTTAAGATGGCTCGAGTGGTGACCTCGATTAGTCCGTTGGTTTAGGGGTGAATCATCGAGCTGAACCTCAGTTGGATTCCATAGGCCTAATAAAACTCTTTAAATTTTGTGTTGCTGAACTGAGTTCCATTACCAGTGATGAGGGTCCTTGGGATTCCAAAATTGGTGATTATACTCTTCCAAACAAATCCTTCAACCTGCTTCTTGGTGATAGGCACTAGTAACTCAACCTCTACCCACTTCATGAAGTAATTTAATCCTACAATAAGGAATTTGCACTGGCCCGATGCTAGTGGGAAGGACCTTAAAAGATCCACTCCTTATTAGGTGAAGGGCCATGACTTATTGATCAAGCTTAAAGGGACTACTGGCTGGTGCTATACCCAAGCAAACCTCTAGCATCATTAGCACCTCTAAGCATAAGCTATTACATTCTTGTGTATAGTTGGCCAGTAAAAGCCCTATCGGAGAACCTTGAAAGTGAGGGTGTGCCCCCCTATATGTTCTTCGCAGATCCCTATGTGCACTTTAGCTAGAGGCCCCTTATGTTGATAGGCGTCAGAGGACAGGTGATTGAATGACCTATGTTACAAATGATCATTGACTATGCAATACCAAGCCTGGTAGTGTATGACTCTTTGAGCTATAACAGGATTAGTGGGGAGCATCCCATTTCTCTTGTAGAGTAAGTTCTCATCCATCCAGCTCAACCCTTCCTTGGTTGTTGAGACATTGCATCCTTAGATAGTTTAGGTAAGAAGCACCTTGACCATCAAATTGTTTTCTCCTAAGAATTGGGTTAAGGCTAATTTGGCCAGTGCATCTGCTTGGGCATTCTTCGCCCAAGGAATCCTCTACTTAATGAGTCAGAGGAAACAACACACGAGCCAATGCACTTCGACCAGGTACTTTGCTATAGTGACATCCCAAGCTTTGTAACTTCCATCGACCTAGCTAATGACTAGATGTGAGTCATTAAACATGTCCAATTCCTACACTTGGAGTTCTCAGGTAAGCCAAATCTCTGACAAGAGTGCATCATACTTAGCTTCATTATTAGTGATCTTGAACTCAAATTGAAGGGTGGCAAGGGGCTTAGCTCAAATATGAAATCTGCCAAAGCTTGAGCCTTGATAGAGATCCTTGGGATGTATTAGATGTCAAACTCTCCAAGCTCCATCGACCACTTCAGCATCCATCTCGAGATATCAAATCGTGAGAGGATTTGCCATAGTGGTTGGTTAGTGACCACCCATATTTGATGCGCTTGGAAATAGTGGCACAACTTCCTTGTCGCCAATACCAACATGAAATCTCTTAATGGGGGAGTAGCACTCGTCAGGCCGTTCAGCATGTGGTTAACATAATATATGAGTCGTTGGGTTCCTAAGTTTTCTTACAGTAGCATCAAGTTGATGGCCTTCGATGGTCGTGAGGTACAAGCTCAACACTTCACCCGAGGTGGGAGAAGAGAGCTGTAATAGTCAAGTGAGGTAATGCTTCAATCACTCAAATGCCTCCTGGCATGCCTCGATTTATAAGAAGCCCTTCAGGTTTTTTAACGCTTAGAAGAAGGGTAGGCATATGTCACCCAACTGAGAGAAGAACTGACTGAGCATCACTAATCGGCTCGTTACTTGCTCCACTTCTTTTATGGACCGAGGCGAGTGTATCTCGATTATGACTTTCGACTTTCTCAGGATTTATATTTATTCCCCTTTGGTGACTAATAAAGCCAAAGAATTTTTTTGAACTGATCTCGAAGGTGCACTTAAATGGGTTAAGGTGCATGTTGAACCTTTCTAGGATTTAGAATGTCTTGATGAGGTCTATCAAGTGTGCATCAGACGTTTTGCTTTTGATAATCATGTCGTCCACATACACTTCCATGTTTTCCTAGTCTGATGCTAGAACATCTTGTTCATCATCCTTTAGTATATTACTCCTATATTATTTAACTCAAAAGGCATGACCTCGTAACAATATACATCTTAGTTAGTAATGAAGGATGTGTGCTCCCAATCCTGGGTGCTATCTTAATCTAATTGTAATCCAAGAAAGCATTCATATAAGTTAGGAGTTCGTGACCCAAAGGTGGCATCTACCAATTGATCAATCTAAGGGAGGGGATGGGAGTCCTTAAGATAGGCTTTGTTGGGATCGATATAATCAATGCACATCCTATAGTTTTCATTAGTTTTTTTTTTAACTAATATGACATTGGAAAGCCACTGGGGGTATTGAACTTCAGGTAATAAACCCCACTCCAAACAACCTATACACCTCATCACTGATTACCTATTGGCACTCAGGAGTGAACTTGCGAGGCGTCTACTTCACAGGCCAGGCCTTGGGGAAGATGTTCAAATGATGCTAGGCAACATCTGGGTCAATGCCTTAGTCCGAGCATAGATTCATCGATGAACGCATACCAAAGTTGGATAGGGGTTCATCTTCCTTTTGCCTTAGTCCAAGTAGCATTGTTGCGAACGGCCTCAAGCATACATTCACAAAGAAGTGGAGCTCAAATTCTTTCATGAGTTGAGTGAAGAATGCCACTAAAAATGGCTTTAGGCAATCGTACCATTCTTGCATCATGCTTCTCATGGTGGTTAGAAATACTCAGTACATCAGAGCATCCAAAGTGCTATATAAGAACATTTGAGCTTTGAAGGCCATAGTATACTCCAGGAGCTACCATCGAAAGCCTCCAATGATAGGAGGCGGAAGTTGGTTGGGAGTGGTTCCTCTTGGATACTTTGAATGAATGGGGAATGACCTAAGATGGGGTCATTTGCTTACCCCTTCAATTGTTGGAACACTTGCTTCACCTCATCTAGGTGCTGATTCATCGACCATAGTTGTACTCTTAATAAGTCATCCATCGAGTCAGCTAATTGGGTCTCCAACTTGGGCAAAGCTAGCCCATGATGTGAGGGTACACTAAATTCCACCATCGAGGAGCATGGTGCTCCAAGTGGTATTTCAACCAACTAGGGGCAGTCTAGGGTCGTCGGCAATGGATCAATCAGGGGGACTTCAAGGGGTGCAAGCGCAAGCAATGGTTGAGCCACTAGCCACAACTATGTGTGAAGATTGAAGAGTAAAATGAATTGATTCAATATAGCTGCATACATAGTTATTTATATGAGAGGATTCCCTTAACAAACTAGGGAGGATTTTCCTTAACAACCAAGCGGGATTTCCTCATACAGTTTGAGGAAATCTTATCTGCTATCATGCCCCAGCAAGATGGCGCTCCTATCAAGGATGCCAATCTTAGACCGATGTAACAAAAATGGTTTACGAGCAAGAGGCTTCGTAAATGAGTCTGCTAGTTAATCAGCCGTGTGTACATGAGAGACACTTAGTTGATGCCAGAGAACTTGATCTCGCACAAAGTGGAAGTCGATGGCAATATGCTTTATGCGAGAGTGGAACACTGGATTGGCGCATAGATATGTAGCTCCGATATTATCGTAGTAGATTGTAGGAGTAAGAGTAGAGTTGATGTTGAGTTCGTTGAGTAGATTTGTTACCTAATTAAGTTTTGCAGCAGTGGTGGCGATGGCACGGTATTCAACTTCAGTTGTTGACCGTGCAACTGTCTTTTGCTTCTTAGAGCTCCAACTGATCGGATTAGCTCCAAGAAAAATAATATACCCCAACGTGGATGTTTTGTCATCAAAGTTACCTGCCCAATCAGCATCGGCAAAAGCATAGAAATGAAGTGAGGAGTGTTTGTGGAGAAAGAGACCGTGATTAATCGTCCCTTTAAGATATCACAAGATTCGCTTGACTGCAAACCAATGCATAGCAGATGGCCGATGCATAAATTGTGATAACTTGTTAACAGCAAATAAAATGTCAGGATGGGTGAGAGTTAAGTACTGTAAAGAGCCAACTGCTTGTCAATATTGAGTAGGTTCTATAGCAGGACTTCCATCACATAGTTTGAGTGATGAAGCAGAGAGAGGAGTTATAATCTCTTTTGCATCCTGCATATTTGTCTTGGATAATAAATCTTGAATATACTTTCTTTGTGATAGAAACAAACCTGAAGGTGTGTATGTTGCTTCTACTCCCAAAAATTAGCTCAGGGTGCCTAGATCTTTAAGGAAGAATCGATCTGCTAATTGCTTGATGAATGCCTGAATCTCTATAGGAGTATCACCCGTGATAATAATGTCATCTACATACACCAGAAGATATATAGTGCCTCTATGTTGACGTCATAGAAATAATGAGGTATCGGACTTGGAATTGATGAAACCCATTGATGTTAAAAATACGCCAAGTTCATTATACCAGGCTCTTGGAGCTTAATGAAGTCCATAAATAGCTTTTTGTAGTTTACAGACATGCTTTGGATATTGTGGATGAACGAAGCCAGAGGGTTGCTACATGAAAACATCTTCAACTAGAGTCTCCTGTAAAAAGGCATTGTTAACATCTAATTATCGTATATGTCAATCTTTTGAGATAGCCAAGCTCAAGATAAGACGTATTGTTGTGGGTTTGACAACCGGGTTGAATGTCTCTGTGAAGTCAACACCAGGTCATTAATGAAACCCTTTGGCAACTAAACGATCCTTTATTCTAGCAATAAAGATCCATCACCCGATGATGTTTTGCTTAATTCGAAGACCTATTTACACCATGAGATGTTATGTGTGTGAGAAGAGAGACTAGGGTCCATGTAGAGTTATGAAGAAGAGCATCATATTCTTCATTGACTTTACTTGCGCGAGAAAGATTTTTAGCTTGATTAATTGTGGTGGGTTCACTAGCCTCATGGGAAGAGTTCGTTATGGCATGTAGATCAAGAACTTGACGTGGTTTAATAATACCACTTTTGGAGCGTGTTATCATATGATGGCTAGGAGCTATAGAAGTGGTAAGTTGAGTTGTTGGTATAGTCGGTGATGAGTTACCGAGATCAATCGGACTAGTCTGCGGTACTTCAATAGCACATGACGAGGTAGTTGAGGGTATTGCTTTATTAATAGGGGAAACTTGTGAAGAAGGAATTAGAGAGATAATGGGGGAGTGAGGAGTTGTTGAACAGGAGAAGTGTACTGACCAAGAGGGTTAGGATTAGATGGTGTTGTGGGAGGTTCATGTGACGGGGTTGAGGAGATGCCCCAGTGATGTTTGTTTGTCGGAGTAGCTTGCACGGTAGGGTACTCATGATTTTGAAAGGGAAAAGAAGACTCTACAAAAATAACTTATCATGATAGAAAGACTTTTTGAGTTAGTGGTTCATAACACCGAAAAGCATTATATTCAAGAGAGTATCCAATGAAAATGTAGGGCTTAGATCGTGGTGTAAGCTTATGTGAGGCATAAGGACGAAGCCACGGATAACATAGACAACCAAAGACTTTGAGTTTATGAAGGTTTGGAAGTTTGTGAAATAGTTTCTCAAATGGAGACTTGTATTGTAAAAGGAGCATACGATTAATGAGATAGACGCAATAGCTTCAAAGGTCACCAAAAAGTTGATGGCAAAGAGGCTGATGTGTAGAAGTGTGAGCCTAGTTTCAACTATATGTTGATGTTTACGCTTAGCAGAACCAACTAATTGGGGAGTATGAGGGGGTGACTTGAGGTGTTGTATACCACAAGCTGTGAGATAGGATGCGAGGGCTTGATATTCACCTCCGCCATCAAAGTAAACTGTTTTAATGGAAGACTGAAAGAAATTCTCGACCAACTTTCTAAAGTTGGTAAAGACTATTGAAACTTTAGATTTATGACGGAGAGGATATAACCATGTGTACTTAGTGAATTAGTCAACAAAAATGACATAAAATTGAAACTTGTCAAAAGAAAGGGTTGAGGCAGGACCCCAAACATCAGTATAAATAATTTTAAAAGGTTGAGAGCAAGATATCGAAGATTTTCCAAAAGGTAGTCGATGACTTTTATTGCTACGACAAGCATCATAATAAGTTAAAATATTACTAGTAGTAGAGGTAGCAAGTAAATAATAAGAAAGTAACTTTTGCTGAATAAGGGATGAGGGATGACCAAGATGTCGATGCCACACATCAACTAGAGCTGCAATGGAAGAGTGAACATTGGGGTGGGTTATTTGCGAAGCGGATGGCCACTCATAAATGTTGTCTTTGTTCTGGCCTTGGACTAAAGATGCCCCCGTGCTCAAATCCTTAACAAGAAAAGAGTCAGGAAAAAATTCAATTGAGGTATTATTTTACTTGCAGAATTGAGAGACAGAAATGAGGCTTCATTTAATGTGAGGTGCACACAAAACATCATCAAGTGTGAAGGTTGTAGTGAGTGAATTAAGCATTATGGAATCAGTATGAGTGATAGGAAGTCCTTTACCATCACCGATGATAATATCCTCATCGCCGTCATAGTTTTTGTGGACAGATAAGTTCTGAAGATCGAAGGTGATGTGATGTGATGCACCAGAGTCCACAATCCAATTGAACTGACTAGTTGTCGGAGTAGTCATAAGATTGACTTGAGGCCACTGTGTTGGAGCAAGGAGTCGAGGTCGAGAGCGACAGACTTTCGCGGAGTGTCCGACTTTATCACACGACCATTTATTCGACATGGCGCGAGGTCGAGGACACCAGGGCCCGATGATTATAGGGGTTACCACCTTGACGATGAGGATGAAAGTGTTGATACTGTGGATGAGAGGGGTTTGGTGTGGAACCCATAGGGTCAAGAGGCAGCTTCGTCGGACTTTGATTGACGTGCTTATTGTATTGATTGCTCTTCCTCTTGGATTTATGACTGACTTGAGCTGTGATAGTTGGTCCGGGCAACCTGTCATCGTGCTTCAAATATGTCTCGTAGTCAGTCAACTTGTCATAAAGTTCTTCGAATGATATTGGAGAGTCGCGTGCCCGAATTACGGCTGCCAATTCTTTGTATTCGTCCCCTAGGCCATTAAGGGTATGGACGAGGACTTCTTCACTGAGGGAATGACCTATCAAAGCCAAGTCATCGATGATAACTTTAATATTTTGTAAGTAATCAGCAATAGTACTTCCCTCTTGTTTCACTTTCATCAGATTGGATAAAAGTCCGAGCATGTGAGTACGTGGGCGATTTGCCAATGTGATTTGCAACCTGGACCATGCTTCTGTAGCAGTCGTACATGAAGATATTAGTGGGGTGATGGACCCAGTGACCGAGGCTTGAATGGCTTGGAGGATGAGGCGATTTTGACATAACCACAGTTTGTGAGCTGGATTTGGTATTGGATCGGGTTCTCCTGGAATGTTGAGTACTGTAGGCGGACAATGGAGAGAGCCATCGATGTAGCCTAGGAGGTCATATCCAAATAGAAGATTAGAAAATTATGCACGCCAAGATGCGTAGTTTCCACCTTTGGATAATTTAAAAGAAATGAGTGCTGCAGCATTGATAGTGATAAGGCTTGGAGGTTGAGAAGTGGTATGGTTCCCTGCATGGGCCACGAATGGAGTATTAGAGGTAGATGATGAAGACATTTGAGGATACACTGATGTCAATCAGTTGTGAAATCTATCGGATGGAGACTGTCGGATGTGGACGACTCGTAGCAAAAGGTGCTAAAGACCACAAGTAGGGGTGGCAATTCTTGTGACAGTGATACCTCAATGATGCAGAGAGCAGCAGAATGGGACCACAGTTGCCATTGGGAAGAAAAGGAATTAGAGAATAGAACGACTGGCCAATTTCTGTCGACAGATGTGCTACGGCTGCAGATCCTATGGTGCGGATGCAACTTCCGTGAGTCGCAGATCCTCTGCAACGGGGCTACAGAGGCAGGGTAGCATAGTAACAATCTGATTTCTCCCAATCAAAACTCAACCTTTCGCGATCTAACACCACGTGAAGTCGTTCCAAGTTCTGCCCAATTGAAATCGTCGTTCTTCACAATAGTAAGGCAGGATGTTGCCTCGTCGTAGCAGTACTCGAAGGGAAGATTTGGCACGGGAGAAAGAAAAGAGCAGCGGTAGCAATGGATGCCGAGGTCGGCTCTTCTCGTGTACGTTTCTTCGCGTGCCGGCGAACAATGGCGATCGCAGCTTGTAGATCACCGTGGTGAGGCAACGAGGAGGAAGAGATTGCTAGCCAGGGGATAGCGGCGGCGATGGGTTGTGTGGCCCGATTGAAGCAAGCGGTTAAGGTCAATGCTTGCAAGGACTCACTACGGTCGATTGAATTATCACTACAAATGATCTTTCTATGCAGCAAATGCAGCAGAGAGTTTCGATTCGATGCAACTGGTGGACGGCGTCGCGAGGGCTTGCTTGTGATCGGCCGGGAGGCTATCTCACGCCTATTGCGGAATGGGCGCAGATGAAGTCGAGGAAGAAGCAACGATTCATTGTGGCGTCGCGGCGTTGATAGTGACGCAGGCGAGAAGAACACAGTGAGAAGAGAAAATTTCTGCCGATGGCTTACTACAATCAACTGGGTGTCGCTGTGGTGGAGTCCCATGAGATCTAGGGGTAGGGAATCTGCCGGAGAAGAAAGCGAACACCGATCACAAGAGAGGAAAGAAAGACTCCTGGATGTCTCCGCTGTCCATTGGTTGGCACAAAGAGCGAGAGGAGATGCTATCTCATGGTTGGGAGGAGATGATTATTGGCCGGAACAAATAAGAGAAACCTTCCAGCCCATGAAAGCAGAGGAAGGAAATGCTGCCGAACTTGGAAGGTGGCAGGGGTGAGGATCAATTGCTGTCGTCGGACAGCGAGAAAAGAGCTTGCTCTTGGGCAAGCCTCTCTGATACCATGTGAAGATTGAAGAGTAAAATGAATTGATTCAATATAGCTGCATACAGAGTTATTTATAGGAGAGGATTCTCTTAACAAACTAGGGAGGATTTTCCTCAACAACCCAGCGGGATTTCCTCATACAGTTTGAGAAAATCTTATTCGCTATCACTATGTAGGGGGCACTACCTGTTGAGCTAGTAATGGTAGGAGTGAGGTGATGGCTTGCATCATGTGAGGGTTTGCACCTAGTGTGTAAGGCTTAAAAAGGATTCAGCGAGAATGATCAAGTGCCCCACGCTCGCCCCCATAGGCCAAGGTCATTGAATAGGCACCAATAGCACCTCGGGGTTTGGGTCGAGGTAGATGCATCCACTTGAGGGAATGAGGGTTATTGTCCTCCTTATATAAAAGTGTTGTGTGAGCAGCAATGCTTAGTGTTGTGTGGGTAGCAATGCTTCCTTGCTAGAGTGCTCATTGAGGAGGTTTGTCGATGGATGTTCTTGTGACATTTAGATTTTTCTTCTAGTACAAAAAGATTATGGTCTTGATGTAATTGACCAAGAGTCGACATGGCTTGGTCTTCACCCGAAGGCGTAGAGTCATCCAAGCAACCATTGTGAAGATCTGACAAGGTGGTTAATGTAGCGTTGAATTGTCCGTGGTTGCTTGGAGGTGGCTTTAGAGGAGTCTTTGGCTTCCTGAGGTAGTCTTGAGACTGGTCCAAGGTGAGCTATGATCGTCTCGAGAATCCTATACTAAGGTGAACATTGAGAGGGATTTTTTGACCTGACCCCTCTTATGCTTAAGTTAGTATCGTAGAGTTGTTAGGGTGAACAACATGCAATGAAAGAGATCCGACCCTTGGGCAGGTGTTAGGGGTCAACTTTTTTATCTAGGAGGCCAAGGAGATCATTTATAACAGCCTCAATACCTTCTTATTGTTTGTTCATGTGGGCGATTGGTCCAAACGAGCTCCATGCAACCTATTGCCCGCAAAGACCAACCAAGGGCGGAGGAGATCTGATCAGCTACCCAGGGACCATTGCCCCTGATGACCAATAGAATTGGTCCGAATAGCTTTTCACGGACTATTGTCTACGGAAGCCGACGGATAGTTACCTCCCCCACCCCCACGTTGCTACCGAGTGGGGGGTGAGCTAATATTCATCTTTCACATCAGTTGCTCTGTGGCAACCAACTGATGGGTCATAATTGGCACCAGGATATTTCCTATCAAGAATATTGAAGAATTGATGAGAATTTAATATTTTTTTGCACTAACCGATCCGAGATAAACACGAAATAAAATATCGATTGACTCCAATTTGATGACCCAAGTGAAAAAAAAAGAGAATTTTCATAGACATCTACAATACACTACAAATAAAAGATTTAGTGAAAATTTATTTCTCTATCTACTAGGTAACTATTTGGTTTATAGAACAACCGTCTTACTCGTTCCTCAAGGATTCAATCCCCTGTTCTCATTCGTTCCCAGTTTATTCCTGCATCACTTTGTCGGTCCCGTCAAAATCCATGCAGAGAGTCTTTTCTGGAAACAACACTCAGAAAAGAGCCGACTCTGGATCTTGTTCAGTCGGCGACGATGCTGCAGATCCCACTAAACCGACAGAATAGCCCGACTCGGGAAGACCGCATATATTCCCTCTCCATTATGCATCTTATATCTTCCCACCATGGACGAGACACTTGGAACGACAGCAGCTCACTCCGCTTCCTCTTCAGCTTCGAAGAGGTAGACAACGGATTGAGTTTGCAGTTGCATTCGAGTTCCCTCCTCTCAAACCTAATCTTCTCTTTTCGAAGGTGGTAAGCCAAGTCTGATGCGATCAAGAAGTTGCCATCCCCGGTACGTACCACAAAGGGGTCATGTGCTGCGGCGCATGTTCAAGAGACTCCTCCTCTGTTTCTGCCCATCTGACCCCTGCAACGCCAAGAACGTTGACTCTTATTCTCCGGGGAATCCACCGAGAGAGAAGGAGACGCAGAAGGGGCAACAAAGGAGATCTTCCTGCAGCCTCCACCCCATGGTATCGAATGGCGGCGGGAAGCAGATATCTGAGTCTTCTCCGGGTTAATGAAATGAAGGTATGGAACTCTGCTATTTGGTGAAGGTATGGAACTCTGCTGTTTTATGATGAATGATATCAAGTAAACAAGAACAAAAACAAAACCATCCATAATTGCTTTTGTTTTATTACAAAACGTAATAAAACCAACTAAAATTCTGTGAAAGTTCAACAAATTGAGATATGTTGTATGGGTTTAAACCCATCCTATTTTTCCTCCGTAGATTTCGAAAAATAAAAATCATCTCATATCCAATTGATCAGTGTATTATCATATAAATAATAGAGTTCAGATTTCTTTTCATATGTGAACGTCATGTCATTTAATGTAAAGAATAAAAAAAAGAAAATTTTTTAACTCGGTGTAAACCAACCTCTTCCGACGGGTGATGTCGCCTTTCACTTCACCACCCGGTATGCTGACCCGCCTGAGAAGCGGATGACGCGGTTTTCTCTGGACTCGATGACGAAGTGGCCGCGTACGTCAGCATCGCCAGGGCCGCCGATTCGCTCACTACCCATGGCGGGCCCACGCGTTTCGCCTGGCACAAACCATACGCTACGGCAGGGCAGTGTGATTATGCACTCTCCCAATGATAATTTTGGTGCCTACAGGAGTAGTTTTCTTTACTCATCATTTATTAGCAATTTGACACAAACTAATAAATTGGGTTCACCTGCACTTTTTCTTTCGAGTCGAAAGATAGCGACTGAAGCAAGGAGAAGCGAGAAGGAACAGAGCGTGAATGAAGGTGGTGCCAACACGAGAAGAAAGGGGAAGAAGCTATCAGTCAAGCTAATTTTGTTCCGCCGCCGTGATATATCAGTCGAGCTCACGGTCGCTCATGACTCGATTGAATTCAAGTAAATCCGAAAGAAAGCCAAAGGAAATGTTTCTATTAGAGCACTGACACATCCTTGATGATTGACTCCACAGCTTATCTACTCGTGTTATCGAAATGTAAAGTCACGTAGGAATCCTTAAGGATCGATATAAAACCGCGTAGATTGCTGCAGCAAATTCTTCATGTCGACATCAAACTCATCAGCTTCGATGGAAGTGATATCCCTTTGTCGAAGCGGGTAAACGCGTGGGATCGACGCTTAGCTCGCTCGAGACAGTATAAATTTCCTGCTTGGTAGCTGGAAAGAAACCACGGAAGAACTCTCCGCTGCCATCGCTTCATCCTTCCTCGGCTTCGCTTCTTCTCCATGGCGGGGCCCGGACTCCCACCGGCGAAGAAACCCGGCGCGAAGCCTCGTTTTAGGCGAGGGGATGTGTTGAAGGGCATCCTGGGATCACTGTTTCTGCCGTGCCTCCGCTGGTGGCGTCGGAAGGCTTGAAGCCCCACCATGGCAGCCTCTGATGGTGGTGTTCTTGTCTGATTGGGTTCTTCTTGTTATCGTTTTCTCTTTCATCAGACGCCGTTGCATATCATGTAGAATTCATTTTATTGATCGTTGATTTCATATCATCACTTGCTACGTGCATCTGTTTGTAGATTTTGTTCGATTCAAATGATGCCCAAAGCTTTCCAGACTTGATGGATCATGGCGTGCATTTAAAAGCTCCAAACAACTCGGATATTAATCTCGCTTTTATGTATTTATTAAATTTTGGAAATAAAAACGTGAGGCAGAGCATCATCGGGCACTTCGTATCTGATCCGATTCTACTTCGCTACCAAGACGATGATGAACAACATGACGTGCCAAAAAGAAATATAACGTAATAAACAAGTGGAGTCCACTTGGCGTGACAATGCATTTTGCTGAGGAATATTTTCTAGTCGGACGTGGGACCCACGCTTTTTCGTGCGGGATCCTACCAAACCTCGTGCAATTGGAGAGGCTGATAGCTACGTTGCCAACACTCGGTTGACGATCGTGACAGACATTCGTTTAAATCACATTACAATGTATGTAATATGATTTTGTACAGACATTCGCTTTGTACAAAATAAAAATAAAAATCACAGAATAAATAAAAAAACTTACCTTAAATCAAGAATCGATTATATGGAGAGGTAGCGCCACAGCCATAGGGTGTGTTATCATTTGGCGTTTAATGTCAACAAAATACTAGTACAAGAATAATCTAAAATCGGCTAAATGTTGACAGTAGCTGGTTTTGCTGTGATTGGTCAATATCACATCTTTAAGTTTACATATTTAATGTGCGAGAGTGGGATAAGGCAACCAATCTCTGCCAACTTTGTCAGCTCAGCCATGTCCACACTATAACCCACCCGACCCAATTAGATCCAATTCGCGGTGGTCATAACTCTTCCAGGCTCCGATGTGCTTAAGGAAGAGTTCCTCCGCTATATAAGAAGACTAAAACCCCAAAGCGAAGAACACAAGTCTTCCTTGTATCCAACAAGATGATATGAGAGCTGACGTATAAATCTTCGGTTAGAAATGCTTTCTGTAATCTCTGTGCAAATTTTGGAGTCTTGGCCCAATTCAATTCAACACGAATGATCTTTGAAGTATCGTGGCATTGTAGCGAACATGTGATCTCCATTCCTAGCAGCGTATCAATGCCAGTATCCTTTTTCCCAGGCTCGAACACTTTGCGCGCTGGAATGCTGCAGAAACACTGAGCTTATTTGTCTGCACTGGCATGGTCGTTGTTTTGGTGTCCCGCTAGGTGTTCGGTGAAAGGTCTGCGAGGGGGCGGGGGAGGGGGGACGCCCCGAAATGACGTCGCAAACGCAAAAGGATACTGCTTTCCTGAGCCTTCACCGCTACGCTTGTTGCTCTTTCGATCTTTTGCTCGGTTTAAAGGTCTCCAAGGGGTTTAAACGAGCAGGAGGCAAAAGGCTTTTTGTCTCTCGCGGCTCAGCTTGGATCCTTCTGACAGTTAATTTGAGATGATTGTGTCGCCCTTTCCTCCGCTAAGTTGGCCCCTCCACAACCCACCCCCCCCCCATGGTGGACAACTTCCTTCTCTGGAGCAGCTCCTGCTGCTACCATGCAGCATCCTTTGTTCTTCTGTAACCATCAGACCATCTTTAAATTCGTGCGTCCAACATGCTTTCTTCAGTTCGTCGATAAGCGCCGTCGATCTTGAGAGCCATACACCTACGCCAAATCCATATGGCAAAAAGAGGACGAGGACGAATTTAGTGGGCTTAGCGGCTGCCGTCAAAGAACTGAGGAATAAATAAAGGGCAACGGAACGGCTCCACTTCTGACCGTGGAAACCCGCGCCCGCCGCACCGCACGAATCGCGAGGCATGTTCCCACGACGGCAAGGTTGCCGAGCGCCAAAGCCGAAAGGGTAGCTCCCCACCGCCGCTCCTCTCCAACGGCTCGTGAGATGACGAGACTCTCCGGCGGCCCCCACGCTGCTTTCTCCACTGTACGATCGTGATCCTGCGGTGGACAGTAGCCCGGGCACGCGGGTACGCAGGAACTGGGTCGCCGTCGCCGGCATGGAGGGTCCGCCCCACGTCACATCAACCGGTCAGATCAGACCGGTTGAAAGAGAAGGGATGGGATGGCCTTGCGGGACTCACGACGGGGACCACCATATGGACGGCCCAGAGTCGATAGGGACAGACCGGACGTCATCGTTCGTGCCGTCCGATGGCTACTGTGGGTAGCCCGACAGGATCCTGGGATTGAACGGCTGAGATCACGTGACGGTCAGCAGGGCCCCACCTGATTCAAGATTTGTATCATCTGGTCGTCCGATTAGATTCTGCCAAAAGCGTCCCCCGTCCAATACTTTTCTCGATGACGTGGCTCGCTCACCAACCGATACTATGTTTCGGTCGAGGCACCACGCACGCAACAGGCCCCTTCCCCGTGGCGTGTGCTTGACGGCTCTTCATTTGGGGCCCCGGTTCGGGACCAATAGAATGCCGACACGATGCTGAGATCCGCATTTCCATGGATGAACCATGCTTGCGGCAAATCACTTTCTTATGTATCCATGGACCTGTTTGGTGAATACAGGTCAAGTCAAGAATCGATCATATGGTTTTTCCTGAATATGAATAATTTATCAAAAATATAAAATATTTCTAACATAGTAGAAAATTATTTGTATTTAATTTTCAAAAAAAAAAGAAGGTGGTGTTGGGTTGATCAAATTAGACATGAATGAGTTGAATTGGACCCATTCAAGTTCTCATTCAGATTCAACAAGAGTGTAGAGTGAGACAAGAATGAAACATGATGTTTCACTAGTTGAGCTATGATGTATGAATGATCCATACTCCACTAAGTTCCATACTGAGCTACCTACCAATGTACTGTGGTCACCTTTAGTGGGTATCCAACTTGATGTCAACCTTACATAACTTTATACCTTCATTCCCGATGCAGCATACACCCAATAATCCACATCACAATCTAATTGGTAAATGCCTACCTATATAACTCTACAGTTGTCCTACTTGTCTTGCTATGTCACCTTCGACAAGGATTTTAATTAATCTTCCTAACCCCCCTAAAATAAAAAGAATAAAGAAAAGATTAAAAAAAAGATAAAGGTACAAACAATGAATTGGTACCATAAAATCCAAAAAGGTTTGTCTTTATACTCTTTTTATTTTGTACATAAAAAAATTTGCAGTAGAGGGAATAAAGTGATATCAGTAGCTGCAGCACATATTGTGGTAGTAGGTGTGTATGTGCAGCCGAAGCATTTGTACTTTTGTCTTATGGAGACCTTTATCGCTTTATTCTTCTATATCTTCCATCATGAATGGGTTATCTAAACCCTAGCTTTATAGCTTTTGGGTTCAATTTGTACATGCCAATTCAAATCATTCTATGGAACACTAATCTTGATTCTAATCAACATCTTGGTTCCATTATGATGGTGATGATTGAAAATGATTGCTTGACCCTTTATATTTAGTCATGTAATTTTGATTTTTCTATTTCATGTCCCGCGTATCATTTAATATAATATTAGGATAGTCAAGATAATTTTAGGATGATTACATATCCACAATACTTTTTTTTTTTGGTTGCTATTACATCAGAAGCACCAACTTGAATATCTTGATTAAATCAAAATTTGACTAGATTCATATCGGATCTTTTATTCCAAAATGATGATTGAATTGTATATATCTTGCATTTGAATTAAATTGTATACGTCATGATTAAAAAATTATTTAACTGATCTTATTGTATTTATTAGATTTGACAAGTAGATAATCCAATGCCTTATCTGTCATCTCACTAGTTTGACATATCAATATAACATTATACATTTATTGATATCATCTCAAACCATCTTGAATAATTAATTATTTAAATTCATTAGTCAAGACTTCCTCACCTTATTAACGCGAGTTTATGTGCGACAATCATAATGCTTGATTCTACATTACTACCTCACAAATTAACTAGGTACTTAACTCCAATGTTTCTTGGAGATCTTTATAAAAATCTCTAGGTATACTCCTTATATTTTCTCAAATAATTCAAATACATAACATATTTTCTATTTACCGAATCCATTAACCCACGTTGAACCCTCGTCTCCCAATACTAAACTTGCAACAACTTAAACACCGAGCTTGTGTTGACTATGAAATCCCAACATCTGACATGTCGAACAATTAAAATGTACTATAATATTTGATTTAATAAATCAAATTGATTCGAGTATCTTTCAACCAATATGATATATACTCTATTTTATTGATTCGAGTATCTCATCATTTTGAGGGTTATATACTCTATTTTATATAAGAAGCAGCAAGTATGCTATTTTCAAACTTCCAATGGGTAGATACATAGAAACACGTTTATCATATGTCATATAAGAAGTTCGTAGGGATTCGATGTCACAATATTATAATTTTTTAATTTATTCATTAAGTTGGTTTTAGCATATTTTTAATCCATTCATACAAGCTATCATTAACATGATTATACTGGTGAATTAATGTCATGCATTATAATTATATTAATGCAAAATGTCTTTGTTCATAATAACATTGCTAAGACGAAACTTTCGGAGTAAAGAGATCCTGAAAACCATAATATGATAATCTTATGGTGCTTTCTACAAAGTTAAATTATTATTTTGTTTACAAATGCTTTGGTGAATATGTATGTATGTCATTAATTGGAGAATAGGTAAGGTAAGATCATATTGTTTTTTCTTCAATTGGAGAATCTCATTTTTTATGTATGTCATCATCAACTTGATGGAAAAGAAAGACATGAACGTGTCATGAATTTTGTTATGTTGGATGCAGCATACTTTAGCTATTATTACATCATTACATCAAATTAATCATGTCAGTGATCATTGTTATGTCAGATCTATCATATTAAAAATCATTACATAAGATTATGTCATTACGTAAGATTGAACATAAATTATTCTCCAAATGATTTCCTAACTTTAATTGATTAAGGAACCTCAACTACAAATAGAAGAACTTTTCTAATCTCTCCACTTCAAACGCTAATTTGGATATCGGATATATCGAGTAACACTCAACATCAGTTTCTCTTATGAGTGCTTGGGTGCATCTCGATTGCACCTCACGAGGTTAGGAGCTCTTTATCTATAGAGTTTCCTTTAGTTTGGTTTCTCAACTCCTTCATATTGGACTTGATTTATCAAGTCATTTTCAACAACTCATGAGCGATCTTAGCATAAATCATTATATATATATATATATATATATATATATATATATATATATATATATATATATATATATATATATATATATATATATATATATATATAAAGCTTTCATTCATCGTAATGTCTCTATTTTTCTAAATCGCATCCAAGTTAGTAGGTTCCCTATTCAGATATGTACAAAGTTAAACTTAATATTAAATTATATGTTTGGCAAAAGAGGTGTATAAAATATTTCTCTTTCCCTTTTTATAGCAATAATTATAATAAATTGTAATACTTCAACTATTTATGATAAACTATATCGATATTTTTTTATTAAACAATAACAAAATTTTTTAGATAAATAAAAAATCATATATTTAATTAATTATAGAGTATTTAAATATTTTATTTATAATTTTTATTAAGGTATTTTTAGATTTTCCTTTATCTCTTCTAATTATCGTATATAGAAGTCTCCTACATACCTAATTGATGTTCTTTTATCTTATCCTATATCAGTGTAATACCTAATTATTTAAGAATTAAATTATTATTTTTATCTTTCTTAGTAATTTCATATATCCATCTTAACATTCTTATCTCAATAATATAAATTTGTTATATATATTGTTTCTTTACCTACAAACACTTTTGATCTAATTTTTTTCATTATATTGGATGCAAAAGAAAGCTATATCCAAATTTGTTTTCATTGGTCTTTCTAAAATCTTCTTTAGTTTTTTTGAATCAAGATTTTTAATCAAATCATCTCATGAAGCAGTACTTATGATTCATGTTGGTGATTTGTGATGCAGTTTAAACCCAACTAACCTCTAGAGAATTATACTCATCCACAACATAATTCACATACCTACTATCCTATAGGAAAATATTGAAAAAATATTTGTTCTCAATTTGAATTTTGGCGTATGACTATCAACTTAGTAGAAGAGATTGAATAATAATATGAGAAATATTCACTCTTGGTCATAAATTGAGATATGATACTTTAGTCAATATTTAAAAGGTGACACCCGATCATACTATATGGTTGCTAGTCCGAGGGAATATTATGTTTGTGCCCCAAAATGATAAGCTATGAGAACATTCCACTTGCATCATAAAATATTTTTTTTGATTTACTCACTATAAAAAAATAATTCAGATCCTAATAATTGAAGTCAGTTATTGTTTATTAAAATTATTAGATTTTAACTTAGACATTAGAGGGATCACATCGAAAAATCTTTATGCAAGTCAACTATGAAACACTCACTCGAGTCTACCTTAATTATCAAGGAAGCATTCAAGTTTTTGATTATATCATATTTTTTATACATGAGAGTCTAATTTGAATCTAATTGATCTAAACATTATTACTATAACAATAGAACAAAGAATATAAATATTCCTTGAATCTAGAACTCCTAAACACAACAATTAGAGCCTCTCAACTATATATATATATATATATATATATATATATATATATATATATATATATATATATATATATATATATTCTTAATTATTCATCTTATCAAATTGAGCGAGAAAGATGTTAATTTGTTTAACTCTTGAAATGTAATTTACCATGGGAAACCTGTTGGTATATCTCTTACTCAAATCATTGACATCCCACCGTCTCATCATGTTTTCAATCCCATTTAAAAAATATAATAAACTGACAGCATCGATGTTTCCTCATATTTATAAAATCATAAAATTATGTAGCCTGGGAATTCGATCATAACACATGAGACTAACAATAATTTAGTGTGCCACCCAGAAAAGGTTTGCAACACAATTAATTAGTTCACAAGAGTGAGCAGAAGAAAGTTACCTTCAAAAGGATTTTCCACAAGATTAAAAGAAGAATAAAAAAAGAAAGAAAGAAAAAAAAAGATCAACATAACGAATCACGAGAAAGAGACAACTTTTCTTTTGGTTCCTCACTTTGAATATTATATTTCTTTCACCTTTTTACCTTCCCTCTTCCATTGACTGTCTGCTTCTAATCATCCAACTTGGCCGCCCCTTTTCCCAAAAGCCTCCTATTTAACTCCACCACCTCCCTCCTCGTTGCAGAGAGAGACAGAGAGCAGCGGCAGCAGACTTGTTCTTGAGATATGATGGCCATGGACACTCATTTTCTATTCTCTTACCAACCATCCTGGGATTGGGATCCACACACCTTTGGAGTTGGAGATCTCCATGAACAACTCGTGCATTTGAGTGGTAGTCACGACGCTTTTCTTGTTTGGTTTCTGTAAACACTGGCATGGTTTTGAGCTTAATAGCACTGATGTTTGCTTTGGTGATCACCGGTAGCCATGGAGATGGAGTCGCCAGTGTCGTCGCAGGCCTCCACTGGTTACTTGCAAGACGCGGTGGCCGAGTGGAGCGACCGGTGCAAGCGGCGGCGGCTGACAGCTTCGTCACCCGTTCATGATTCGACGACCAACGAAGGCCTCCAAGATCTTCTTCAAGTAATTATGACTCGAATTATATATGGTGCTTAACGCTGAGTTGAGTTTTTCCTAACTCTCTCCTTCTGCCTTCTCCTTATGTAGGGTTTTTGGGACTCAAGCTGCCATGACGATCCCTCCTTGCATGATCTGAGCTACATGCTACAGGATAATGTCATCATCCCAGGTAGTGAGAATTATGTCTTGCTTTGGCCAACAATTATAGGTTAATGGTAGTAATTCTACTAGAAGAAGTCCTTTAATTGCTCCATGTTCACACAGATGACCCTTTCAACGTGCTGCTCAAGGCCAACGCAGAAGTCACCGGTCTGCAGCACCCACAAGAGCCACTTCTCTCGTCTTCCACCTCCTACGAAGAGCCACAGAACTCCAATGAACTACATGGAAAAGATCCTCCTCAGTCATCAAGAGACACGAAACCTTGTAGCTCTAAAGCAAAAGCGCTTACTTTGAGAGGTAATTGAATCATACATGTGTATGAACCAAGAACATGCACCCAACACACTCTTTTGACAGAATCTAATTCTTGTGGGCACGACAGAATGCGAGAGAAGGCAATGCAGCAAGACGGCGAAGGCGAAGATGAGCGTGGTGTACCCCTTTGCTGTGGTGAAGCCCGGGGGAGCGGAGGGCGACGTGACTCTTGACGACATCAACGCGAGGATTCTGATGCGTCCCAGGCGGCCTGTGCGCCACCCGGTGGGGGAGTACGCGCAGGGCCCCCGTGTGTCGCCGGACGGCCCTGGCCTCTCCGGCAAGGTGGTCGTCAGCCTCACACGGATCCAAACACGAGGGAGGGGCACCATAACCATCATAAGGACCAAGGGATGACGATGATGATGTATCTGCTGCCACTGCATGCATTCCTCATAATAACTGTACATATGTCGTGCAAGGGAGCTCTTGGCTCTCATCTACTCTCTGTGATCACCTCTCGAGATCATTTTTGTTCTAATACTTTGAGAGAATGGAAGTTTCAGATACGTCTTAGCATAATGTTTAGGAACTTAATTAGCTTCTCCTTCCACGAGAGGATGGAATGGAAGTATTCTGCATGCGAACTTCAAGTGGTGATCTAGTGAATACATCAGCGGGCCCTTGTTTGACCCAAGAACAACGTGATCTAGTGAGAGAGATCGTGCAAAAGCCACTGAAGTGAATACTGTTGGGTGATTCAGCCACCACGAAGAAAAAGGAGAGAATAAAACGAAACACAGAGAGAGAGAGAGAGAGAGAGAACAATTAGAAACAGTGCCGGAAGAGACCTCCGGAAGAAGCAAAGACAACTCGGCATCTGAATCTGATATATATGCTTCAAAGGAAGAGTTCAAAGCCCAGCTGGAAGAACACAGATGCCTAACCCATATAATTCAAATGCATGTTGAAGAAACAACACATGAGTTCGACTAAACCCTCCTAAATTATGGATCAGGATGGACTCAATTGCCAGGTGAGAACACAGAGACAAAACATGCCACAACAAATAGTCAATAGAAAGCAGGCAGGTGGTGGGGATGGGAGTCGATATCAAAAGTTGCATCCTGTCGTCCTCTCCGAAGTCAAGCTGGTTTGAACAAAATTTTCCTGGACACAATAATAAATGGTGCTTCACCTTCCCCCACCAGCCATTTGAGACTGGAATGAGAGCTTGTCCACATGTCCTCCAACGCTGGATGTGTCGAAAGGTGTTGGCTACCCTCATGAGAGGAAATGATTGCGGGACACCGACCCCACATCGCGTGGATTGGAATGGCCCCACTGCTGCTGCAGCTGGTGATCATCACTCTGTTGCCGATTTGATCGATTCAGCGATGACTCGTCTTCCACAGTAAAGTCACAACCCTCGAGTCGTGTCTCGATCGCCCACTAATTATAAGCTGCGGTGCTTTTCCCTTAATTATACTCGGATTGCACATGAATTCCTTCTACTTTTTCACGACTCCAAATAAGATATGTTCTTTGCCAACGACAGGTTCTGTTTCCATCCTAGTCTACTGGAATGGCTTAACTCAAAACCATAGCTTCTGGTTTGAATGATGAGTGATGAGTCCCCCATACTGTAGACCAATCCACTGTCCTTTTCGAGACTATTGAAACAATCCAATTCACTTTGCGGATGGTTTTTTGTGAAGATTTGACAGGATATGGAGGCCGGGAAAGAAGAACCAAAGCCATCAGCTGTCTGCATGTACACACTGCCACCCAAAAGGCCAGAATAAGGCGATGGGCATGGGATCCATTATGGGAGAGAGAGGTGCAGCTCGCCTCTGTCCGGGGGGAAGGGGTGGTGGCCATGCAACGGCGTGAACCGGCTGCATGATTAGAGGCCTCTCGTAGTGCGTGCCAGTACACTCCATGGATTCTAGTAAGCGGTGGAGCTCATGTGGCCACAGACGTAGGCAGACATGAGGGCAGGCGAGGCTGCTGCGGAGGCCCTCTTTTCTTCCCCCATTAGCGTCACTAGATTCCTCATTCATGTTTCCTCACAAGAAGAGCGAAGCTGGAAGTAGGCTCTGCCCTCCTCTGCTTGTATAACTGTCGCAGAGCCTCTGCCATGGGTGTCTCCAGTCGAAATGTGGAAGTCCATGCACAGGTGTGCGAGTGGAAGCTGGGCATGTGCATGGCCATCAGAGAAGCCAGGAGCTTGAACGGAGCACCCCATGCACATGCTGCCTTACAGCTTCTGTCTCTTGTGCGATATCGTGGAGCAAGGTAAAATAAAGGGTTGGTGGTGTTAAGGACGAAGGACGAAGGACGAAGGAAGAAGCCTCAGAGGGTTCAATCACTGTTCTCAGGTCTTTGTTTCTGTTTCCAAATTTTTGAGGCAAAAATAAAAGGAAAAGAGAGAGAGAGAGAGAGAGAGAGAGAGAGAGAGAGAGAGAGAGAGAGAGAGAGAGAGAGAGAGAAAGAAAACATCAGTTTTTGATTTTTAAGAAGAAAAAAAAAGTGCTAAAACCATAAATTGCCTTAACATAAATGATCTATCGGATGTTAATAACATATTGATATGGTTTATGCTGGAGAGCAGACTCCCGAACAATCCATAGGCTTAACATGCTTCCTCTGGAGTTCTATTCTGCTGGTAGCATTCGAGTGCTTAAAAATGTTATTAGCCTCTCTGTATATATGTTTCATTTTTATGATAAAATGGTATTAAATAGTCAAGTATATCTCAAATAATATTTAAGAAGAAGACGTAAAACTACTTGTTGTAACTTTTTTGTTTTTTCACAAAGGATACAGGAGGAAGGCGAGATTTTAGCTGAGGATATTGTAATAAATTGTCGAAGTTTTGTTTTAACATTTTGATGAGCATGTTGGCATTGGACTCAATTTTGACGATCGATAACGTTACTTTAACGTGCAAATATCTAAGTAGAACAACTTTGGTCTGTGGATTTAGAACTGAATTAATATAAAAGTGATGAATATGAAGGTCATCATCTTTCCTAGTTTGCTGGATTAATCCCAAGATTGATTAAGACTCAGAATAACTTACAAGAATATGTTGATTGTATTATTATTGACTTGGGTTTAAATATTTTGAGTTATGGTTCAAACTCTGCGGAGTCAACTTGACAAGTGGTATCATGATACCAATAGAAAAAGGGTTATCCCTAAAAGATTGAAATAGTTTGATTGGGATAAGGCTTAACTTAAATATTTTGGTTCAATAATTAAGATTTAATAAAGTTAATAGGCTAATTATCCTATGCACAAACAATGTCCAAAAGATTAGAGATCATATCTCAAAATTATAATTCTTTATTTATTAAAAATATCTTATGATTTTTACGATGAATTCTAGCATGCATGCAAAACTTGAAAAATAAAGAGTAAAAACACGTGATATAAAATACTTAAGGATATATTTATTAGCTTGGGATTGAAAAGAGTATCCAATTTGTTTTGGTTTTTTTTTTGGATACATCAATGTTAATGGTATAATAAAAAAATATTAGATATTATCGTAATCTTGTAACTTAACGTCTGCATCAAAATTTAATTCACTATCTTGGAAATGATGTAATTTACTAATAAGACTAACTTAAGAGGGGATTTATCATTTAGAAGCTAGTTATTGATATCCCCTTTTTATTTCTTGATAATCACTTTATAAATAATAAAATATTATTTTACTATTTAAAACCCTAATATTATTCTTAATAATCACTTTATGTGGTAGCTCCATGCTTCTTGTGATCATTGTCTTACACTCTATATGGATGTTGACATTTTTTCCTCGCACTCCCTATTGACATCGATGCTCCTCTTGTGCTCTCTATCAATGATGCTATTGACCATCGCTTTGTACACCCAATTGTTATCGATACTCCTCACTATTCTCCCTTGATGATGACAAACCTTAGGTCACAATACATACAATAAAATTGTATAGAAAACATTAAAAAATTACTACTATGAATCCTCTCATGTAGGGACTTTGTCGTCATACATAAAAATTAGACTCAATTTTTTACTATTTCCAATCTTAAGTGTAGACATCCTAGAAATTATATATCCATGTTTATGTATAATGTCAACTATATGATTTGAAGTAAGATGTTATCCGACGTAATTAATAATGATTATCTTTTATGAACAATCTACATCTATCTCGATTAAAAAAAAACATTAAGGACATAGCATAGTCTTATTTTGTCTATAAATTATTATGTTAAAAGTAAATTCCAAGAAGATCTACCCATATGCTTCCTTGGGATTCAATGGCTGAGATGCTCAAGATTCTTGATTTCCTTAGAGACTTTATTAATTGTATATATGAGTGTGTCTATTCTCCATAATAGACATGTTCTTGTTTCAACGATGAACATTCTAGATATCTAAGGGTGAATAATAGTTTAGGGAAGATGTTCTCTTATACTATTAGGATTCAACTTCTAATTTCTTGATGAATATTTTCAATGTGTTTCAATAATGTTTTAAAGCTAATAAGAGGTCTTATAATACTATATTAGATATGTTTAAACTATACGAGAATCTGTCTACCCAAATAATTAGTTTGTGTGAGAAAATTAAATATTATTTATCCTAAAAATATTTTTTTATAAAATAAAAAAAAATACTTTTATTGTGTTAAATGATGATAGATTAGAACCTAAGACCTTCGCTAATCAATCAAAATGTCTCAACAAAGACTTTTCTCTTAAAATATTGATTGATCAAAATTATACTTTCTTTAACATCAAATGAGCATAATTTTGTTGGATTCAACTTGTGATCATAATCTAGAAGCTTAAGCTTTTGAGTCAAATTGATGTTTGATTTAATATATGTTAATCCTAATTTGTTTGACTCGTACTTAGCATCTTAAAATTTCTAACATGGTATGTGAATAAAAAATTGATATGAATGTGTCAAAAAAAAAAAGGTAGTTAACCTTTATGAGTAAGGGGAAGATCCTAAACTCACATATGAATAGGAAAATATATTAAAAATATTCATATGAGTGAGATAAATTGGGAGATCATGATAGAATAATCTCATATCATTATTGATTGAAAAGTCAGATCATATATATTAGGTTTGACTCATAATTTAAAAATCAAAGTTTTCAAGTTTGAATGATGTTGAATTATTTGATTTTGAATGAAAGGCGGCAAGTGATAAAGTTCGCAGGTGATATAGTTTTTGTGGCGCACAAGAAAAAGAAAACTAAATAAAATGTGGTGGGCAATCCTTATGACTGGTTGTCATGTTCTTTTGGTGTCGATGGCTTTGTGTTGTTGCCGATACTACGTGTGTGGACTGCAGAGTCGGAAACGATCATCAAGCTCGACATCCCGAATCTTGACGCAAGGATTTCATGTGGACAACGATATTTCCTTTAAATAAAAAGAAAATAAAAAATCCATGTGAGTGGTGATGAAAATAATAAATATTTCTTAAAAAAGAAAAATCTCCCATATCCAAATATAAGCCGCGGCTGCCCCGTCACTCGGCTCACTGCGAGTGCGAGGGGCGGCCGCGGCGGAGACCGATGGTGTCCGTCTCCGCTCATCTCCCCTCCTCTTTCTCCTTCGCTATCGCCTCAAACCCTAGACGGGACTTATCTCCTTCTTCTTCCTCCTCTTCTTGGGTTAGTCCTTCCATCTCATGATAATCTTTCGCTTGATACGAATCGGGGATGGATCCGCTGAACCGGCTAGGTTTTGTCGAAATGGAATTTGTAGATTGAACTTTCGGTGAGTCGGAAAATCGTTCCTTTTCCTCGCCGTGGGGATCCAACTAGCTGTCCCGGTCTCCGTTTGTGCGCTTCCAAGGCAGAAGTGCCCGCCCGAAGAGCAGGTAAACTTCGTCTTTGCGTGAAAGTTATGTTCTTTATAATTTCTGTTCTAAAGATGAGGAAGAACACGGCAAAAGATTGGATCTTACCGACATTTGTTTTGCAGAGACGTTTGATCCAGAACTGAGGTTGGTGCTTGAACTCGCGACGGATGCTGAACTAATTGAGCTAGAGCACATTCTGTTCGGACCGAGGTGAGTTTTCTTTGTGTTACTACTTCTTTCTCCGTATTTTTGGAGTTTTGAAAAATAAAAAGAAGGTTTTGCATGTGGAGTGCAATTTGTGCTTTAAATCTAGATATGTTTGCTTGGTTTTGTATGTTCGACCGATTAATGGAAGTATGATCTAATTACTATTTCATGATAGCAGCAAAGTGTTTAGTTCCCGACTCTGAAGAATTTTGATTCTCTTGCTCTAATTTCGCTCTCTTGGTTTGTTACATGTGGTGTTATTGGAAATTGTCAAGAGTTTATGTATTAGCTGGGCGCTTTTCTAATAGCTTAAGCTTTTGGGATTTGTGGTCAGCCAATTAAAACCTTATCATGTTATCAGATTAAGTCATGCCCCATGTTATTTCACCCGGTGTAAATTTGGCTAAGCTTTTGAGACAAGTTGAGACACAAGCAAATTCTTACCAGAAACAATGTAGAATTCCCATGCGTCTACATCTGAGTAGTGATTATCTTGCCCTCTTTGAAGGTGAATACTTTATTGAGCTGTCCCAAGACCAGTTTCCCTTTCCAGCACGCTTCTTTTTTCTTTGGCTAGAGTTTGAATAACTATAAGGAAATGTAGGTTTTCTTGAGTCTACTTTTTGTGGCCAATGAATACCATCATGAATTGTTGAGTTGTGAAAAATGGTATCCAATTGCTCATCAGTAGTGTTAACTAATTAATCTCATGTGAAGATTTCTAAATCTTGAAACACTTTGTGAATTTGCTAAAATTGTGCTCATGGTTTTAGACCTCAGAAGCTATTCATGTGCCTACAAGTGTAGTGGAAAAAAATTGGTTTGGCTATAATTGGGTTGAGCTAGAAACTTCTAAACATTGACCTGGCCATTTACACCTATGGTAGAGTGAAATATGATATACCCACAATACGTAGCCCTGAAGATGAGGCCCACATGTGTGGTAGTTGATACATGTGAAGCAGTTATAATGTTGGACTGAACCTTCTAGGTCAGTCAATTCATGAGGTTGCAGATTCAATCCAACCAACAAAACCTGCTCGGACCAAGTTGCTCTTTAGTTTGGGGCAGATAAGATGGATGGGGTTGATCAGACCTTTTATCTGCTGAGATGGCACTGCAACCTTTTCTAAGTCATTGGCTTGTAGGAGAATATCTACAGGTGTCTAGGGAGAATAATATTTTTGAGTATGTTGGCTGGGAAAGATTTCCCAGATGTGAGATTTAGACAAAAAGGCAATAGGGAATTTTAGTAAAACAATATTATAATTAGTTGCATTTAGGTTTGGCAACAGCAGCCTATATATAGTTGATTGTGAACATCTCTAAGACATCTGTACCACTAATAAAATCTTCCAGTTTCCTTTAGTTTTGCAAGCAGAGAGCTTCTTCTCTTCGTCCAACTAGAGAAGCACTAGTTAGAGGGTATGAGATTCCTAACACAATTTTACCCTATCTAGTTATAAATGTCGTAAATGTAGAGAGAAGTTACAAAGCCAAAGAATTATTTTTTAAGTTTTTGAGGCAAGGGTGGGCACATCTTGAGGAATGGGGAGAGGAGGGCTCTAAACCATCAGAAGTTACTAAAATTTCAAGTTTGAAATTTTGAGCTTTGTACTGATCTACTACAGTATTACAGTTGCAGCCCAAGGAAGGAGCTCAACCCTATCTCTATGGTCTTAAGATTTTAAAGAATTTCAAATCAAGATAGGGCTTTGACTGTTTAAGTGAACCTATTGTCAGTCAGTCAGTACCTTTGGCTTAATTGGTAGTTAATCTTATGAGTCTTGTAAGGGATATAAAGGGTCATCCAGTGTGCAAGACTTCCATCTATGGGGTCTAGCGAGGGTCAGTATATACGACCTTACCAGTGCAAGCAGATTGATCTTCTGAATTTTGAAGGATATCAATCTTCCAATAAAAATATACATATGAGGGTATGTATGCTATGCCTATTTTTCTCAGCACATGTTCAGTTTTCAAAGCTCCTGTGTGCTAATTAAGTATTTGACTATTGACCTGCAAATCTCCAGTTTTGAACAAAATTTAAGGTTTATCTGCTGCAGCTTCTTCAGCCCATTATTAAAATCTATCACAAGCAAACGAGATGCTGATTTCACTGTGAATGGTGAATTTATTGAAGAACGAGAAGATTTTATAGAACACCTAGAGTCACAATTCTTGTACCTTGCAGCAGATGCTCGGGCAACATTAAGGTTAGGAACTTTTAAAAATTCAGTGTCCTGTACTAGTTATTTGCTTCTTAGATTTTGATGTATGTTCTTATTTTATTGCTTTTATGGTGAACTCAATCCATTGGTGTAAATTTTCCAGTGCAAATTGAATCTTTGATTTGTCCCTGACTATAGCGAGAATCCTGTATTACATTTACACCATTGTTTGTTGCTTTCTTTGAAGGGGTTGGAGACCTTCCTACAGAAATATCTTACTTGGAGTTAGAAAAAAACTTGGCATTCCTTGCTCAAGTAAATTGTCAACAGAGGACCTTGAAGTAGAAATTTTTCTCCACTTGCTGAGTGAATATTCGAGGTACTTGTCACCATTCCTTTTGGCTATGGAAGTTAAAGATACGTGAATTTGTTTGTGTAACTATAGATGTTGAAATGATGAATGCCTGAAATGACTGCAAATACTTTCATGGATATGTTCTTTTTCGACCAAGTAACTGTAGTTAGTAGTATTTGCTCCGCTGCAACATATAATGAACATAAAGGAAAATTGTTGCCTGGAAGGCTCTAACAACAGAAGGTTAAGGAAACAGTAAAAAGAACCATAAGCATCTACTTTCCATGACTTTTACAATCCCAGTAACTTTTTTCTGTCAGTGGATGCATTTTTTTTCATTGTCATGCAGCACATCTTGAAAGGTGTATTGTTAAATGTCTTTGTCTGTGGGACCATTTTGTGTTGTGCATTAATCTGGAGACTGAAAAATATCATGTTTGGGTTCTCCTATGGAAGCCTTTTCTTATAGCTTGTTGAATGAAAAACACAGGTCCTATAACCACCATAACTTACAAAGCAGAAGATGTAAATGAGCAGAAACATTTGGCTTGTAGTTATCTGAACTATTTTGCTTCTCCGACTGATGTTTTACATACATATGCATGACTATTGATTGTAAAATCAATTCTTTCATGCAGATTTTCCCATGAAACAATCAGCCAAAACTTTGGGTTTGCATAAGACATCCTAACACAAAGCTGGCTTCTTTATTAGCCCAGCCAGCCACCAATCCAGAAAAGAAGTTGCTGGCATTTACTTTCCATACCAGGGAATGTAGATAATCCTACTAAATAACATGATCTAACAGGACAGGAACTGAGCCCAAATTAAGAAGCAGAACTCTAATACACAAACTTAATTAAGTTTTGACCGCAGAGAAACCTTGGGTGGATCAGTTTTTCTTTTATCCTTAACCTAACTTAGACTTGTTTAACATGTTTCTCCTACGTAATTAAGAGTCTTAATAGCTATAATAAACAATTGGGTATCTTGGCATTAGTTTATATCTGAGGATGTCTTAATTATGCTCCAATTGTATGTCAATATTAAGGATTTTAATCTGATATGCTTTGGATCTTCAGGTGTTTTTTTTTTCATCTGATCGTTGCCTGTTTGCGAAGCTGTGCAGTCACATTTAGATGACTTTCTAGGTGACTAGCTCTTTTCCTATCACGGTTGCAACATTAGATGTTAGGGATAAATATCAATACAATGTAGTGCCACACTTGGCATCAGGAACTAGATGCATGCAAATAGTGACAGAGGTTAAAGTTCTTGGTCTGGGATATGGTTATATTATATGGAATAGGGCAGCCCAGTGTGCACAGCTCTCAAGATGCAGTGAGTGGTATTTACTAGCCTTGCCCACCAGGCAGAGAGGCTACATCATCAATGATTTGTTTCTTGGGTAGAGTGTTGCATTGGCTACCGCTTAAACTGGTTTGATAGGTTGGCATATGCCAGATATTCACTAGTGATCTTGTACAAATTGAAAAAATAATGAATAAAAGACAAAAATAGTAGAAATATTTTTACTGAATAAAGTTCTATCTTATAGTGAGAAACTCATCAATAATCAACGAACAACATCTTTAATGGGTTGTGGAATTTGAGGAATGATTTCTGTTGTGGGATAGAGAAGAGCGAAGGGTGGGGGGATGGAGAGAGTACTAAAGAGGCATTGCCACCATAGAAGAGAAGGTAAATGACTATTACGACATTGGGCTTTTTAATTTGTTCCGGTCCATTTTGGTTGAATCTGCTGGAACTAGTTGAAAACTAGTATTGATAGATGATCTGAGATTAGTTTTAACAAAAAAGGTAAAAATATTTGTAAATGAGAAAATTGATATGAATGTGCTTTTGTGTGTGCGACCCAAAACTAGGCAAATTTCCTCTTGGTCCCTGATTGGACTGGTGTAAGAAGTATACTTGGTCAGTTGTTCCATCACTATTTTCACCTGTGACATGTAGGTTGCATCTGCTATGATGGATTTAATGGCCTGATCTACTTTACAAAGCACACTTAGATGATGACATTTATCCTTTTTCTTTCATCTTAAATCCTGGTTAAGTTTGTGATAATGTAGAAGCGAGAATATATTTCTTTTGGTGAGGTATGAGTGCTTGTGTGATTCTTGTTTCTATATCATGACATATTCATGTATCATATAAGTGTTTCTGGCTAAGAATATGCTGTCTGGTATCCTATTTGTCCTAGGCTGACACCAATGTTTATCATGTTGTGTTTTTCTCCTGCATTGATATTGGTATGACATAGTAGCTGGGTGTAACATAGAACTTCCTTTTGATTACTTGCTGATTTCAGTGAGGAGATTCATCCTGTTTCTCTTCCATCAGTTGGCAAAAAGCTCTCAAATAGCCATGGAAGTCTTGAAGTTGGACTAAGTCAATGGAAGGTCCTTGCTCTTGGGGCATTGAGAGGTGGGGCAAAGGAGCTTCAGCACACAGTCATGAAGGTTTACTTTCTTTAACTTTTTTTTCTTATCACTACATGTTTTATCTTGTTGTATTTTAACTAACTAGATCTTCTATCTTCTATTAGGGATGTGGAATGTTAACTGTGACAAGGATATATCAGTTGGTATGCACGCATTTATCATGATGCCATATAAACATCTGTCTTTGATTCCATCATAGTATCATAATCTCTCTTTTTTGTGTTATATGTTAGTTGGCCAGGAAATTTTCTGGTAAGATGCTTTTGGAGGCTGCCAACTATGAGATAAAGCATGAGATAATTAAGCGGGTATGCAGTTTGTCCTTTGTATTACCAAAATATGAATAAATATGCATTAAGTTAATGTAGCTGGTGACTTTGGTATAACACCATCACTAGACCAATATTTTAGTTGATAAAATTTGTCAGATGAGGATTCAAATCCTTAACTTTTGGTAAAAATGGGTCTCATACACCATCATCAAACTGATAATTTAGATATATTTGAATCCTTGGTAAGTGGCTCTCATACACCATCATGCAAAAAATTTGTCAGATGAGATTTTGAAGTCTTAATCTTTGATGAACAGATCTGATAAATCTTTTAGTTATCTTGCACTTCTGCCACACTTGTATTATCTAGATTTGTGTTAGTTTTATCATGCACATTATGAAAGCAAGTTCTCTAAGAATATATTTATTTTTATTATATACTTAATTCTCAGAAAACTTGTATGTTCAGCATCTGAATTTTAACTGTAGATCTAATATTTGGGAGCTTTTAACTTCTGACTTAGCATTGAAACTATATTTAAATTTAATGTGGAAGTTTAAGGTTCCTGTGCCCTTTATGTTCACACAGCTAAACATATATACCAAATATGCTGGCTTTCACGCATATATAAACAACTAGATATGGATGTATAAGTTGTGCACATGCTTGCATAAAAAGCTTTCAAGCAAGTTGGAAACTTTAGTGGCTTTATTAATTTGTTTATAATTTTTCTTGGCACTATTGCATATGAGAAAAGAACTTGATTGTTTGCACAAATTTTAAGCATCCTCTGTTTTTGATGCTTTTCTTCTGGTACTTTTTCATCATCATATTATGCAAACATGACTTTTGTTGTCTCAATGTTATTCTTTAGAGTAACAAAGGATAATTTTACGAATGGGAGAATTGCGGGCTTTAGTTTTATCAAAAAAGCAAGAACCCTGCAGTTTGTATGAATAAATGTCAAATAGCTAGAGATTTTTGGACTTTTAATTTCCTTTTCTTAAGATTCAGTGGTTATCATGAATTTGGACAAACATTTACCTCTTCTAGTTCTGCTATCCTATATTACTTTTGCACAATAAACATTGTTTCATCTGTGGTGGTTGTCAGGGTGGACAATTGGCTGCTATCAACCTGGAGTCAAAAGCAGCTGAGCTTGCTGCAAGACAGGTCAACCTTTCATTACTTCTGGATAGACATGATTTCTTCTCCCACTCTAATAGCATTAATTAGTTAGGCAAGCAAAGACATTAGCTAGATAATCTATTAACCCTTGATACACTTAAATTATCCAAATATCTTTTGCTTAACATCTATTGTGCAGGGTTTGGCTCATGCTGCATCAAAATATCTTGGACTTAGAAGCGTGATGATGATCCTCGGACCAGTGTGAGAGTTATTTTGTATTCTTCAAAGCAATTTGACTAAAGATTTGATGCTTTTCTTTATATCGATGACATAACTGCTGGCTTTCATCTTTGAATTATAAATGTAGTGAACTATACAAAAAAGTTAAATATCTGAACTGTTCTTGAAGTTAGACTTGTTACACAAACTTTTTGTACATATGTTTCTCAATAGTTCTATGCTAGAACAATTAGAAAATATAGTTTTGGACACGAATTAAGTGACTTGCTTCTAATTGCTAGGTCTGCTTTAGATGGGTTGTTAGATATGACATTAGCACCTCTATCATTTTCCCCAGTATTTGCTGAGACAGCATGTGCTCACAAGGACTTCAGAAGAAATAAAAATGCAGACAGAAAGCTCACAAGGATTGTTATAGCACCACAAATCCTAGAAGCTCCAAAACACTAGATATACATATGCTAAAAGATATGTGATTCATCACAAACAATATGCACATGAAGAAGCAAGAGATGGAGAGCCAGACATTAGATTCAATAGATCAGACAAGCAAAAGTGAGGCTGGTGACTCCTGGTGGCTCAGAAATGGGACAAAAAAGAAGATTTATTCGCTTTGGCCATGGCTAGTGGTTTGCAAATTTTGATTAGAGGGAATAATGCCCATGTGTGGCAAGCTTGCAATCAGCATAAATGCTGGCACCTAGACACTTGCAGATGGCAACATAGAAGCGATTGCAAGAAACAAAAGAGCCCTCAATAGATTTACTCTTTCTGAAGTATGATTTCTTGTTTCCTGTTTAATACTTATCACTGATGTTCCCAGCCAAGAAAGATGGACCAAGTATGCTTGAAATGTGAAGATATAACAATTTTTTAAGAATCAATGTTTTGCAATCTCACAATGGTAATCTCGTGGTTTTGAAATTTGTAACTAGGATGCAAATACATACATGTATACACAGAATCATCCCAATTAAACAAATTGCCATGAAAGCTTACCAAGTTATTGAGCTATATCTTTAAGGGAAGATGATCCTGTGTTTCTGCATTTATAGCACTCATACACTACATGATTGAAATTGTAGATGCCTTACTTTTTGTACAGGATGTGGGGGACATTTCTGGCAGATGTCGTGATTCAAATGCTGGGGACTGATTATGCCCGAATTCTGCGAGCAATTTATGCATTTGCCCAGGTAAAACTTCAATTATGTATGTGCACAACAATGCCCTTCCTACTGTGAATTAAGGTGTTGTTCTTTGGGCAGATTCGGCTTACTCGAACATATGGCTGGCGATCTACCAATGATTGACATCAAACCCATTTCTTGCATCTGTACATAACATCATCATAACCTGCAAAGTAAGGTCTCAAATAGATTGAAGGAATTCACCGTATCGCTACTAGTATTGGACAGCATCCAGCATAGGAGCATTAGCATCTTCAGCTAAATTACCATTTAAGCTGGTCTTTCATGTGAGATCCGAGTAAGCTGCCTTTTTAAAGATGCCATTATGCTGTTCTTCTCTGTGACAGACATCTACTGTGTCATTCTTGTATATTTGGCAAAATTGCATTAAGCTATTAATGCATTGCGGGATCCAAATTTACTCTCTCCACCAAAAAGTGGCTTGACTCCATACAGCTTGACAATTTCCTTGGTTGATAGATGGATGCATTGGTGGCCTTCTTGTAAGGTAGAAAATGATCTGTCCCTGTACTACCAATGATCCATGCCTTGTCCTCAATATGAATGTGGTTATAAGATATGGTTCACGCTTGAGAATACACCCCAAGTTTCTAGAACATGCATTCCATTTTTCAATAGAATAATAAACAGCTCAGATGGACTCAAAAACTTCAATTTATCACAATCCAATGCATTTTTTTAGCTTCTCTTTTTGCTCCTCTCTTCATCCATCTGTTTGATATGGTGATCATGGAGGGAGAATATGAACACACCAATCTCGGTGCCAACTATAAACCCTCCATGGCTAACAACACCTTTTCTCTGTTGATTTTAGAATTCAATCATGCTGAAAGCAAGTAGGCATTCAGCCAATTTCATAAGAGCAAATCCATATGCTTTTATCATAAAATTAATTGCTCAGGCACCAAGTGTGTGATCATAGTGCACAGCCTTCTGTGTTCTCATCCAACACATCATATAGACTTCTACCAGGCTACTTCAGCTCAAAGATGTTGATCATGGCCAGGTTGTGCATCCCCTTTGAAGGTGCAAGAAAGAGGAAGAGAGGGGAGCAAAGCTTTGGGTTTGACTCGTTCTGTGACACAGGCAATCCAACTCATCTCACTGGCTCGTTCCAGGACAAACTTAAGGCCCTCCTCATGTTTGCCCACCCTGAAGCTGTAGCACAAGGAGAGCTGCAGTGCCATTCTTTTCAGCTCGAACTGCATCGCCATCCTCCCACAAGTGTTCGACTATTTGTCTTGGAAGAGGATGTAGAAACATCAATCTGCCGTCGATGTCGCTACTGCGTCTCTGTTGGTACCATCAAACTCCAGATATGAATTCGCATTCAGTTCTTTGGCATAACATTATATTCCACAACATAAATTGTTAGGTTTTAAGCAGAATTTTCTCGGTGATGAACTTTATCCAACATATACTTTGTGTGTGATATGCTGTCTCCTTGGGAGATCGTCTGAGTAGGTTGGGGTCACCACATTATTTGCAGCAAGAGATTTCACTTTGTCTTACCCACCAAAGACACTTTGTCGGAGGTGCAGAACCTATGCCTGCACTCCAACGCAGAGTGGTCAAAGAAACCTGCAGCAGGATCGAAGCTGGTGAACACAAACTGCTGTTTGTTGCATGGAGTCCTGCATTCCAATGGTTTTGGGCATCTGCTTCGCATCAATGGCTTTGAAGGTGGTTCTCATTTCCTTTCCGGTCATCAGATTATGGACTTGTGGGACAGGATATGCACAGCATTGCAAGTCAGGTAGTTTCCTTGATCCATTTCCTTCTGTTCAGCATCAGTTCCTTGCACTTGTTTCAATGGCACACTGATACACACAGTTTCTCTGAGTTCTTGAACTTTTGAAGGAAGATAAGCTTAATCGATGCATCAACGAAGGGTAAAATGGAGCTAAGATTGGTCCATGGTGTAGCCTATGGTGAGCCGTGGTTCGGTCGATGGGGATACAGGTTTGGCCATGGAAGCTATGGAGTCACTGAACAGATGTATCAGCGCTCTGTGGATGCCCTCCACGCCCTTCCTCTGCGTCTTCTGCTTCCTCACCTCGCTTGCTTCGGTCGTGAAATCCCGGCGATCGTCAGCAAGTATCAGTCGCTCTGCGACCAAGTGCTACTCACCTTAGGCGACCTGTTCCGCTTCATGATCGAGTTGAAGGCGCGCCTTCCGCCCAACTCCATGGATTACCATGGAGCCATCACTGAAGCGTCGTGCAGGTGGTCGACGAAAAGGGTGGAGATGGCGGCTCGAGTAATCGTGGAGCAGCTCAAGAACTCCGAGCTCAGGTGGGTCACCAGACAGGAGATCAGAGACGCTGCGAGGGCGCACATCGGCGACACGGGATTGCTGGACTACGTCCTGAAAACTCTGGGAAATCACATTTTTGGCAACTACATCGTTCGTCGCACCGTGAATCCGATCACCAAAGTGCTGGAGTACTGCTTGGAGGACATATCGAATGTGTTCACTGGCCATGACAACTTAGCTTCAGGTAACCATTCCAAGTTGAGGATCAGGTTGCAGCTCACCAGGGCGCAGCTGATGAGAGACATGTTCTACCTGTACAAGCAAATCCTGAAGGAGCCGAGCTCAGCAGCAGCCACCGGCATGCTCGATGCAATTCCAGTAGCAGTAAGGATGGTCATGGACACTAAGCAATTGGTCAAGGACTGTCAACAGGGACGGCCACCTGAGAAAGCCGAAGGTAGCCATGGGTACTTGAAGCTTTCGTGCAGCATCCGCATGAATGGAGCCGATGTGGAGAGAACGCCACCACATGAAACCGTGGTTGTTCCTGCTCACGCGACCATCGGCGAGCTGAAGAGGGAGGTGGGGAGACACTTCAGGGCGGTGTACTGGGGACTGAAGAGCTTCGTTGCAGACTCGATCGTCGGTGTCAGGTGCGGGGACTCGGACTTGGTCCATGACCTGATGCAGTCAGGAAGCAGCATCGTGGTAGAGGGGAGGATGAAGGAGGATGACGGAGAGGAGATTTACGAGGGTGGAAACGGTGGTAATAAGATCGTGGATTGCCCGTGTGGTGGAAAGGAGGAGGACGGAGAGCGGATGATCTGCTGCGACATCTGTGAGGTTTGGCAGCACACACGCTGTGTGAGGATTCCGGACGAGGATGACGTCCCTCCGGTCTTCCTCTGTGGTCGATGCGACAACGACATGCTTGCCTTACCAACTATCCAGTAAGGTTGAGGAATTTGGCATGACATGCAAACATGTATCGTAAATCCTCCATTAAAACCTTCGAAATGGCCTTTGAAGGTTCAGCTTTCCCAAGGAAATGGCATCCCTTAAAACCACGAACGAGTCAAAACGTTCCAGTTCGACCAACTCTTCCCCTGTGCTCTCAGTATCGGATTCAGATTCCTCTGTTCTTTCTTCGTCTTGGGGTTTAACCTTCGCCATGGTCAGGCAATGGCAAGCCGCAGTCTTCGTTTCTTTTTATGGCTGAAAGCTCTGTAATCGCGATTCCTATCTATTCCTTCAGATCCTTTTACTGAACAACATTACTCGGCCATGTTTAGACCATTCCATTCCTGACGTTCCACCAATTGGGCGGCAAAAAGAAGACTCAAGACGAGCAAATCCGGTCTATATAGGACCAGTTTGACATAGCCCTACTCTTCCCCACCAACCACTTCTTCTGGTCTTCTTTTTCTTCTTCTCCTCTCTCTGTCTCTCCTTCGTGCCACCCACATTCCTCGGCTTTCCATTCTTCTCCTCCTATGATGCCCTGTCTCCTTCCTGCCACCTTCCATTATGCCAGCCAGAAGAAAGAAGAAAGCTGTAGGTACGATCTAGGGTCGTCCCACATCGGCAAAAGTCTTATCTTTGATTCAAAGATCAGCGCGCGACACCCCGCACCATGACGTCGCCTAGGGAGTGGTGGCGCCGAGCGGCGGCGGCCGCGAAGGATAAGGGCAGCCTATGCATGACGAGGATGGCTAGCGTCCGGCACCACCACCATTGCCCCCGCCGTGGTGGGCGGGAGGTGGATGCGACGGTGATCCGGGCCACGAGCCACGACGAGCGGTCGGTTGATTACAAGAGCGCGGGGCGCGTCTTCGCGTGGGCGCGCGCCGCCCCGACGTCGTTCCTCGACCCGCTCATGTGGTCCCTGGCCCACCGTGCCGCCCGCACCCATTCCTGGGCCGTCGCCCTCAAGTCGCTCCTCCTCGCCCACGGTCTCCTCCTCTGCTCCGAGGACGCGCCCCCCGCCGCCCGCCTTGGCCGCCTCCCCTTCGACCTCTCCGACTTCCGCGACCGCTCCTCCTCGTCCGGCTTCTCCACCTTCATCCGCGCCTACTTCCGCTTCCTCGACCACCGCTCCCACTTCTCCGCCCACAACAAGCCCGTCAAAGGCGCCACCATTTCGACCAGCCCAGCCGCGAAACCAGGGGACGAGGAGGACACCGAGTCGGACGCTGACCTCGCTGAGCTCGAGCGCCTCCAGACTCTCCTCGACCTCTTGTTGCAAGTCCGGCCGTACGCTGACGGCATGGAGGTGGGGCTCGTCCTCGAGGCCATGGACTGCGTCATGATCGAAATCTTGGAGGTCTACAGCAGCATCTGCAACGGAGTTGCTCACTTCCTCGTCGACATCCTCGGCCACGACTCTTCCAAACCCGTTCATCATCGACGATCGGAAGCAAGGAGACGGAGAGGAGAGATCGAAATGAGGGTGCTTAGGCGAGCATCGGTGCAAAGCTCGCAGCTGTCTGCTTACCTCGATCTCTGCCGCACCCTCGGTGTCATCAGCCCGGCGGAGATCCCCGCAGTGCAGAGCATCCCCGACGAGGACATCGCCGACCTCGAGCAACTGCTGCTCGGCGGCGTTCCGAAGGAGGAACAGGAGGAGAAGGAACTCGGAAGGGCAGAAAGCCGTTCCGGGACGGTGATCACCGAGCGATGGGTGGTCTTCGACGAAGGGGAAGAGCGGCATTTCGGGAATCCCATCCTCAGCCAACCTCCGGAGAGATCGCGGCCGTCGTCTTCGCGGGTCCCAGCAGAGGACCCGGGCCGCGCCGCAGTACCGTTGTCGTATACCAATTTGATCGAACTGATTTGACTCATATGCCGTCCAAGTTCCCATAGAATAACACGGATGCCATTGTTCTCTTTTCCTTTTTCTTTTTTTTTTTCCCTCCCTTTATTTAGCTTCTTTGCATAATGTTTGATGGAGGTGATTTCCTTAATCTGTATTTGGACCTCATGAAAGGTGGATTATATTAGTCAATAATCTTGTAAGAAGAGATCGGGTGGTATCATTTGCTTGCTTCGGTTCATCTCATCCACTTTATTGGATGTAATGTAATTAATTTGCCAGCTTTTTGTTTAATTTTTTCCTAGCATAAAAGTTATTAGTGGTAAAAGTCATTGACATTTTGATCAATTGACGCAGTCCAAAACGAGTATCATAGGATTGCTCGAGATGCCTCTAAGATGCAAACACTAAACTCTTGATATATCACTTACATCAAGATTGAGAACGAACTAGATTTTCTATTTCAAATTAGTAACCCAAAGTCTAAAAGTGCAAACGTGAGTGATTAAAAAAGATCGAACTCTCTTTTTTTTATATCAAAATCGAGCTTTATATTTAGTCATAAAAGGATAAAATATTCGATGAAATATTCTATAGAGAGATAATCTCTAACCACATTCAACGGTCTCCTTTTAGCCTCTTGTCTAAATAGACGATAAGAGGGACAATTCATAAAAATTTAACTTCGACCCTTATCCACATGATCGATAGATAAAGGGTGATCTTCGTCTTCTTCTTTTATTATGGATGCTGTATGATTATTATGTGCAAGATGATGATTAAATAATAGTATACTCTTCATCACTATTTAATATAAATAAAGCATGATTTTGATCCACGTGGTCATCTCATGCGGGTTTGCTTGAAACAGTAGAAAAATGGTTTTGGTCAAAGATTTCTTACATTCAACCATGGCAGCACCTGGAAGAAGTTGCTGCAGGCTAAAGTAACATGTTTGAAGCACCGAATGAAAAGAAGAGGATGACAGTGCTGCTCGCGGATTCACGACAACAGCTTTGCTTTTATCCCTCTTTCCCACTTTCCATGTGTAAATGTTAAGAATCCTACCATGACCGACTCCAGCTTTACTCATCTCAGCCACAACAGAAGAGAAAGCAAAAAAGAGAAGGCTGCTTAGTACTTTGTTTCATTGTATCTTCACACTTGATAGATGTCGCCTTGCCCTCTTTCTCTTCCTCCTCATATACTGCTCACAATGGTGCATATGCTCAGTGTGTCAAACATGCTCCCTCCCTTGCCAGTCCGGTCTTCCTAAGGTGAACTCCAAGCTAGGGTTTTTGAGTTCCTGATGATCATCAATGATCCCACAAAATTCAAGAACAATGTGATAGCTTTGCAGTATCTTATGTATTTGAGTCGAGAAGGTAAAACCTCAGTATCAGAGGAGAATTCTGATGGCCTGAGTTCATCTATGTCACCAGCACTTGGTTGTGCCCATGCATCTCTGCTGAAGCTACAGCAGCATCAACCAAAATGTTTCATTAAGCAACAATCAAGAAACATAGACAGTGATCTGACATGCTCACTATCTTTCTCTTTTTCAGCAGTCTAAACAGCCATGTATCTATCATGTTCGATTTAGTGAAAAAAGAGAAATAAACAAGGGAAAAACATAATAATGTTTTGGAAGTGTTCGAATGTTCTCTGATTAATTCCTTCTCTCCAGTCTGTGATAGATTCTCTTGTGGATTTGTTTTAGTTATAACACAATTACAACTCTACTAACTTTGAAGAAAAAGAAAATAACTGTTGAAAATAATTTGCTTACTACTTTTCTCACCAAAAAACAATGATAGGTAGGTTACACCCATAAGATACCAAAATGATACATTAAGAAATCTTCTTATCGGCTTGCCGTAAAATAATCCTAAAAACCGAGAATAATCACAAAATCTTTTTAATTGGTCCTTGGTTCTTCCAAATTACTCTTGAATCATAATTTCCTCTTTTTTGGTTCTATAAATCAATTTCTCACATGTGTCACAGACAGCTACTTTACATGCAATTGAACCAAGTACAGATTCCGGAATGGAAAATTATTTGGACGGATATCTTTGATCTAGATCTGCCATCCTGCTCAAAATAAGTAGGTTTGGATCAGTAGGTTATGCACCGATCATGGTTTCGACTCGCTAAATCTCAATTTGATTACCAGTATTTTTCAGGTTTGGGTTTAGTTCTGTGTTCAATGGTCAAAATTAGAACAAGATGGTAAACTTTGGCTTAATGTTAGACATATGGATCGGAGATAATGAAGGAAACAAGCAACGAGCAAAATATATAATTCAGAAATTATGATCGATATAATCTTTATTTCTAGAATAAATATCTCATAACGATGCAAATATGTTCAGAACTATTTTAGTGAGGTCTGAAATGATTATAAATTTTTAAACAAACAAAGATGCATGAGAAAATTATGAGATAATAAAATAACCCTTAAGGACTTAAGGGTGTTAAGTAGTTACTTTAGCCATAATCTCAGTAATTGGACATCCAAATGCAGGCATAATAATGTTGGCTTCAGAAGATTAGCATGACATTTCCATGGAAGTGTATATTGGAAGAACATCCTTCCTTCTGGATTACAATAATTATTTATGACTCAAATGAGTACATTTCCATTGTTGAAGTTATCCATGGCCTATATCAGATATATGATGTGAATCCATTTAGGAAATCTGGCAAAACTAAATTCCGAGCCATTTCTCAAAAAAAATCATATTCATGGAGTTAAATTTAATGACATAAATACCAGTTATCTAAGGTTTGGTTCTTTACTTGCATCATAGATTTGCTTTCCTTTTCCTTGATATGACAATAGCTTACTTTAGAGACAGGGAATAAAGGTGTATGAAGAAAGCCAAACCAACCGAGAGAGTTTGTTCTCAGTTCTTAAAGATATAAAGTGCATGAGGATCCAATATATGCTCGCATAACTCTGTGGCAATCATGGAGCTCTCTTCAGTACTGATCCATTATATCATTCAGCAATTTTTTGTTTAGGATCTTGAATAGATTTTTCACAACAATGTTTACTGTGTGTGTTCTTTGTTTTCAAGTGGAAAGAGGTAATCAGAACTTATCAAGTAACCAGCAAACTGCTGAAAGCAAAAGAGACAATCAAATTACTAGAAGTTTGCTTAAAAACAAGAGAAGCTTGAATAATACTAAAAGCAGCTCTGGTAGTAATAGTGAGCATCAATAAATAATGAAAGGCTCAGCAGTAGTCACATTTCAAGCTTGTATTATTACTGTTATTACTATTATTGTTATTGTTATTATTATTATTATTATTATTATTATTATTATTATTGTTATTAAGTTCTCCAGGCAAAAAATAAGGCAATGGTATGCTGAGTCCATTTCCTATCAGAAGGTTGCACGGAGGAGAGCTAATAGGAAATGTGGAGGGGAGAGAGAGAGAGAGGGGGGAAGAAAAGGTGTGAAGAGTTTAACAGGCCAAACAAGGCAAAAGCAGCCACAAGAGATACTAATTTGGAGATGAAGGAACATATTGTTTTCTGGGTATTAGTGCATGTCAGGTCAAAAACACATTTCTGGAATCAGAGCCATGCATTGGAAGGAAAGATAAAATAAAAACACCAAGTAAAGAAAAGGTCAAGAGGTGTTGAAGAACCATCAACATGCCACTACAGTATAATGTAATAAAGCCAAAGGGAGGAGGGTGCTTGAAACAAGAGGTATAGTAGGCCTTTTTTTGGTCCTATGTGACAATGCATCAGTGCCTAGGGTAAATCTTGACACTGCCATCGCACATAGGCACCATAAAAGTTGACTGTTCCTTGATATGATTTTGAACTTATGTGTCTTACTTCTTTTCCTCTTTTGTCTTTGCTTTTTTAAGTCCTCCAAGTTGAGTACCATATCTCCCCATGAAATCTCAATCACAGAAAAGGAAGACAAAAGCAAAGGCTGCCATTAGACCCCTTTTCTTTTCAGGTAGATGTGCTCTTGATGATGAATCCCCATCAACCAAACCCCAAGCTCATGAGTTAAACTACATCTTTGGTAAAAGATCTAAGGCAAAGGTGAGAGAAGGTAGAGCTTGCCTTGATGGGTTACTCCACCTGGCAGCAGTGTTGGTAATGCTTGAAAGGGAGTCCAAAAAATGAGTTGGTTTTATTCCATCTGCTGATGATACTCTCTGCTCCACCCGCTGTCCGAAGTTAAGATCATCATTACTTGGAGCTGAATCCTCCTCACCCGAGCCATCCGATTGACCTTCATGAACGAATAAGAAGAAGCAACAATGAGGTCCAAAACACTCATTAGAGGGCATTGTGTCAGACATCACTGAGCTTAGACGGCTAAGCAGCGTGAATTACCGGAGGAAGCCGCAGGCTTGTCAGTGGTCTTCAGTGTTCTATACATCTGCAGAGGCAAAGTTGGAAAAAATGCATAGACCAGTCAAGAGAGAGAGAGAGAGAGAGAGAGAGAGAGAGAGAGAGAGTAGCATCATATAGGAAAAGAGCATGTCCTGAAGAAGTGACCTCACGAGACGGCAAAGGAAAGAGAGGAAAGAAAAAGAAGGGAGGGGAAGACCCATCTGCAATCCAAGTGCCGATATCTATTCTTTCCTTTTAAGGGATCTTTTCTTTCTTGTTTTCTGCCTTACGTTGATGCAGTGGAGTCCGAGTTTGGTGTTGCATTATTGTGAAATGATGACAACTTTTTCTCTCCTTACTCTCTTCCTTTCTCTCTCATTTGGCACAGTAGCCAACGGATGCAGCGGTATGCGTGACTGACTGAATGAGTGAATGAAAGAATAGATGTGTCTGCTTCTCGCAGAGGAGACTGCCGTACGCAGATAAGATGATAGGAGAAACAAGAGAGAGAGAGAGAGAGAGAGAGAGAGAGAGAGAGGATCCAGGAAAGTCTTGGAGCTAAGTTATACAGATTATTGTGCAGAGCGTACCTGCAAATGGCTCTTGACATGAGCCAAAGTGAGGTCTTTGACATCCATGAGCTCGAGTACTGACTTTGGTGTAGCCCCTAATCATACGTCAACCACAATTAATCTCACCGATCAGCTTTAACACCCAAAAGTGTCAGAAGAAATCAACGCAGAAAAAATCTTCGAGAACATCTACCCATCACACGACATATTATCCATAAGAGAGACATATGAAGTTAACTGCTTACTTTCATGGCCGCCGAGGAGCTCCACGGCATGGACAAAGCGCGCGTGGAGGGTGCTGGTCCACCGCATCCGGGGCGCGCGCATGCTCCGCTTCCCGGGGAGCTTTGGCAGAAACCTCGGCCGCATCAAGTTGTGCGAGGAATCGAAGGGTCTAGTGCCATAGTGGTTGCTGTAGTGGTGGTGGTGGTGCGGATGTTGGAAGAGCTGGTGGTGTTGGTAATGGTTCTTGATCAATAGATCTGGTGAGAACCCATTGAACCTTGTCGGTGGCGAGACCATTCGGGTGTATGCTGAGACGCCGCCGACCGGGTTAAGCAAGGACGATGGCATCATGTCCAAATTGGAAGAGAAGCTCGACGAGGAGGACGATGGCGGAGACAAGGAAGATGGCAAATATGGGGAGGAGGACCACTGAGGACAATAGGATGAGACCCGGTTGGGTAACCCATACTTGGGATCTAAAGGGAGGAAAGGGAAGGTACTATTGTTGTAGACAGGGATGCCTTTGATTGGCCTCGATCCCTCCATCAAGCCATCGAGCGTGGAGCGGTTGCGGCAGCAGTGGTCGAACGGCGGCGACTGTCGCACCGATAACCTCCTTTGCTGCCACGAGCTCTCCGCCTGCGATGCTGCCGAAGGGTACGAGAGGGAGAGGTCCGTGTAGGCGTTGTTGCCGCCACCACCGGCCTGGCGAAGCTCGATGGTGCTGTTGCCATGGTCAATGGCTATCCCGCTGCCAGAGACGGAGGGAGCAGTGTTTGGGAGGCTGATGTGCAAGGAGAGGTCCGGCGATGGCGCCGACGCAGCTTCCATGAAGACTCCTTCAGCTGGCATTTCCATTCCTCTCCTCCTTTCTGCCTACATGCAACTGGAACAATTGAACATCGAAGCCGCTCTAACCGATGTTCGGAGAAGGGGAAAGCAAGGGAGGAGAGCAGGAAAAGACTCGATCTCTTTTCTTGCTTAATAGAAGAGCTAGGGCGGATCTGGTTTTCCCAAGAGAGGGAAAGAGGACGGTAAGGGTTTGGAGCTTGTGTTGTATCGGTTCTCTACCGAGTTGATCTATACATATACATATATATATGAAGAAAGCGAAGAACAAAGAAGTGTTGAGAGATTTCGGGGTGCTCCTAGGTTTACGAAGGAGGACTACTCTAAGATCAAAGAGAAGGGCAACTGGTTGTGTTCTCTGCTTGGATTGAAATGAAGGTCTTTGTAGGGACAGATGAGTGTGAATTCAGCAGTCCTGGGTAGGAATCACAAAGGTTGGCGCTTGGGAAGGGATTTGGGTTGTGGCTGTGAGGGGAGTATATATGAGGAGATGACTGTCATCTGGACAAAAGACTAGTCCTGGAAGAGAAGCATCCAAGTTGTTTTAGTATTCCATTTCATCCAGATGAAGAGGAGACGAGGAAAAAGATAGAGAGAAGAAAAAGGAAGACAGGCGAAATGAGAAGCTCGTGCGGGGATTCCTTTTCCCCCACAGCCTGCGCTTGTGGACACTCGTAAAATTCTCTCTTTCTCACTCCCTTTTTTTAACGGAGAAAAGGATGGGGAGAGTGGCGTCTCTCTCTCTCTCTCTCTCTCTCTCTCTCTCTCTCTCTCTCTCTCTCTCTCTCTCTCCCTCTCTCCCTCTCTCTCTCTCTCATATACACACACTAACTGGATTAGACAAGAGAAGAAATAAATTGAAATATTCCATGAATTTGCTACCAGTCTGCTCCTTTCAGGGAACAATGCCAAAATGTTGTCTTACACCCACTTGGGGGATCTTATCGCACACATAATGCAATGAGGCTGTGTGCATCCACTGTTGCACTGTAGCCGCGACTATTCAAAGCTTTAATTGGGATAACCTGCTGTCAATGATCTGGTCAAAACACTAGAAGAGCCTGTTGATGATGCACTTACCACTTTGCCGGTTGGACCTCCCTTGCCATGGCTTTGCTTTTCTGATGAATGCAGCAAGGCTTGCCAAGGAGAGCAAGATAATAATGCACATATCAGCACTGCTCTTGTCATATGTATATTACCTATTATTAATACTTGATCTCATTGTGACATCCAACAAAACAAAATGCATGTAGTTAATATCTCTTTAAACTATCATGCTGGTTCAGGTACTCAAAAGTGTAATCAAGAAGTCAGTCAAAAGCAAATTCTTGCACTTTGATTATTCTAGGATTGTTGCGTCATCTTGACATGTTGACCTCCTTCCCACAAAGTTGACTCTCTCCTGTCCTCCTCCCTCGTGACTGCAATTTCAAACCCCTCTGACGTGCAAAACAATAGGCCTTTTACTTGTTGGAAAGTACAATTAGTTTATTGATGCCTTTTTAACTTGAGCTAATAGATCTGCCACAGAGTGCACCTTGAAAGATGATTGGAGCAAACAAATCTGAAGCAACATTACATTGCACACAAACTCACAACCCCTGTAAAGAAAGTTAAGCCTTGAGTTACTTCCAGGGAAAAGAAATGGTGGTAGCTCACATTCCCAAGTTTTGAGGAGGCCGTGGGAATATAAAAAACACCTATGGCAATGCTTGGTGAACCCAACCCTATGAGTGGTGCATTTATGAGATTTGAAATGTCCATAAAATTCAAATTCAATTCATGACAGTGATGCCTCCACCCCTTATATTTATATATATATATATATGTAATTTAGTTAACATAGATGAACTAAAATTTTGACTTATTGGTGATCAGATATGCTACACCAAGTGGCTTGACTTTGTCTAATAGTTTATCAATTTGAGTACTTAAGAGGACTAAGTTGCAAGTGATAACTAAGTGGGCAGGATGTTCTATATGGCTTTGACTCATTTGATAGCCTTGGACACGGCAAAGAGTTAGGTCATGGCTTCACTTGCTTCAAAGCATTTGTTCCAAAGCGTCACATCCTTATGCACACCAATCTGGTCCCATGGAAAGAAAGCATTTTGTTCTAATGCATCCCAACTGATAAAAGATGCTTCCCTTTGGAACCTCACAGTTCATTGCTCACCTCCTTGTCAGAGAAAGTGAAGCTCCCACTTCTGACCTTTTTTTTTTTTTTCCTTTTCACTTTCATTGTTGCCTTGGTCACCCATTTACTATATGATGTACAAGATTAAGGTATAAATTTAGTATCATATAGATCGTATTTTGGTTTTAGTTTCCCTACAGTAGATATGAAAGAAAAGAGCCTCATTAGGTTCCCATCAAAACGAGGATCAATGAATATAATTTTATCCTTACAAAATAAAATGGACATACCGCCTAATACACGAGGCTCCTATCAAAATAAGGTATAAAGAGGATTAACCTACATAATTTTATCCATACAAGCAAAAAAGTTGTTTTCAGATGACTTTAACCAGAAATACTGTAATCATAACTAATATGGATTGCACCAAATTAATGTACCTCCTATGGAGCGACATGGTGTGGCATGTCAATGGACATGCCTAGCTAACACACTAGTGCAAACACTACAGAATGAGTGTATTAATTAGATATGTCTAATCCTAACACATAAGGTTCGCAACTTGATGAATTATTTTGGTAGTTGGCAGGTCATGTCATCAAATTTCCATCCTTCCCAAAGATAGTACATTTAGTTATCTGTAACTCTCGCCTTCTTAAAGAAATTTGTAGCTATTTAATTGGATGCTCTTTTTCTACACATTTAAGGTATGGATTTTTCACATAATTTGTTTTATAATGATGCGTAATGCAACTAAACAACTTGAGGATGGCACACAAACAGCAATGCATGGAGAGCTACCTGATAATGATGTGTTAGGAATTGATAAATATCTTAGGATTTTCAATGAATAAAAATATTTTAGTATGAGAAAGAGTTTTGATCTTTAATGGACAAGAAATTCTAGTATGAGAAAAAATTTTCACGAAGGAAAAAACCTAACAATTCAGATTTGATTCTTCTTTAAGACTCTCATGTATTTTTAGATTTTAGTAAAAAAGAATAAGATATGAGGAGTATTTTAGATTTTTTGTATTTGTCTCTTAAAGATCATACTCCTTAATATTTCTATAGAGGATAAGAGAAAATATGTAAAGTTTTCAGAATTTATATGAGAGAATGTAGAAGAGATTATTCTTGAATAGGGATAATTATGGAGTATTATAATTGATCTAAAAGAATGAATTTTTATTTTCCGTGAATATAAGTAAGAGTTGTATTAAATATTACATCAATTTTATGATATATTTTATATATTTAATAACTGATATTTTATATTTTACATTAAGCAATGAAATGAATGTCTTAAATAAATGATAGTAAATGACGAAACGCTTTATGGGGATGAGTGAGTAATATATAGGACTTCAAATAGATGTCAATCTAATTCAGAGAATGTAGCATTCGACATTTAACATCCAATAAATTTCATGAAATTTACCAAAAATGTATGAACAAACAAAAGATGGTTAACTCACTGCTGTGCTGTAAGTAATTGCAAAGATTTATATTCCTCTGGAGTCCTCAATGGGATGTCTTTATTCACAGGAAACGAAGTTAAAGCTTCACCTGCACCTATTAGTCCCCATGCCAAAGCAGTGCTGTGGTTTACAGTGTACAATCTCCTCAGGGAAAGGGAGGAAGAGCCACAGGGTTGCTGAGAGAAGTGAACGGGATAAAGTGAGGCAAGGCTGTGTAGATGTGCTGTTACATTGCATACGGATCCATGCAGACCTATCGCCAGATGCCACGTGTCTCCATGCAGACATTCTTAATAATTGAGTTGGGATCAGAGAGAGAAGAAGAAGAAGATGAAGATGAAGAAGAAGAAGAGTAATGGACTGATTTGGAAGAAGCAAAGGAATGTGACAGATGCGAAGAGAAGAGAGAATCGCGGAGGTCACGTGAGCGGAAGAACTCATGACATGATCTTAATGATGGATGAATACGAGAGTATTCAGTGATGTTGCAAAGCTGTGCTGCATACGCATCTCAAGAACATCTGGGAGAATGTAATGCTCCGTAGATTCTGCTCGCCTTGACCCCATCCACATAGTTAACACCCCTCGTCTTGTAGCTTCAGAAAACACATGCTATGTCACTTCTTATGCCAACCCCCTCAACTGTGACTGAATGTTTTGTCCCCATAGATTGCTCATCATGAAGACAAAAACATACTTTGACTATTATTATTATTATTATTATGACACGACTTTTTTACTATGTATACGAGTTATTAATTAACACCTGTCCAACAGAAAAAGCTAAAAAATAATGTAATACTCATTGAGGACAATTTCAATCGATTTAATAGACAAGCATAATCATCCAGCGTTGGTTGTGATCAATTCATACTAATGAAATATGTAACACCCCTCCTAGATATCCACTATAAAAGGGAGTCACACATGTTACGCTCGACATACAAAAAAATAATAAACATATTTTGTCTAATTTATTTGATTATTTAGATTCATTCGGCTTGAGTACTGACTTAAGTATCAGAGGGGTATTATCGAAATTATCCCTGACTTAGTTTTCCAGAAATTGAACGTCCAATTTGATGAATTTTTCTAAGATCAATTAAAAAAAGAATCATATTGAATTCGAGTAAACTTTTAGCTTGGAGGACCCAAAATCAACCCTAACAACTATTTTAAACCAAAGTGTTTGATGTCTCAAGAGATTTGATGGAGAGTTCTAGAGAGGAAGAGAAAAGTCAACTCTAAAATCTGATTTGTGGAGTTACCAAGGAAATAAATTACTGTGCCTAATTTAATGGAAATAAGTTACTTTGATCAACTTAACATCAGCCTTATATTCATATAGGTTTTACACCAGTATAGCTTGGATGATGGACCTGTGAGATTGCTTCAAGTGTCGCATTCTTACAGATCGCCAGCATCTTTGAATTCGAGTCCAAATTTGAATATCAGGATAATGTCCAGATTCGGATTTAGATTTCATTTGAACGATTGGATCTGTCTTCTTTGGTGTGGAATCAACTGTAAAGGGGAAGAATTCTTGTTCAAGCTTCATATATGCTTCCCATGTTGACTCGTCTACTGTCTTGTACACAGTACAAAGGAAAGGAAACAACTTCTGTGACATGTTACCTTTCCCAGATAACCTCTTTCTTCTATGTCAATGGGAACAATAATGTTTCGTTTGCAGACTCCAAGTCATTTATAACCCCTCATTTAATGCCTAGCAACCATGTTACTTTTTCCCAAGCACACTGTGCATTGTCCCCAAAAAAAAATGGTGATGCCATCAAGGAACAGGGATTTGTACTGCTTCTAAATAGTTGTGTACATCTATATATGCCCCAGAGAGAGAGAGGTATGAGGGAGCGGGACAAGGGAATGGAAACAAAGTGAATGACGGAAGCTATCATCGATAAATAATTGCATTTTCCATCGGAAGGTATCTCGCAGTTATATTTTGACTGACACCCACTGCCTGCATCATAAATGTCCTACTTTTGCCTCTCTCTCTCTCTCTCTCTCTCTCTCTCTCTATATATATATATATATATATATATATATATATATATATATATATATATATATATATATATCCTTCCTCGCTACAGATACGCATGCATGTCATCTCTCTCTTTGCAGCTCATATGCAGGCTAAGGTAATTAAACTCCATTTAACGAGTGTGCACATGCCCGAGCCTAAAGTGTCATATATGTTGACCGACCCGTGGCTGTATCACTGAATATTACGGCCACTTAAAAATCTGAATAGACATCACACAAGATGGTGGGGGAAATGCTGTCGGCAAATGGTTGTCAGCTACCGTCAGCTACAGTAAGGAGGAAATGTGGAACGCTTGCAGCCATCTTTCGCTCTTATCTTGAGGAATAATTGATTCTAACGCATGTCATTCTCCGAGCGACAGGAGAACCTGCACACCTTCTCCTTCTGCTTCTGCTTGCTTGATCGATCGAGCACGAGGAGAGAGAAGCCAGCAACAGTGTGTTAGATAGGAAAAGCCTCGAGAGCGCTTCCAAAACCCTAGTGACTGTACCTGTCACAGAAGCCTGTGTACAGCCAAGAGAATAGTTATTGTCACTGGTTATAAGTTGATCGTCTTGTTCACGTAGGATGTGGAATGTTGGGGTGGGGTGCATTATACACCGCCCGGAAATCCGTTGTCTTCTTCCTTTGCTTTGACTTGTCCGTCTAACTCCTTCCCGTGGCCTCATGCATGCCAGCGTAGACAAGTCATAACGCAACGATCAAATGGGTCCATGAGAGTTGATTGATGGTGATCCATCACATGTAAGCAACAGTAACTTACCATTGCTTGTACTACGATGACAATCCGGAAGTGTTCCTTTTCTTTTGGCCATGTAAAGTTCCACCAGGATGGATATCACTCGACTGTAGTCCATCCCCCTCAGCTTGAAGGGACTCGATCTGCGGCCAAGCACTTAAGCCAACGTACTCATACAACTGCTAGGCTTCCGAACGACCCGGTAAACATGGTGTGTTACTTTCTCCGTGAGTCACTGCACAACCTCCGGCAGAAGAAGCAGACCAAACATTGTCTTGGCCGTATCAAATGCCGTCCGCATGATGGTATCATTTAGGTGGAGTCCCCAAAAAACCATGTCCATCCTAAGCAATTTATTCATAAGGAGATATATTGATATATATGTGCCAGGATTTAGCAGTGGAAGGGAAGAAGGAGAGCTTAATGCTTAAAAGATGGAGACCTTTTGTTCCACCAAAGAAAGGCAAGCAGTGATGGGAAGTGAGTAGATAATTAAATGGAGGACTTCAATGGTAGCATTTGTCTTGTCAACTCTTCCCAAGAAAGAGGGAAGGTGAAAAAGGAAGGAAGGATTAGTGTCTCTTTCCCAATCCCAACGACAACAACTCTCCCTCAAAACAAGTAACGCCAAGTGCCAAAAATGACTATCTCCATCTTGTGAAGATTTCTCAGAAGGTTGTCAAAGAAAGCACCAACTTAAATGTTCAAGCGAAAGAAATAGCAGGATTCTACAGAACTAGAATAACGTAGCCCAAGAAGAACCCAAGAGGAAGAAGGCTAGAAAGAGCAAGAGCATTAAATGGGGATTCAGACATGGACAGATAGCAAGATAGCAGTACTCTACCCTTCTTCTATTATTACTCCTCATTGTCAGAGAGAGAGAGAGAGAGAGAGAGAGAGAGAGAGAAAGAGAGAGGAAGGAACGTGTAAATGATTTTGTAATCCATTGCCTTATGATTTAACTGTGCATACACCTTTTTACTTTATTTCTTTTTCTAACAAAGAGGAAGTCATGATGGCCGTATGATAAGCAACACCCTATATTGTCTTCCTCTTTTGGGTTTCTTTTTAATGTTTATTTCTTGGCAATTCACCGAGAAATTTTTTGTGTATGAAAATGTGTTTTTAATTTATCTTGGCAATCAAATAATAAAATAAATAGTCAAATACAACAAGTATGGCGTCAAAAACTTGAGATTCGAGTAATGCATATAAAATCTATACAGACATAAAGCTTATTTTTGTCAAGTGCAAGAAAGAAGAAACCTTGTTGACCTAGTTTATTTGGCCCCTTACCTATTTGCATACCTCGATATGCTTGACCCACATTATCCTAATTAGTCTATGTTTGATGTGGGCAGTTGATTTCCATCACAAACATATGGAATCATGGAGTGACAAAGGCTTGGCGTTTGCAAAAGGCATAAGACAACAACTCAATGTGTTCCTTGCATATGACTTTTTGCACACATAGAATAATTAGAATAAAGTAGGGAAGGACCACAAGTTCTTAAGGTTCTTTTGTGCCTGTATCTATGCCTTTGATGTGTATGTGCACACGTATCCTACATTATAAGATGTTGGTCCCGCCTATTACATCGTACAAGTTCATATAATGCTAAAATCTTGGCTATACTTGGTATGAGTGGACCTCAATGTTTTCATTCGCGCCGGCGCGAATGGTTGTATTTATTTTAGTTGCTGTAAGTAAAGTTTAGTTTTTTTTTGCTTTTAGAAAATAAATAAATAAAATCTGGAGTGTATAATTCAAACATGTAATCGAATTTTCCACTCAAAATTTGCATGCCAATGCTCTTAAGCTTATCACAAATGTTTGATTATGTGGTTTTTTTTATGACTCTTATGATGGGGTGTAGTGCTACATATTAGTATGCCTTCATCAGAAGTCTTTGCATTTATCTGGTAAGTGATCCCACGTAGAGTTCTCTCAGGACCTGGACATCTAGAGGACAAGGTGAGGGAGCAATAAGAACTAGGAATAGCATTGTAGAGAAGGACTTCAAAGATTTAAGACAAGCATATATACTGATGACATGAATCAAAAGTTGTCTGATTCACATGGAATTTTCTTGTTCTTGTCTTCATTTGTTCATCTTATTCTCATGGAATATGTTTGGACGGCTATGCCTGTATCTTTCCCATGAACCACTAGCTGCAAAGATCTTAAACAATGATCACAAGCTGGGAATAGAATCCAGAAAGAACATCCAGATAGATGGAATGGCTTGCTTTGGGACCCTGCTCAAATTCTTCTGTTCGAAAGGATGAAGGACTATTAAGTAGAATCCAAGCACAAATGGCCGGCTCAAATTCTTCTGTTCCTTCTCAACATTATGAAAGATATCGATGTGTCTCTTCCTCTGAGAACATGCTTCCAGCAGACAATTGCTTCCTTCTCCCTTCTCATGGCTTTCTAACCTGGAACTCATTTGTTTATCCTGGAGCCACATATCACTTGTATGCGGTCCAAGGGATAACTATCAGAATCGCTCCAACTCAAGGAGGGTTTTGCCCCACTCACACATGATGTGACTTTTTTTTTTTTTTAATCTGTTTGTGATTGATCAATTGCAACATCCTAGTTCGTTATAGGCTTAAATCAAATATATGATATTTTCTTTTCATTAAAGAAGTTAATATTTTTGATTTGATTTAAGAAATAATCTTTTTCTTTTGGTGATACTCTTGATTGATAATTTTAAGGATGAATCCTTAAAATATTTAATTAAAATTTATAATATTTAACAATATGAATTCTTCTCCTCTTTTTTTTTTGTTTTCTGCATTTGCTTAATTTTTCTTGTTGTTGAATCAGATGTAACTTTATTGCATGTGCAAAATATTCTTGAAGAAATAAAATTTATTTGACTAATAGATCAACAAAATTACTCTTGTTCACATCACATGTACAAATATATAGTTTGTAGTTCATCACAGTTTGGTTTTCTCGAGAGAATTAATGGATCAGTGATAGCTAGTAGCTTTCAACAATCTCGAGACACGTGATTGGGCTGCATCATCTTTTAACCAAAGTAAATTAAAAGAAATAATTTTTGCTTCAAGAACGACAGTAATCCAATAATTCTATACATTGCATAATTATTTCTCAGTGCAAACTTAGAGTGTTTAGCTTTTATACAGTGCTGCCTTTCCTTAACATAAAAGCCATCACATTATATTTGTTTTCTCCTCGAAGAGGCTACAGTGGAGGAATCATACTCTTACGGAGCGAGCAAACACAAGAAGAAGCCTTGCTATTGGTCAACAATGTGGTCCCCGGAGGCACAGACAGCCATTTAGTGGCACGCAGTCTCGGTCGCTGGGCTGAGGCATGTACAACCATGTCTCCTCATACAGTAGAGGATCCGGATCCGGCCCCGCAAAAGAACTAGAATTCGGACCCGGTTCCGAACCGAACTCTTAATCCTCAGCGCCCCGAACCACCGCAGGCTCTCGCCGCCTCTCGAGATCCCGCGCCTCGGCCCTCCTTGCCCCTTGATCTCCGGGTACGAGTAGCTTCCTCCCTTTGTTCGGGCATTTGCTGGTTTTGGCCTTTGGGTTTCTCGATTGCTTGATTTGATCTTGACGTGGGTGGTTCAAGGCTTGGTCGTGGCCGTCCGTCTCTTCGAAAGCTACGCTCGATGATCCTGAGGAGCGACGATGGCGGGTGTGGAGGCGAGAGAGGAAAGGCTCGTCGTCGTCATCGATAACAACGACAGCTTTACCTACAAACTGTGTCAGGTTATCTATATCGAACGAGGAAACGAAACCGATTGCTATTTTCTCGGTTTTTCAGTTTGGAATTTTCTTTACATTTTTTGTTCTAATGGAGTTTGTTGATTCTTTTATGGATTTATATTTGAGATACCGATGATCGTTCATTATGTGCATGGGATTTAGATGTGTCCGATGATCGCTCGTTATGTACAGGGATTTAAATGTGTAGTAAAATGTAAATTGGGTGCAAATTGGAGTAGCAAAAATAGTTCTTGTTTTCTTTTTGATTGGTGGTCTTGTTGTTGGCTGTTCGATTGTGTCATTTTGTGTATGTGTTCGTAAGCAAGATAGCTTCTTCACACCCAATGGGGCCTGAAATTCTTTAATTTCTTTTTCTAAATAGTGGGGATTGAGCAACATTCTATATGCACTTGCGTCCGGTGTTGTTTATATTTTTGGTACTTCTAAACACAAAAACCAAAGTTTATTATCATGTTTTTATAGTTGCATGATGCATTTTTCTACCCTAATATACCTTGTTTTGCACAATAAATAGAATGCAAAGCCCGTAAATTCTAGACACCTCATATGAAACTTATGAAGGTTCGGTCCTAAATTGTCCATTTTACTTCACCTTTTAAATCTTCTTTCTTTTTTGCCAATGGTAAATGGTGAAGGTGGGTTTTGATCTCAAGATCTTGCGGTGATTTGACAAAGTTTTTACCTAAAAAGCCAGCTAGCACCTTCCACCTTTTAAATCTTGATCCTTTTGACTTTTGAACAAAAAAAAAAAGTTCAAAAAGTTGATTTGACCAAATCAGATAGGCGGTTGGGATTAAAAGGGGAGTGCAATGGATGTTTTTGAAAGCACCATTGTGATTTTCGGATACATTGATAGAATTTGCATTCCAAAAAATCTCTGTTCTACAACTTCCTTCCTTCATTTGGAGCATACAGTAGAGATGGAATGCTTTCTGTTACTATAAATTTTAGAACTGGAAAGTTCTTACTTCTAGATCTGTGAAAAATTCTGTATCAATTTCTAAAAACAAGAAAACAGAAGTTATGTGACAAAACATACTTTTTATTTGTATTTTGCACAATTTAATTGTTAAAATATGAAAAAAAGAAAATGCGCAATGTCAAACAACTAAAAACTTAAGAGTTGTTTGTTATGTGCATATATATCTCCAATATATATGCATTTTGCATAAAAAGTAGTGGAATGTAAAAATGATTATATTTTTAATTAGGAAAATGCTAAAATCCTTTAAATGTTTATAGAGTGGAACAGTACAGAAGGATGGAATATTAATTTGCATTTTAATGTCAGTATGCACTCAAGCAAGAGTAGAATGAATGATTTGGCCTAATTTGCAGGAAAATCCATCCATGTGAAATTAGATAGCACTGGTTTCACTAAAATCTTCATCATTAGAGATAAGTCTTTCTTATTGTATCAAATTCTTTTAGTTGGGCATGCATAGTATTAAGAAGTGCCAACAATCGACTGAGTGCATCTGTAATCTCAGTACATATTTCATTTTTATGCTTCAAGACAAAAGTATACTCTTGTAAAAATGCCACCTATCTTGCATGTCGTCTATTGAGATTTGTTTGAGAATTTATATGTTTAAGAGCTTCATAATCAGAATTTAAGATAAATTCTCTTTGGATTAAATAAGGTTTCGAATGTCACGGTGCTTGAACAATAGCATAAAATTTGATATCATAGGTTGAATAGTTCCTTTTTGTATTGTTTAGCTTTTTACTAAAAAAATACAAGTGGATGTCCTTCTTGGATAAGTACTCCACCAATACCTACATGAGAGGCATCAAAATCAACTTCAAATATTTTAGAAAAATCTGATAATGTAAGAATAGGTACAGTGGACAATTTCTCCTTTAGTAGTTCAAAACTATTGTTTGCCTCAGGTGTCCATTGAAACACTCCTTTCTTTATGCAATCAATTAGAAGAGTTGCAATAGTGCTGAAATTCTAAGTAAATCGACGATAAAAGAATGCCAACCTATGAAAACTCCAAACATCTTGTATGGATGTTGGTGTTGGCCAAGTCTCGATAGTTTTAATCTTCTTATAATCCACTTGGATACTTGTAGGGGTTAAGATGAAGCCTAAAAAAACTAGGCCAGAGGTCATGAAGGAGCACTTATTAAGATTTGCATATAACTTTTTTGCCTTCAAGGTTGATAAGATAGTTCTCAAATGTTCAATATGATTAAGTTTATTGTGACTATAAATAAGAATATCATCAAAGTAAATAACAACAAACTTCCTAATATAAGGACGTAGAATTTATTTACTACCTGCATGAAGGTGCTCAGAGCATTTAAAAATCTAAACGGCATAACTAGCCATTTATATAAACCTTCTCGAGCCTTGAAAGTAGTTTTTCATTCATCTCTTGGTTTAATATAGATTTGGTGATAACCTCTTCGAAAATCAATTTTATAAAAAATCTGAGCACCAACAAGCATATAAAACATATCATCCACACGTGGAACAGGAAATCTATACTTGATGGTAATCTGGTTAATAGCTCGACTGTCAACGCACATCTGTCAAGTTTCATCATTCTTTAGAGTCAATAGAGTTGGAACGGTGCCTGGGCTTAAGCTTTCTCTAATATAACCCTTGTGCAGTAGATCCATAACTTGTCTATTCAACTCTTCATATTCGGTAGTGAGATTTGTTTGGTAAGATTGCTCCTGGAATTAGATCGATTCGATGTTGAATGTCTTGAAGAGGAGGCAGGCCACTAGGAAGTTTTTCAAAGCAGATGTCTTTGAATTCCTCCAAAATAGCTTTTACTTCAGGAGGAATTTCTATAGGTTGTATGCTTTCTTTAGCAACTAACATAAATACAACTTCACTTTCTTCGCATTCACTTGTAAACTTATTCAAAGTAATGAAGTTATTTTCCTGCCTTTTGAGTTAAAGGTTTGGGAGCAAACTCTTCTTTGTATGACAAAAGCACAATTTTAACTCCATTGAATTTATAAGTATACTTGTTCTTTCTATCATGATGGATAACACACCTATCATATTACCATGGTCTTCCCAAGAGTATATGACTAACATCCATTAGTACTATATCACACCACACATCATCTTTATAATTTTTACCCATCGAAAAAAAAAAGGCATCGATTAGTAACTTGTACCTCATCACCTTTCTTGAACCATGCAATCCGATATGGTTTAAGATGTGGTTTTATCTTGAGCTTGAGCTTATCTACCATAACTTGAGATACAATGTTCTCACAACTATCACTATCAATAACAAGAGAACAAATTTTACCTTGAGACTTGCAGCATGTCTTGAAAATATTATTTCGTAACCATTCTTCATTAGAATCATCTCTTGGAGTAGCAAGTGCTCTATGGATTACCAAGCATTCGCCTTCTTCCGGTGCAATTTCGTCAGAAGCCTCCTCAAGGTATTCATCATATATTGGTTCTCCAATATCTTCAAGTTGTTCATTGGCATCTTCTTCTTCAGCAAAGTTGACTCGTGCATCAGCTTGTCTATTTAGACACTCGTTCATGCAATGTCCTATTTGTTTGCATTTAAAACAAATAGGAAGGTGATTGGTGTGGCTAGATTGGCCTCCACGGTAAGTAGGAGTTAGCTTGGATGCATTTTTCGTGATTCCATTAGCTTTTGATCAACTAGCATTATAACGAGCAAAGTCAACTTTAGAAGAGGAATGTAAATAAATATCATAATACCTCATTGCTCCACTTCTAGCAAGTTTTATTTCAACTTTTAATGCTAATTGATAAGCATAAGATAACATCCATAGTCATTTCATCTCCACTTAATTTCGAATCATAACTCATAGGCCGTCGACGTATCTTGCAACATGTTGTTCTTTCATCTCTTGAGTGTTATTTTAGGCCATCAACTTATAGAATTTTCAATGTAGTTGGTGACAGTTTTGCTACATTGCTGAAGATTGTTAAATTGTGAAAAGAGAGTTTGAACATAATCAGATGGAAGAAAATTTTCATAGAGCCGAGATTTCATCTTCTTCCAATATAAAATATTTATTTTTTCTTTTCGAAGGCATATCTCTTGCACCTTGTCTCATCAGATCGAAGCATAACTTTGAAACCTTGTGGTAATTAATTTTACTTTTCGGTCTTCGGGTATCTCCTTGTACTTAAAATATTTTTCAATGGCACTAAACCAATCAACAAACACTTCAGGTTGAAGCCAACCATGGAACTCCGACAAGTCAATCTTGTTATTATCATTTGCATGAAAAATCCTCTCCATGGAGTCTCCTGCAGCTTCTTTGGATGATAAGGGGATTCATGTCTTTGAATCCATCACTTGCATAACCATAGCTTAAGCCTCTAGAGCCTTGCGTTTCTTGACGTTTGAGGTGCATGGTAAGCTCTTCAACTTGTCTCCTTAGTGATGCAATTCGTGCATCCTTTTCATCTCTATTCGGTTGCATCATTCTTTTCCCGTGTCGGCCTTTGTCCCTTCTAGTTGCCATAAGAAGGAAGTACTCCAAGAGCGTAGCAAGGCTTTGATATCAAATTATGCGAAACAGAAAATGAAGAGAGAAGGAAAGGATTAGGAAAGAAGTGAAATATGGGAGGATAAAAGAGAACTCTCTATTTTAAGAGATACTAGGAGCTAATAACTAGAAATACAAAAGCTTGATAAGGTTTCAAAAACTAGAATACCCCACCAATCTTCCTTCCTTCCCCTTTTATAGGTCTTTTGTACATTGAATCCCACAACCACTTAATTAATGAGTGGTAAGTTACCCAAAGTCAAGCACAAATTACAATACATATTAAATTCATAGTGCATTGTACTTTGGTGATTTTGAATTTTCATAATTATCTCAAGATATGAATCATTTTCTTGAAATTTGATAGGGTTGAGCTTGGAATTTATTGTCTTGAAACTTGTGAGCATTCAATGCTCACCATGCGCTGCATCAGTTTGTCACTATGATGAGAATAACATGTTCAACTATACTTTGCAAGAGAACGGAGGTTGTTTCTCTGATAAAATTAGGGAACATTTAGAAAATAAGCATTCTTCAAATTAGAAATAAAGTTAATTCCCACATGATTTTAGTTTGTAGTTTATTAGAATTCCAAGGACTAATATATTTTTGCTTCCAAAAAGTTGTCGAGACCTGTTAAGATAGAAGCCTGTCTATGGCTCTTTTTTGCTAATCTTTTTTATACTTGCATAATCATCATAATTTATATTATTTATGCAGCTGAAGTTTCCAAAATTGACATGCAGCTCTTTCGCTGACTGTTGACATCACAGCCTTGTTATCAAGAAGATGGATTCTGTAGTTATATCCTTGAGTTTGCCAGGTGGACAGAGGATGGATGCTGCTAGTTGCAAAAAGGTGCTGCAGCAACTTATTTTGGTTTTTGGAGATGCTCCGACTCGATGTTGTTTGTTAACTAGGTATCTTTTCAAGTACAAAATATGTTTATATTCAAAAAGCATAAGTAGACTAAGAAAATAATATCAGAATTAAGAAAAAGAGATTTGACTGGCCTTAGTGTACTAGTGATATTGCCTTATAGCTCAATGCTAGGAAAATGATCTACATGTCCGTGCCTAAGTAGTTGAGACATTAGATCCTTTTATGCAATGTCACGGACAAATTGTAAACGGCTTGTTCAGTGTAATGCTTATGTGTGTTCGTGTCCCTTTTGGTTTGTTATAGCTTCTAAAGCTTGTAAAGGGCTTGCCAAAGGCTAAATGCCCCAATTGAGTGAGTTCGGTATCCATTGTAAGCTTGTACATAAAGTTTACGTCGAGGAAATACTTTTACTAGAATTCGGTCTGTAGTGGACCAATTTTATACCTTTGTTGTGCAACCGTTCTGAGCTTGTGATGTCCATGGTTGGAATTTGCTTTGGCTATAAAGTGTTTGCTGAAAGGGTAGCTTGTGGATCCCATGTGAAGCGCTTTCTCTGTCCCGTCTTCTGTTTTGCAGGTCCTAAGGGATTGTAGGAGATTTCGGGAGGCTGACCATTGCAGTGATACGGAATGGTGCCGCACGGCTTAGCGCAAACCAAATAAGTCCGTGACAGATGGTATCGATCTTGGGACAAGCCCACTTAAAACACTTAGCATGCAAACGCGTGAGGGGGACCTAGCGGGGTTACGTTAAGAGGCGCCAACACGCGCGCCGTTTGGGAAATAGTCATGGAGTTGTAGGGGAAGGAGTCGCTCAGAGGAGTGGCATCCGAGAATGGCATTCAGAAGAATGGCCAACCCTTCGCGTAATAGGCACCACGAGGACAACAAGTTAAGAAGAATTTCGTAGCGCACAAAGGTTGGGATGGCTGAGTTCGAGCGGTGGCTTGACGTTGGCACCCAAACTTGACGGTGCTCGAGGCAAGCGGAATGCTTGGCAAAGGATGATACCGTGCAAGGTGGATTGGGTTGTTCAATGATCGAAAGAGTTATGTAAAGCTCACAGAGGTGAGGGGAGTTGCAAACTCAAGGAATCCGATACTCATGCAAGGGCTTGCAGACGCGACGATGGATCGTCCGTGGCTATCCCAAGGCACAAGGTCGCGCCATGGAGCATCAAACTTTCTCTTCGGCATGTGCAGGATACTTTCGTAAGAGGCTGAAGTGTGCAACAGGTTCAGCATGTTGCTAGACCTAGAGGGGTGCAGTGCGAGCTGTATTGGCGAAGTGTCGCGATCTAGCAAGTGCATTTGTAGAGGCAAAATTTAGCATAGTTTGTTCAGCAAAGGCGGAGTAGTCCAAGGGGATGGTGGTCTTCAAAACTTCCAGAGGGAAGGATGCGAAGAGAGAAGTTACTCCAATGGGACAGATATCCAGGAGGGATAAGTCCCGGTTCTCTAGAGGGAGAATTATGTGCAATGAATCGCACCGGTTAAGGAGTACCTCAAGACAAAGCTCGATGGATCGAGTGAGCGGCGAGGAGTCGTCGCATGATCTCACAAGTGGTAATGCATTGGTCGACGCATAGCGAGATCAAGTGGGGGAGCAACCCTAGGCAACAAAAAGCGAAAGCACACTTGGAGCCGATATGGAGATTGGACTCAACAGAGGGCTGACCCATAAAATGGTGGACGTGAGGGCTACCATTAACGCAATGCAAATCGAGAAGCAGAGCAACTTGGGGGTAACTTAGTGATGTACCCAAGCCGCGTGAAGAGAGTTGGTATAGAAGATAGAACATGGAGCGGAGGCTTGGAGCTTTCCTTAGACAGAGGTCAAGGGCATGAGCAATTGCAGAGACAAGAGTAGGATCATGTCGTTCCATGGGTTCTCTATTCTGATGGAGCAGACTCATCTTGCATGGTGCCAAAGACGAAGAAAACTTCGAGACATATGCACCTTATCTCGGTGAAGCATTTGACGGAGGAACTAAGGCGATACAACTTGTAGTGGCGAAGTTGGTGTTAGAAGACCTTAGCACGGGGCAAGAGGATGCAGAGGCAGATACTCTTGAAGAATATGCCACAGTGTTGCTATTCGAGTTGCCATAAGGAAAGCGGTGTCAATGAGATTATCTTTGGTAGGGCGAGTCCCGATCCGCATAATGGTGCACCAATTTCAGCCAAGGGTCGGGGACTTCAGAGGAGCTGCTAGGCGATGGACTGTCCTAGAGCTAGGCTTCGTCCGAGTGTGACCCGAGAGCGGGTGGACGAAGGTCAATTGCTAAAGGAGCGAACAAAATCGAAGGTGGCTAAGGCCCTACGATGTGTTGGCGGAGTCCACACATGGAGAGATCGCAATTCGAGTTCAATACCACAGGGATCAGAATGCAAGGAGATGTCACCAGGAGGCGACATGATGCAGCGGATCGTGGTGGAATGGTTTGTGGCAAGTCTACACACACAGTGAGTCCCATGGGGGGACTAGTTCATGCAGAGGTATGATCGAGAGCGTGACTGGGAACTCCACTTCGGTGAACAACACGATAGCAAGAAGAGCTATGGATTCAAGCAGTGAATACCATGGTACCACAGAGGCGTGTCTTCCGTACGTGCCTCGAATGTTGCATTGAATGGAAGCCTTGACATCACCCGACTTACATAGTGCACTATCGAGGAAGAAGTTCAGATGCAAGTACTAGGGAGTCCCATAGTGGGGACTAGATCATGCAGAGGTATGATCGGAGTGACTGAAGAGTTGAACTACTTCAGAGCTCACATTCACTTAAGGGAGCCCGGCAAGTCAAAGGACAAGGCCGAGTAAGCGAACGTTGCGACCAATGAAGCTAAGGAGAACAGAAGCGGTGCAAGCCCTGCAACATGATGGCGGAGGCTATATATGGGAGTTGCAGTCTGTCTTTCCATCGACCAAGTGGAACTGCTCAGAGAACACAGAGGTGTTGAAGCAGGTGGTCGAAAAAGGGCGAGGAAGCAATGACGAGTCCAGAGGGACTCAGTTACCCAAGATCAGCCATCGGTTATAATGAAGGTAGACTCAAAGGAGTGCCGTAGTGCCGCAGAGGCAGATCTACCGATCATGAAGAAGGGATGCAGATGCGAGACAACGGATAGTAGTGTCATGGGCATTGTAGTGCCATGGTACCGCAGAGGCGGGACTTCCGGGGAGTTATCGATCCCTTACTCTCATAGAGGGAGAGCGCTTGGTCGTGATATGGGTCGTGGAGGAGGAGAATGCTTCGGCAAACTCAATATACCAAGACAAGGCTGAAGGGCAGAAGCTAGAGAACTTCGTAAGACCGGTGTCAATAGACTTTTCATCAAGATAGCCGTGAGTGAAGGACTTCGGGTCGATGCAAGAGTGCATGACCAAGGATCGGAGCAGCAAAGACGTGCGTGTCAGTACCTTTGCTACTTAGAGGAGTCGGCGACAGAAATGATGGAGAAGGCGGTACAATCCTAAAGGCGACCAAACCTATCGGAGACTTACTCCAAGTCGGAGTGATAACTTCTTGCATTCCAGAAGTTCAATGACAATGAGAAGGCGAATCATAGTAGCTGACTCAGTGCAAGGATTGCAAACACTTCAAGTGCTTCGGAAGTGTGAGCTAAGAGTAGGTGAAGTCTAGTAACCACCTGATGCACGGTACAACCTCGAGGAGGCGGCGAAGTCAAGTAATCTTTGCCTTCTCAACTCTCAAGAGAATGGCGAAACCGAGTACCCTCTCTTTTAGTTATCTAGCGAGAAGCTCTGCACAAATTTAAAGACCCTTCAAGAGACTAATGGAAGATAGCAGCTTATCAAGTCCTCACCAATAGTGATCAGTGCTACTGAGAGTAGATTGTCCGCTTTATTTCCCAATTGAATGCCAATCGAAAGCGGAAGTGATGCGAACCTACTTGGGCAAGACAACTAAGTGGAAGAAGATTCGATGGGCAAATTTTGCGGAGGAAGGACCAAAACTTTAAAGGTTGAGGCGATGCTCGTTAAAGTTCCAACCAAAGATCTATCCATTCAAGAGACAAGAAGAATTTAAAGATTGGCGCATATCAAAGATGGTCTTTTCCTTCATCGATGAATCAAAGAACCAAAGAAGGATCACCACAACTCTGCCAACCCTACACCAAAGTCAGAGTCATTGACGAGTTGAAGCAGCATGGCGGATTAAAGTTCGACGACTCAACAACAACAAGCAAAGAACAATTGGGAGCCAAGGGGTGCATCGCAGAGAGGAGCAGAAGATCGAAGATCCAACAAAGAAAAAAAGTTGCAGCATCAGTAAAAGCTTCGACGAGGATGTCGAAGGAATAAGTGGGGGAGAATGTCATGGACAAATTGTAAACGACTTATTCAGTGTAATGCTTATGTGTGTCCGTGTCCCTTTTGGTTTGTTATAGCTTGTAAAGCTTGTAAAGGGCTTGCCAAAGGCTAAATGCCATATTTGAGTGAGTTCGGTATCTATTGTAGGCTTGTACATAAAGTTTATGTCGAGGGAATACTTATATTAGAATTTGGTCTGTAGTGGACCAATTTTATGCCTTTGTTGTGCAATCGTTCTGAGCTTGTGATGTCCATGGTTGGAATTTGCTTTGGCTATAAAGTGTTTGCTGAAAGGGTGGCTCGTGGATCCCATGTGAAGCGCTTTCTCTGTCCCGTCTTCTCTTTTGTAGGTCCTAAGGGATTGTAGGAGATTTCGGGAAGGCTGACCATTGCAGTGACACGAAATGGTGCCGCACGGCTTAGGCAAAGCCAGCTAAGTCCGTGACAGCAAGTTATGAAAGTACATTAGGGTACTTTTGCCATCTCAATTACATTATGGTCCTTGTACGCATCTACCCATGAACTATGAAGGTTGAATTTTATTTCCTTTGGCTTCTCTTTCAGCATTTCATGGCAACTATTTTCTTTTGGTTCACAACAGCTCTAAATTTGACATCTATTCTTTTGCATAATATATTTTTTTTCTTTAATGTCTATATGCTATGTGATTTGAAGAAACACAATTTTCTTCCATTGGAGGCTTGATTATCTTTCTTCAAATATGATACAGTTCAGAGTTCAGGGTCCTCCAATACTATTATTGATCTTCATGGTAATATGCTATGCCAATGGAATCATGTCATCTCTCCAAATACTGCTTTTAGGTATACCAGCTGCTTTGTCGCACATGGCAAATAATATCTTAGATGTCCCTCAGTATATATGTGATACTGAGTTATCCTGTGAACTTATAATATTTAATATAAATGATATTGCCGGTTCTTATTTATCACCACTTTCCCTTCAAATAATTGATCTTGACAAAACAACCATTCATTGTACAGAAGTTTTACTTTCATAGCTTGAACAATTGTAATATATAATTTTTTTTATTTTTGACTTCTTAATCAGTTCTACTCTTTTTGTTGTATTGAGTATGTTATCGCTCTGAAAACATAATGACAGCTGAAGGCAAAATTATGGTTAGCAATTTCATCAAGTTGAGGGACACTCTGCAGCATAATTCAACTGGATATCAGAATTAAAGGTCCACAAAGAAAATAAAAACATCACTTATAAAATTAAAGTTATAGTTGAAGTTCATATGGAAATCCTGACAGTTTTTTTTTTTTTCCAATTTGAATTTCTTCTGGTAGTAAGCCATTTATTCATTTCTTATCATTATTTTGTTTGCTTGTAGGTTTATCCCCCCAGACATGTTCACCATGGGATATTACAACTTTCAGATTCCTTTGATGGTGCAACAGCATCACACTCTTATCTTTCAGAATTTGGAACTTGGTAATCTCTCAATGCATTATTCTTTGTGCAACATTTCATCTAGCATAGTTATTCTTATTTTTACCGGATACGTATATCATCCAGTATCATCCTAGAAATATAATATCGACCTTGGAGTGGCATACTGGTCGGTACATACTGTACCCATCCATTTTCTATTGTTATTAGCTTGTGATTATTGCACTTCATACCACAATCTCTATTTGAGTGACCTTGGTGAGAACATCAAAACACCAAGTGCAGTTCAACCACATGCAGAAGAATCTCAGCCAACTCATCTTCATGTTGAGAAGCAACCAAATCTGTGTTTCTTTCTGCTCTTTTCTCCAGCTTACTACCCAGCCAGAGGCCCACGTCCTTCCCTGCTCAGTCCAAACAGAATCTATTGAGCCAGAAGAAAACGACGAAGACCATGTTCCGGTGGCTGGGAGAACCACAATAGTGTTAGCAGTCCATGTTCTTGAACTCATCAACATTTTGTTATTTTTCAGAAACAGTCCCAGTGATGGAAACATGTTGACATAGACTTTTATCCATTTGGATTGAATTTGATTCAAAATAGTTGTGATCTGTGATGCTCAAATTGTCCAGAAAGTAAATGATATGAGAATGTTTTTTTATTTATGCTATGTGTGATGCTCAAATCCATGGTGTTGATCATGTGATGCTCAAATAGTTGTGATTCAAATCCATGGGTTTTATCCATTTGGATTGAATTTGATTCAAAATAGTTGTGATCTGTGATGCTCACATTGTCCAGAAAGTAAATGATATGAGAATGTTTTTTTATTAATATTATGCGCGATGTTCAAATCCATGGTGTTGAAATCATATTGAAATCGACAATATTTGTGACGGCATTACTGCTTGAATCAATAAGCCAGGAATAAATATGAGAAAATTCAACAAAAAGGCAATGGCACCAAAGCTACAGCGGGCAGCAGTAGCAGAGACCAAACATGAAATGCCAGTGGCAATTTCTGAAGTAAAAACCTCTACATGATAGTTCACACTATACAGCACAAATTCCATTCACTCTAAGAAGAAAGAAGCACTAGGACTTATAATGCAGCGTCAGCCTGTGCCACCGAGCTACGGTTGTGCCAGCCCCCCCTGCGGCGGCGCCGATGGCCACCGTATCTCACACCATCCGCTCCATAGTACTGCCTCGTCTCAATCTGATCCATCTTGCACTCAGCTGGAGGGGTTGCGTATCGATCACGATCGTAGCAGTAATAATAGGTCATGTGTTTCCGGCGAAAACCATCCATTTGAGCTCGTTGCTCCGGTGACATGGTCGATGAGCCGTAGATGGCCGCATCAGGCCTCTCGCAAGCCGAAGAGTGATCCATGGGGTTCACTGCACAGCCATGGATGACAAGATCTTGGAACTCAGCGACGTAGGGGGCGTATCTGTAGTTGACCTTGTAGCGGCCGCCGGAAGTAGCCCAACCGGAGCCATCCCATATGGTGGAATACAGAGACATTGGCTTGGAGGGGAAGCACCCCGCCATGGCCTCACTCCTCACTGTTTCCCTGATCGGGATGTCATCAATGTAGAATCTGCACAACAGAACCATCGAGTTCATGAAATCCACGGATGTTTCCGAAGGGATTGTCACAGAATTTTCGTCAGGATTCTTGCGACTCTTACGTGATTCTTTCGTGGTTCCACAGGATGGAGTAGCGATGGAAATCCTCGGTGGGGTCAAACCAGAGCTCGTATCGCTCTTCTCTTCCGACCGCTGTGCTCCCGTTTCCATAGACGTTGGTCTGAACTCTCCACTCCCTCCCCCTTATATTTCCCAAGAACTCGAAGTCCAGTTCGTCGTGGGTCTTCGGGAATACATCCCCATTCGACATCTACAGTTCAAGGGAAACAAGATGAGACATGCCAAAAGAATTATACAGAGAGGTGTAGTATGGAAAGCATACGTAGAAGGCAACGACGACCCCGGCGGCGTAGTCCGCAGGGAGCTTGATGGAGGCGCTGAAGAATCCATGGAGATAGAGGTCTTGGGAGGCGAATCCGGCACCTGAGGCGTTCAGAAATCGAACACACTATACCTTGTTAGACGATGGAAAAAGATCAAAAGGTGCGATTTTGAAGGGATGCAGAGGGAGGAAGACCTGTTCGCTCGTCGAGGGAGATGCGAACCCTCTTCCCATCGCGGAGTAGGATCAAATTGCCACCACCGAACAGCTGGGTGTACCCCTCCTCGAACGAGAGAGTCGGGAGGCTCTCCAGAAGAGCAGCAGATGCATTGCAGAAGAATAGGAACACAGGAGAGCAGACGAAGATGAAGAAGAAGAAGAAAGCTGAAGGAAACAGTGTGCTCACCATCTCTCCTCTATCTTTGCTGACTCGCCTGTGTCCGAGTTCAAATTAAAGGAGAAAGGTGGCTCCTTTCTCTCTCTCTCTCTCTCTCTCTCTCTCTCTCTCTCTCAGAGAGTGGAAAGGGTAGGCAAAAGGCTGCCCTCTAATGTTGAGAGGGGTGGGGAGTTGTTCTCTTCTCATTGCTCTTTGGATGCTTAGAATTTTCCCTTGTTAAAAAATAAAAATATATATATATAATATTGCAACTGTGAGATGTAGGATAAATTGAAGGAATCATTCCCCTCGTTCTCTCCTTTGTTTTCTGAAACAAGCACAAGAAACACTTTTCTTGCTTTCTTTACAAAAATAGCTTAAACATCTGTACCTACAAAAGAAAGCTATTTTATGCAAACAGAAACACAGAAAAAAAATGCAACTTAGTGAATAAAATAGTGTTTTGGTAATGGATTTAGGTGAAATAAGGAAATGGTATTGAAGTGAAATGAAGGAATCAAGAAACACTTTTCTTGCTTTCTTAACATAAAAAACTTAAGTATCCATACCTACAAAAGAAAGCTAAATTGTGTAAACAGAAACACAGTAAAAAAGCAAATTATCGAATAAACTAGTGTTTTTATAATGGATTTAGGTGGGGGAAAAAAAAAGAAATGTTATTGGAAATGAATCATTTGGGAAGAGGGAAACATGTTGTGTTGCTGTGGACTTTTGCATTTGGTGGTTGTCATCAGTAGGTATCATTGAATTGGAGCAGTAAAATAGTGGGCAAGACAGTCACAAGATGCAGCTTAGTTTTGACTTCAAGCAGCAGCTTTTATGGCACTTAGCAAAAGAGCCTGATGGAGCTAAACTATGACAAAAAGTAACAACTCAGACACAAAGAAAGAATGAAAGAAAAAGCTTAGTTGTCTTACTGTGTGGATTTTGCATCAAACTCGTGTGTTTTTGTTATTTTCGTCTCAAGAACATGTATATTGGACTGAACATGACAAATTTTGGGGACAAGGTTTTGTCTATACTTTTTTTTTTTTTTTTGTGTATGTGTGTGTGTGATCTTTTCTCTTACACTATAGTTAGTTACGGTGGCAAAATTTATAAAATATCTTGATATTTATTTCAGTTTTCTCTACCACATAGTGTTTAACAAATATAAATAAGACTGAAATCTAAACTATACGAGTAAAAGATACTTAAAAGTAGTTGAAAGATGAAGCTAGGCCAATAAATTAGTGTGACTCGTGAGGAACAATAACTATTAAGATAATAAATATGAGTGTTTCGAATAGACTAACAATAAGAATGAAAGTGATTGACATGAGGGATTAGCGAGACTACCCTCGGATGAATTTTTAACATTCTTGAAGAGCCCGATGATAATTTAAATTCATCTTCCAAATTCTTTGACTAGTAATAAAAAAAATTGATTATAAGAAATGTTAAAAAATGAGTTAAGATTAATTTGCTAAGAGATTAAAAAGTAAAATCATGTATATATAGTTCCGCAGTTTAAACCTATTAACCCATATTAATTGTTGGTGGTGTTTTCCTTGTTGAAAAATCATTTTGATGTAAAGCTAAAAATTTAGTTGACTACTTAAATGGTAAAAAATTTCAAGTATTCAGTGTGCAACCACTGCTTCTTGGTATTCTCATGCCACCTACCTTCAATTATGATCCTATCTCCCTGAGGCAACAAATGAGTGAGCATGATGATGGGGAAGATAGAGCAAGTAGTTGCATCAATGGAGTGACCATCATAACACAGGTGCATATGAATGCGTAAGTGTATACTTTTATTTATGGTACATGTGCTTTAGATAGACAAATAATGGGACAGATTGCTTTGTTGCACCCTTGAAATAGTTTTAAAGATCTCAAGTCACATAGACAAAATCATTTAAACTATATGAGCACTTATGAAGGCTACTAATCAAAGACAAAGCAGAAAAGGAAAAGAAAAAGAAAAATGATTGGCCTCGATTCTCTCAAAAAGTTGTAAATACATGAAACAAAGATCATACAACCTTCCCTTTGTTTTAGATTTGTGTGTTGGAAATTACATTCACTTTAAAGTTATCATTGTTATAAAGCAATGACGCACTTCCCAATTTCTATTTTTTTCTCTTTTCAAATTAAAGTTACATAAAAAGTATACTTTTGGTCTCTACTTAAATTACTAGTGGAACACACCCAAACAATCAATATACGTTTTTTGCTCATTTTTATGTTATATATATATATATATATATATATATATATATCTATATATATGCCAACAACATCTTTTGCTTACTAACTTATCAAGTCAAATTTTGCTATTGTTTCTGCCAATTATAGGCTTACAACGCTATATCCATAATGCTTCTTGTTTTCTATTTGGGTGTCTTTCTTCATTATGTCTGTATTTTAAGCCCTACTTAAAACCCTTGGTAACTTAAGATCATTTTTTCTAGTCAAGGTTATATTGATCAATAAGTTTACATTTCATTAGCGTGTTGGCAAAATCGACATCATGAAAATTTTATATTTATTAGGTGATCTAATTATTATTATCATTATTATTTCTTTTAGAGAGACTAGAAGACCACTACGTGTCTAACGTTGGACTAATTGACACATATCCACCTGAGTTGAATCAAAAACTTTTGAATTGATCGTCAATACAAGAGAGGCTGTACGCATACAATCAATACCTTATTAGATAGTAGTGGCTCAATATTATTGCTGATGATTGTTTCCATGATGAAATCTCCCTTCGGAGGTCTTATTTTTTTTCTTAAAACTTAAATTATACATATCATTATATTCATAATTTATTATAATTCAATATGCTATATAAATAGACTTCAAAAAATACCAAAATTGTCCTCCCCTCCTCCATCATCATTGTTGTCTCTATTGTCGCTTATCACCTATATTGTTCGATGCGCATCATCTCCATTACCTCCACCCTCTGTTCTTATCGTGTAATGGAGGGGAAGGGAGAAAATGATGGGGGAGGAGGAGGAGAAAGGGAGAAGGGTAGGCAGTGATTAAAGATGACGGTAGAGGTGATGCTGACACTGATGAAAAAGGAGGGATAGTTTGATATTTTTGAATATTGAGCATTGTTTGAAGAAAAAAAAAATAGAGATGTTGTTAGAAAAAATATCCAAAGAAATCATCCAATTATGTTTGTGAGATGAAATTACTTTATCAAATTCTCTCATTGGATGAGAGTTGTGATAATTTTTAAATCAAAATTTTGTTAATATCAATTTTGATCATCAAATCAATGTAATGCAATTGACTTAACCTAATTGTAATTTTGAATTGAATTAGGAAAAAGATTCACTTTGCAATGAGGTGCGATTCCAAAGGTTCAAGAAGCTCGACTAGGAAATACGTATGCTTGAGAAATAATGATCGAGCACAGCAGATGACTTATTTGGACGTAAAACTATCCATATCCAAGAAGGGTTCAATTGATGAACTTTTTTTGTTTAGACAATTTTTTAATAAAATTTATGTCAGGGTGTAACGTGCTCCACAAAATTCCTACAAGAAGAGGACTCGAGAGCTCAATATGAGCATTAAAAGTTCGAATATAGAATAACTATCTTTTATAGCATTCATTATATAACCGTAATAAGAAAATATTCTAATTACATGTCATATTGATTTGACATGCATAGTTGATAGATCATCGATTCCAAGTTGAGGATCCACGTATCAAGACCCGATTAACCATGCATAATTATCACATCAGTTGTCGAATATAACTCTTCTATATATATGTATATTCGATGATGTGAGCTGGTGGCAGCTTTTGGTGCCCATCATCCATGATGACAAGTCACCTGAGCCGCGTCTGAATCACTTGCGAGTTGTGCAATTATTGTTTGTTTCAGGAATGGCGAAACATTAGAAAGCAAAAGGCAGCAGCGGCAGGCATCACGAGCAGGAAGACGACACCTTTCAAGGTTCGAATGAGAGACTGCCCCGATTCGTTGCCTCCTATGGGGTGATGCGGGCTCCCCAACCAGCATACGATGATTAGGTCCGCTGAGACGATGACCATATTCTCCTCCTCCTCCTCCTCCTTTCATATTATCGACATGGAAGGCATGCTCACGAGAAGTCTCCGATGCGGCCACTGGGTTGATGAACAGCTGCCTCACCACTCATTTCCTTGATGCCTGCATTTAGAAAAATCAATCTGTGATTAATCTAACACTCTTGATGCTCTTAAACACACCAAACTTGCAGATTTATTGTCATTCATCTTGCTAACTGGGTTTTCTACAAACCCATGTTGTGTTCTTCTTTAGCACAGCACGCAATCAGGGATTTTAATGACACAGTAAAGGAGAAAGACACTATGAATTTGATCATTCAATGAGTTTTACCTGTCTGGAAGAGGACACAATAATATTTCCAAGAGAACTCGAGGAAGGGAACATAACATTTGTCATTTGTGTTCTCTTTTAGACATGGTTGCTGAAGGGTGAGGAGAAGAAGCATCAGTTCATGCGCCTTATCTATACTCGTTTCCACTACATCCATGACTTTGATCCAAGCCCAATCTACCAAGAGTCAATCAAGTTGAACAAAGGAGTATCTAAAAACCTCCGTTGAGTTGACCATGAATCACCAATGATCATGAACTAGTAGCTTCTGTTGAACAGATCCACCAATGCAAAAGTCCATGTAGCTTCTGTTGAACAGATCTTTCAATAAGCAGCAATTCTGCAATAAATCTCCCAAATCCAACTGAGGTATTACACACCGACTCCAAAAGACTTCAGGAAAGAGCAAGAGCTATTACATCCAGATATATTTGCAATTATCCTACCTGAAGCATGTCAACATGAAAACACATTGATTCTACCTTGTCCAAATCACAGAAACAGCTTCTTGGTTAGAGTAAAGCCACATACAACATTCTCCCAACCCCTGGATTAATGGGAGCCTCATGAACTGTGCCACCACACTTTTATCATGATAAAAAGACTAGAAATAATGAGAGGATAACATATATTTCATGGAACATATAGAAAGATCACATTTAAATTCTCAAAAGATTTTACAAAGAGAGCAAAATAAAGTCTACAGTAGATATCATGGACAAAATAAAATTTACAGTGATGCATGCCCGAAAGGGAACCTATATGTTGTGTTCAGGTGCCATCAAGTGGATTCCAGTATTCAATTGGTCCCGCTGACATGCTATCAGTGCTTCAAGTAAACTCATTTGATGAGCATTGTTTTCAGACACCTTACAATTGTAATGCAGATATTGTCACAAAGGATAAGTTGACAATACCCCAACAGATAGATCCAAATACTGCAACAAAAAATCCAACATATCAAATTTGGAACTGCTCAAATATCACAAAATTTTCTGGTGAAGCTAGAGAGCAACATATGCCCTATTTTTCTTTTAAAGAATAATAATTTAAGGAGTACCATAAAAACACACTTCCAAACAGCATAAAAAACAAAAACAAAAACGAAAACAAGGCAACCCCACCAATTCCATAACATTACGCCATTTGATCTTGGCCACGAATTGTTTTTCACCAATTCCACCAATTCCATCATCATCAATAATATGCTTCAAGTACAAGCACCTTCCAAAGAAAAGAGTGGGGATTATGTCAGATACTGCTGGAAGAGCGATGATGTAACATAGCATCCCAAGGAACATGTTGCTGAGCGCACCTTACTCGTTTGTACACACTATCCTTCCTACTAATGGCTCTATGGACTATCACCACTAACACCATCTTGTTGTGTGTAGAATGCACCATGTTATAACTCTAGAAAATCTTTGTCATGAATCTGAGCTGGGTTTTGATACCAAGAACTTGGCAACTGCCTGAAAAAGCTGCTGCTCCTCAAAGGGCTTGGAGACATAACCATCCATTCCACATTTCAAGCACTCCTCATATGTAGCCTGGATCACATCAGCAGTCATGGCCAGAATCGGCAGGTGCCACTCAACTATCATAGAATCCTCTCCTCTGCTGGCTCCTCCATTACTGATTTGTTCATTTGCCTTGCTCTCCATCAAACGTATCTGTCTAGTTGCTTCAAACCTGAAGAATAAACCTTCCCTCATGAATTTATTACACTATCAGTAAAGGAAACAAAAAAAAAAAAGACAAGTTGCTGATTTCAAGATATTCCTATAATTTGATAGTTTGTTTAATTTCCTCTTCATCCGTAGAGAATTGCTGAAACAATGAGGTGAGTCTAATATGACAACTTTGCAATAATAGGGTATCCTAGCTCTCTTATTGTAAGATAGAAACACCTCATTGTCTGGTGCCATTCATAAATCTTCCTGTAAGATTGTCTCTAATTCATCTTATGTGACTTGTTGTCATGTTGCCAACCCAATTTATAGATCTTTAGATATGGGTAAAAAGTCTTCAATGGTCTTCACTCATATAGTCATATTATACACATTTATTACTGTTTTTATTTTTTCTTAATATATGAGAAACCCTTCCTGGGTGGCTCTTCTCCTTTTATATATACATATATATTCAGACAAGTATATACATGCATGTACATCTATATAGAAACATGTACATGAATATATGTTGCTACTTTTTAATTGAATACCAGTATCTCCTATAATGCATATATAAGTTCATATAGTTCGTTTTGCTTCAAAGTAATTTATGTTAACAAGGTGATCAAAGAGTTAGAAAATGAATAAATTGGTAAATTTATATTCTTTACTTGACCTTAAGTTCTATTAACTGAGTGGCACAAGCAATGTGTGTGTACACAATCTTACAGGAAGATTTGTGACTTTATTTGAGGTGAATAAATCTCAGATATGTAAAATATCTTTGCAATTAATAGAGTATTATAGATCTCTTATTCATGTTTGCAATTGAAAATTCTGTCGAACAGATTAGTGGCTTTAATTTGATTTCTTGTGTCTTATTTTGAGAAAATATGTAACAAGATGGATAATGGAGGAAAGAAACTTTATGACTAGAAAGCATAAAGGTTCAAATTAAGCATATTATTATTGCCTGGTTTAGGTATTAGACACATAGGTCAGTGCAAAAGTTACTGGTACGTAAATGTCAACATGCACAGAATTCTTGTAAATACATATGTTAAAAATGCAAATGACATTATAGTTTAAGGTGGAAAATCAAGATAAAAGTGGCAACCATACAAATAAGTTGGCCAGTTCACTGAAACTTAAAAGGCTATAAAAACTTTGTAAAATCTATAACCAGAAATTATATAATACCTAAGTGAATTAGATTCATGAAATCAAAAACTAAATTTATGCCCAAGGTTCACCCAAACTAATGGATCCCAACTCTTTAAATTAAAGAGTCATCTACATAATATTCCGATGACATATACAAATTGAAGATGGAGGAAATTAATGAGGGATTAACAAGATTATGATTACTAGCTAAACATATGTTCCATTATTTGCATCAATTGATCTGAACTCAATGGATCCCAACTCTTTAAAGTAGAGGCATCTCAGTATCATGCCCAGGACATATACAAATTGAAAATAGAGGAAATTAGTGAGGGATTAACAAGATCTTGATATTGCTATGCATATGTTCAATTATTTGCATCCATTGATCTCAACTCAAGTCATACTAGTAGCGTTTTAGTCACTTTCATATCCGACGGAGTTCCGATCATTCATTTACATATGGCTATAGTATAACCACATCCCATAGCATCTCATGCCAATCCCATCACACTTTGGGGGTTGACAGACCTGACAACCTGGAACTTCAACCTAAATTAAACATGACATATGAGGTATGAATTCCCATTTTGGTTACAAGTTCCAAGAGACTCACTGTGGATCCATAGTGATGGACTCACCATGGATTCAAGCAAGGATGCACAGGCACTTACATAAAATTATCATAATCATGTACAACATCTTTCTGACCCCTACATGAATATGACACTTGCCTGACACATATCAGACACAATCAGTGTGATCTAATTTTAATGGATTTGTGTCTAAATAGAATTCTTGTCCTTATTAGAATAGGATTCCAGTTGAGGTTATACTAATATGAGTGATCATATGAGGCTAGGAAGGGGGCATATTGTGGTTGAAAAATCATGATATCATCTTCTTCCTCAGATAATTTCTCTTCGATCCATCTCCCTGCTGCATCCAGCATTAAACCATGGGTGTTGAGGTGTTATAGTGTGCTTGTCCTCTCACATGGATTTCCAATGTGCATGGGAACATTCCAATCTCTGAAAGAAGGAACCTATCACCTCTATAGATTTGCCTTGGGAGCCATTGGATCTTGATCGAGATGATGGTGTGTTTTCTCGTGGCCAATGTCTAACATCGAAAGCCAAGTAGGCAGCAACATCCAACACTTCTAAGCCTTTGTCTCCACTGGTCCTATTATCTCCTGTCATCAATTGTTGCCACCAACAACAATGCCAACACCTCTATCAACCCACTGACTAATGCTTTCAACATGATTGCAAAGCTTGTAGGCACCAAGAGTCACTGTAGAAATGGCAATAGCACCAGTTGCTTATGCCATAGAGCAAAGGTGGTCCGGACACCGGTAAAAAAGGTGTCACAAGTTTATTATTGTTTAAGCTCCATGAGCTAACACAAATTGTTCAAGCATCAGTGAGACAAGCCCCAATGTTTATATACAAGCTCCTTTAAAATGATCCTTAATGCATGTCCGATTCAATGAATCATGCATGAAGCTTGTTCATTTAAACTCTGTTTACACCCCTAACCCCAACCACTCCAGTCATGTATGTCCAGGCAAGATTTTAAAAGCAAACGTGGTACACAAGTGGTTTGGTCACTGCATAGTACGAGTGCATATGTAGACACATATTCAACTATATTTAAAAACGTAAAAATAAGATAAACCAAAAAGAATCGAGGGTCAACTATTTAGATAAATTTCAAGAAATATAATTGAATATTGTTATTGATAGCAAAGCATATCTTAGATCAAGCATATAGTGGCAAGTTAATTTGAAAAAAAAGAAATTACAATAAAGTACACTTGTAATTTCTATGGAGGGAATTGAAACATATGATATGCAAATTATATCAGATAAGTAGAAAAAACACAAATGATGTATATCTTATGCAAAACCATTGGAGTAAATATCACTTTGCTAATAAAGTATTCATGGCAAATCCTATTAACAAATAACAAGTCCTTGAATATAAAGTATTTCAAGCAGATAACTATACTAGCTACAATTTCAAAATCAAACCATAATAATTAACTAAAAGAATTGTTTGACAAGTAAATAAAAAAATCTATAGAAGAGTTCTCTAAATTTTTGGAGACAATAACTCCTTGTTTTCAGATTAAAAAAACATATCAAGCAATAAACCTCCATTTTCTGCTTTTTCTATATATTTTTCCCCGAATAAAATACTTGTTCATGCATCACAAAAACAAGAAAGGAAATAGGGAGAAATAAATTTTTGTTTCCTATTCCTTTCATTGAAAAGACAAACCTGTACTACCTTTTACCTAGGAAACAAACAGGCCCAAATGAAATTGTATATGAAAACTATTATTAAACATTAAAAATTTTAAAAAGACAAGCATAAAAAGTATTTGCATAGTTAATTAAGAAATGGAAATTCATGCGTACCCATCCATTTCAGGCATCTGAACATCCATGAAACAGGCATCAAACTTATGTGGCAGTTGAAGGAGTGACAGGGCATCTTTCCCACTTTCAGCACATTCCACTGTCGCCCCATATTTCTTAAGAGCACTTGCAGCAACCCTAAGATTTACTTTGTTGTCGTCAACCACCAATATGTTCTTACCTGCTAACAGGTTGCGAAGATTAGTTGGACCATTGGACAACTCTTTCTTCTGTTGTTTTTCCATTCCAAGCACCTGCTGAAGACATGCTGCCACAGTGCTTGCCCTTAGAGGCTTGATGATTACAGTATCAACTAAGGAACCAGAACTCATTTTATCATATTCACAAGTCACCAAAAGTATGACCTTTGGCAGTTCTAGTACACAATCATTCTGCTTAAGCATCAGCAACTGATTATGCAAGTAAACATCCATACCAGTGTACCATGAGTCCTTTTCAATTAAAATAATGTATGGTTGTCTCCTGGATGCGGTAAGAACAAAAACAAAAATGTTAGTCAACGGAGATTGAAGTATATGAAAACAACAAATGGGAAAATTTTTTATAAGTTCATTTGAGGATGGCTTCCAGAATAGAGACACTGAGGTTTTACTTTCAAGTCATATATTCATAATTATGGGCAACAGTCAGCAGATGAACCACATAGGCAATTTTGCAGGATTGTCAGATTAAAAGAAACATGAGCTTTGCTCAAGCATGTGTAGGTAAAGACTGAAATTTTTGAACCAAAAATTTTCAAACATTAAGAGCAAGGGTTATCATGTTGATAAGCATATGTGAGCACCACAAAATGTAGAAGCCAGAATGGGTACCAGTACACATCATTTTGGCTCGTTCCTTGAGTTCCCAACATATGACTAGGACATTTGGGAATGTGTCAGCTGGCACAGGGCCATGCTGATCGGTATGATGGGAAACATGTTATGCCAAAAATGGCAATTCTTGAATGGAATAAACAATTTTAATATCATCTTTAAGCCTTAAGAAACAAATTATGGTCAACAGCATATGTTCTGAGACTTACCCAGTTCTAAAATTAGAATTTTGTCTGGTCAAAGAATTAAGCATCATCTTGACAGTATTTGCAACCTCAACAGCTATGCCCAACCTCTTTAAATGATACCTTGTTACAGCATTTCTTACTGGCTTTCCATCAACTATAAATGCTTTCATTCCCTTAAATCCAGTAGGTAAAGCCTCAGAAAGAGTTCTCTTTGTGTCTGCAATTGCATCCTTGTTACATCGTTTAAAAACAGCAGTAAATGTAAATGTACTTCCAACATTTGGCCGGCTAATGAAGTTAATTTGTCCACCCATCAATTCAACCAGACATTTAGTAATGCTCAGGCCAATACCAGTTCCTCCATAGTTCCTGGAAGTTGAGCTGTCAGCCTGCATGAAAGGTGTGAAGACACGATCCTGGGCACGTAATGGGATCCCAATCCCTGTATCCTCAACACTTACTATCAAGGTGACAATATCAGGTTCTTTATCAGATGTTGAGGCCTCTTGCAAACACATTTCATCTGAAAGCAGCAGCTTGAAATTTTCCCAATTGTTTCTGGTGTCTGCAGCTTCGAAACCACTTAAAGTATCGAAAGTGCAATCAGACATGATTTGTACCTTTTCTGATCGTGATAGCCCATTTAAGCCAGAATGAACTTTTTCATCTGCTCCAAGGTCTGAGTTATCAGCCAAATGAACTTGGACAAATATGTGGCCCCTTTCAGTAAACTGGCAGGACATAAATGAATAATCATATTAACAAATTTTGATAAAACAAATTTCTCGGATAAACTACTCAAAGAGCTAAAAATTAGTTTAAAAATTGCTGACATCAACTTTCTATTTAGACAGTTAAGTTCCAAATAAATATCCTGTGAAGTTTTAAAGGTAGTATATGACAAGTGACAAATAGAAAGTTGCAAATGAAATCATCAGTTGGCATGAATGGACTTACTTTAACTGAATTGCCCACTAGATTTGTTATTATCTGTCGAAATCTCCCTGGATCACCAGTGACAACTTCTGGAACTTTGTCCGATACAAATACAGCAAGCTACAATCAGCCAACATGGAATAACAGAATAAGAAGATCAGCATGCATGTAAATCCACGTCAGGAACTGTGCTACCATACTAAGTCAATACAATCACAAAAAGCCAACAGGAAATAGATAACCAGAAGAATGATTTGAAGCAACAGCTTCCATGGTGACTAAAATAAAGAATATATATCAAGCATTGAACATTAAAGGGTGCTAGACTTACTTCAATTCCCTTTTCTCTTGATTTTGAAGAGAACAATGAAATAACATCATCAAGGATTGATCTCAAATCAAATGGAACTGCCTCAATCTCTAATTTTCCAGCTTCAATTTTTGCCCGGTCAAGAACTTCATTAATCAGTGATATCAATGCTTTTCCACAAACTTGAGCAGTTTGGGCATAATCTTTTTGAGTTAAATTCAGATCTGTATCCAAAAGCATGTCCAGCATTCCTGGCATAAAGGAACAGAAATGATTGGATTACCAGCTAGCAGATTACACACTCCAAACTCTCAAACAAAAGAATGTCAGTACTCAGTACAAAGTAAGAGATCAAGATACCTAGGACACCATTCATGGGTGTTCTAATCTCATGTGATACAGTAGCAAGAAACTGTCATTGGAGAAAAAGAGAAAATTTAGATCCACGAAAGTTGAATAGGGATTTGAGCTTGATAAAAAAGAATGTCATGCCTGAGATTTTGCAACATCTGCAGCCTCTGCTTGAACTTTTAGCTCTTCCATCTTCCGACAATCTTCCTTAACATTGTCATAATGATTTTTTGCAGCAAATACTATGTAACCTCCAAGCATAATGATCACAAAAATACCAAATGGTGTTGTAATGGCTGACAATGGAAGGGGAGGTTTTTCCCTATACCTGCTCAAAGATTTAATTATTTTGGCCATGCATAAGCATGAGAGAGGTTTGTGCATATGAACTAATTAATAATTCTAACCTGCAGTGCATCTGGTGCTTCCTGAATGGATCTCCAAAGTCAAGCATGCTGACATGTGAAAGTGGCATATAACCCTCTGGAATTTGGGGGCCATACATTATCAAGGGTTCAGAAGCATTGGTGATATCATAAACATTTATAGTAATATCCTGATTTCCAGCTAGTTGCCTCAACAAATTTTCCACAAGTGACTCGACATCAAAAGCACCACCAAGATATCTGCCAACTGAAATTATGTCAAGCATGAAAGCAAGGAAAAGACTTTTCTGCCTAAAGAGACAGTCAATTAATAAACCATAGCATCATTTTTTTTTTCCAAAGCATATTTTAAATCTCACAGCAAATAAAATTAAAGGAGAATGAGAATAATCTTTCTGCTTTAGGATGATTATCTTGGGGCTGGCTAAATGAAAAGTTATACAGATAAGTGCACACAAACTTTTCCCTGCATACAGAGATGTTCCAATGACTTGGTCTCTTGACAACAGGTCATGATGGAGCCATCTTAATGTGAAGCAACAACCATTCATACTGTGTGCACATAGAAACATTTTGTGAGAAGATTAAACTTGTAAAGTATAACTGATGACAGGCTACCCACTTTTCTATTTGTGGAAAATAAGCTTTTTCTTCTCTTATGTTGTACATACACGATCATTAGTGAAGCAATAATGAACTTGCAAAGAATGTACCTAGTACATTTTAACTTACTGACTAACTAAGGAAGAGATGAGCATCTTCATATTAAACAATCTTCATAATTGATGTTTAACAATGATGATCACATATGCTTATTGTTCTAAACTTCTAATGACTATCATGATAAGATGTACTTAAACAAACACAGACTCACCAGAATCTTTGTTTAAGACTGGTAGAAGTCTACACAAACAAGGTAGGTGACAAGCAACTGACAAGTTTTTTGAGTTCCAAAGTAGCACATACTTCAAGAACTGTCAGATCTCCAGTTCCAAATCGCAAATGTGTATCTACTTATAAGTCATCTAATCAGACTTGGAACTAACTACTAACAAGTACCATCTAGTCAAGATGACTAAAATAAATGTAAGGACATGCAGAAAATAATTATAATCAGGCTATACACGAGTGGCTATCTCACCCTGCAGTTGCTTCCACACGTTGTTCTACTGTTGCATCCTCAGGAAGGCCAGAGCGATATACTGGAAATGTCAAAACTACGCCAAGATGGTTGGACTCAAGCAGCCTAAATGGTTTCGTAAGAACAGCTTTCCCAGTAGCCCTAGCCCGTAAAATATTCTCTCTATCCTCCTGCAATAAAACATATGTAACCTGAAGTGAAGGTATCAATGGCATTACTTAAATATATCAGTCAGATGCTAAACCTCGCCGGACATCATATCAATTGCCTCAATGTAAGAGACAGTCTCCTGAGAGTAAATCACAGGAGCATATTCATCTTGCATGGGTGATGGTTCCCTTTTCATGGTCATGATCGTCCATCCCTGCCTAGTCTCAAATATCTCCCGTTGGGAATGAATGATTCTCTCTGCATATGCAACCCCATTCAACAATGGCCGTTCGAATGCTGTTTTGGCAGTGTAGTATGCAAATGTCTCCTGCAATCAAACTTAAAATCAAGAAACAGCACTAATGCCAAGAAGTTAAGAACAAAGATTCAAGAAGGACCATTGTTCCATGCAAACGCAAAGAATTACCATCAGACATTGGTTAAGCATCACAAGGGAATGAAGAGACAAATATTACAGCATAAACATAGGAAGAAAAAAGACCAAAACAATTTGACAGAGTAAGAAAAGGTGGAAATTAACATTGTTCCTGAATCAACAAATACGACTTGAACAACATATTAATAGTGGAAATATGAGAGAAACCTATGTATAACTATCTTTTGTATACCTAAGGGAACAAATAATTGAGAGAAACCAGAGAATCAACCAAGTGGAGAAACACAACCACAAAGCCCAACCAGTTCAGAGGAACACGAGAGCAATAATAAAACCCATTGCTTGGCAAATCTAGAGATGAAGATAAGGGCAGTCCACCTGATCAAGAGCTGGGGGCTGCTTCTGGTAGTAAAAGGTGGAGATGAGGATGGCGAGGGCGTGGACGTGGTTGACGCTTACTGCGAATTGGTCCTGGATCATCCTCGCACGCTCCTCGCACATGCTCACCAGAGCCTCCTCCGCCTTGGCCATATTCTCCCTCCGAAAGTAGCAGTGGGAACCCACCCACACGCTTACTGCAATCGTCACGCCCGCGACCACCGCCGCCCTCCGTTTCCACCACCACCTCCTCTTCCCTCCGACCGCCATCTCCGTCCGTTGCCTGTATCTTTTCCCACCCCAAAGCCCCACCAACTTCTGCAAAACTCCCACCTTTTCGACCTCCTTTCTCCCGCACCACACCCTGCAGCAAAAGTAGGCGCCTAACCTCCACTTAGCTCTAAGCAAACGGCATCAATTCTTGTGTTGATTTGCGCGAAAGAGGATGAAGGCGTGGTTAAGGCCTTCTCAAAAGAAGCAAAGGCTCACTTATCCCAAAGACAATGACCGAGAGAGAGAGAGAGAGAGAGAGAGAGAGACCCTGCTCTTCTCCGTTCCCTCCAATTAAATATCGAAAGCAGCGAAGGCAACTCCAGTTGCTGTTTGGCACTAGCGACAACAACAGAGCACGTTCCTCTTATAGCCTCTGTTCTCCAAATATTAAAGGAAGAAAAATAACAGCTTTAAACATAGAAAGAAGGAATCGTATGGGAGAAGGGCATTAGGAAATACGTCTCCTTTTCCTCCCCGGAGTAGGATTGGGAGACAGGATTAGGAAATACTCGAAACATTGCCCTTTCCCGACACAGTTGAATTGCAGATTTATCGCAAGATACGCTGTCATTAAACAATTCGCCTTACTCCCTTCCAACATTCCGCTTCCCCGACTCCGTCCGGAACACCCACTTCCCTATCAAGTACTGCTTCTGCAGCTTCTTTTTTTCCTGTCTCCTTCATCCCTCTCCCCCCTCTTATCAGCGAACTTTGGAGGGTTGTTGCAGCCTACCTGATCAAGATGGATTCGACAATGCCGTCGATTTCTACGTCCGGGACCAGAATTTCGACGCTACTGGCACCAATCTGCATCCAAAATGGCGTCTTTTGCCATCACCCGCCATAGCTGGACTCCTCCCGAGCTTCCGTCCGATCCTCCTCCACCAGTAGCGATAAAAAATCGAGGTCCAAACCCGAGCTCTCGTCTCGCGGCTTTCGAAAGGGATTGTTCGACGGCGCCGAAGCCGAGAGAAGCTGGGGAGGACCAAAAGTGCCGAGCTTGGATCAGTCCGGAGGCTAAATACCAGCTCCGGATGAGTTGCTCGATCTCAAAGGATTAGGGCTTAAATACTGTTGTGGGTTCCTTTACTGCGCTCGCAAAGGGGAGAGCCCATCAAAGAAAAAGTAGCAAACGGAATCGCTTATCCCATATCTCTCCGACAGCGACCTCCGACCGTGTTGGGCTGCGGGGGGACCACCCACCGGGCGGAGCTCGAAATGACCGCATTGCCCTCGACCTCGACGCCGCCATCGGGAGCGACGTGGAGGGCGGTCTCGTCATTTCGGGGGATAAAGAAGACTCGGGTTGGGGAGGGGGGGGGGGGGGTGTTCGTTGAGGCGCCTTCTGGGAATATGGCAGACGCCGGAGACGGCGAGCGCGTTGACCACCGGCGGAAAGTTGGGAGTGGACGGGAATGGCCTCGGTGGCTTGACGGAAGGACGCTCGTGTCCTCCGTCCCCCAACCCGGCGTCGTCTGACACGAGACGGCTCCAGGACCGAGGTCACGGGAGGCCGCCCGGTGCGCGCGGTGACGAAGCCGGGCTTGCTTTTGTCGTTGCGCCATGTGAAGCTTCGCGTGCGGATCCTCTCCAAGTGTAGGTTTTAACGCAAAGAAGCTCGACTGGCTTCTTAGATCTCGGCCCCACCTTCTTTTCGTGAGTCGGGACTCATCGAGCCGTCAGATTTCATGAGGTGCCCGCACGGTCATTGGACAGGATCTTCCCGCCGGACGCGAGCGTCCGTGTCGAGCTTCCCACTTCGAGTGGAACCGGTAATCGCAGGCGGTAAAGAAAAGCCATTGCTGCGTCAATCAAGCGGCAGGCAGACGTGCGAGTGTCGTCGGAGGGGGAAAAGCCAGCTTAGATCGCCGACCTTTGTCTTCTTTCTTTTTATTCTTCTTCTTCTTCTCCTCCTCCATTTCTTACCAATAACAAGTTTGAATATATATTTGATCGGTGTGCTTCTTTCTAATATATTTCATGTAGTTCTCGTCGGAGGCATCTTAGGTTCTTAATTTCTTGGATTGTGTGTCTTTACGTACCATGCCATATTGGACGAGATGTGAGTTCCCGTAAGGTGGTGTTGGGTTACATCTTTTGGTTGCTGCAATAAACACAGCTATCACGTTAGCTGTGACCAAAAAGTTTGGATACGTGCCCCGTCCAATCTTATGCCACCCGATTCCACAGTGCTAAAATGGCTGATATTGCGTATCATGCAGTTGCTTGGGATAAAAAATATATATATTTTTTACCTATGAAAGCTTTTTATATTAAATTTTCATCAAATGATAATCTCCTTAATTAATTTTTATTTAGAATTTTTTTATATTAATTTCATGAAAAGATTCTCTCTCCACCAATCGTTATCCCCTGTTCTTATCTTCGTCGCCACTAGTCTCAACTGTCATCATCTTCGTCACTCGCTTCCACCAACGAGTGAAAGGTCGAGAATATTTTTGTTAAATTAACAAAAAATCATCGAGTAAAAATTAATTAAGAAAGCTCCATTTGATAAAAGCCAAGACTATTGTAGATAAAATGCCAAAAATCCAGCACACGTGAAAACTGAGATTATCTTAGCTTTTTGGATCGCAAGCAAGATCAATAAGCAGCCTCACGTGAAAATGAGATTATCTTAGCCTTTTTTGGATCCGCTCAGCAAGCAATCAATGTGCAGCCTTGCAAATTATCTTACCAAAACTAGTGAAAAAGACATACAAATCAAGCTAAGCAAAACCTCAAGCAATTGTACAAGAAATCAAAACCAATAAGCAACGAATTATCTGATGACGAAGCTGTTGCGATGAGTAATCTGAGATGAATCAAGATATCCTTTACATTATTTTAAAAAATATGTTTAATTTGCCATTCAGATCTGATTGAATCAGACCCAACATACTTAACAGAACCCGACCCAAGGCAACAGCAAGTCAAGATCTCTTGACCAGAACCCGGCCTGTTATCCCAATGGGTCATCCATATCCAAATGTGTCCTTAACAATGAAACTTTTGATTCATGAAAGAAAAGAAAAAGGCTAATGCAACACATAGTAGTCTCAACAAAACCCACATAAACATTTTGGTTACAGGAGGCGGTAAATTAACATTCTTGCTGCCATTTTTTGGGTGCATAACCAATAGTAAGATAACAATACATGATACATAACCACCTTCGGCAAAATCGTAATAGCTGGAAACACATTTCAAGAAACCCTATTTGTTCCAGCAAAGTGGGGCTGTATTTCCCTTCAGATCAGAATGAGAAAATGACTCTGTTTAACATTGGGGTTAGTATACCTGACAAGCATCTTCAAAAATCGCAGACCTTGAACACTCTAACACTTTGATCCGCTCCGCAAGATGCAAGTTCAGTGGCCCTTGAATCACCAGCACATCGCTCCCTCCAAGCTAAACGGAGCACCGTCGAAACATGGCACAGGACAGGATCAAATCGAATCGAAAGAACAGCACTAAATGCTGATGGCTCTGAGTCATGACCAGTGGCAGTTCTTCCAGCGCAGACACTCCAAAGTTCGATGAGACCATCATCCATGCCAACAGCAAGAATTCCAGAGTTAATGGAGCGTTCATGGCCCACCCAAGCTAAAGCTGTAACGCTATCATGGAACTGGGGCAAGATAGAAAGCTGCTTGACAGAAGAGGAACCATCAACAGCCCAGATTTTGACAGTCTTATCCCTTGACCCTGTTGCAAATTCATGGCCGAATGGGTTCCAAGCACACGCCCATATTATTCTTTTGTGTGCCTCCTGCTTGGCGATCAGGTGATGACTCGCTTCCCCTAAATCACAGAAGGATAAAATCATCTTTTCAGCAAAACACATAAGGTTCACCTGAATGAGGTTACTAACAAGTCATTAATATAAGAGACTTTCAGATAAAGATTAAGGAACCAGAGTCAAGTGGAGATTCTACAAATTAAATCACAATCTCTGGAAAAAAAATCTAGTATATGATTAACATCAGATTACAGAGAAACATTTGAATACTAAAAAGATAAATATGAATCACATAATGATAATGATAAGATTTTTCTTTTGGTAACAGTTACAAACAGTAATGGTTAAGAAGTCCACGAAAGTCTATTGTGCTCAATTGAGTAGCATATGTTGCCTTCCTATATAGTCATTAAAATCGCACAAAAAGCAGCTCAGAATGTTTGTATGTGTGTAAAGACAGATTTCTAATAATAATCAAGCAACAAAATCTATCATATATATACAGATGTTTATATGTGTTTACTGTTATCATATAATCTACACCGAAATGCATAAAGTATGTCTCAGATGCAAAAAGGAAGATTAAATAGTCTTCCGTGGTGCTCATGCATTCATCAATAGGCCCAAACTATTTCACTTTTCAAATTAGGTATGTAATAGACCATACTTCTGATTTACTCCAAACAAGCTCAAGGGTTGGCCATCATTACAAGCCATATAAACTATGAAATGGTTTTCAAGGAAAATTTTTATGTTCTGTAATTGCAATTACTGGTTATTCAGGTAATCAATGTGGTTTACTGACTTACTCAGCTTTCCTTTGTGCCAGTATTTTAACAGCACAACAGTCTATTCGTGGTTCCAAACTTATTGGTGATGACTAACATAAGGGTTGCGCTTACTGCAGCACCATGAGATGTAACCGAACACCTTCTGACAAGAACTCAGATCTTGTACAATATGGCATGGTATGTACAGACAGTTAAGACAAGAAATAAGATGCCTCACATATTATTAACCTTCGTCAATGAGCAATATTTTAAAGGGTCAATGTCAACTCTAAATGTTTGGATATAAGACAATTTGGTTTTATCGCTGACATGCTCTGATGTCAATATTGAAATACTTATATCCAATGTTTAGCTATAAGACATTGAAAAAAGCAAACATCTATCTTCATTAATAAGCAGAAAAACCTACTGGATTTTCCAATTGAGAAGATGGAAAAATGTCGATCCCTTGAAACAGACAAAAGAAATGCATCATCATGAGAGAATTCCAGCTGTGTCACTGTTAAGTTGTGGGATTGTAAGCGACCAACTGGTTTCCAAGATCCAACCTGCCACAGCCATATTTCTGCTACAGTTGCTGACTGCGCCTGCATGATAGAAAAGAAAATATATATCTTTGCTGAAACCGTGAGTATACGTGACTCACAATGGAGTCTGTTAAAAACAACTTATTGAATTTAGTGTCATAAACAAACTTATCATAAACATTGGCGTTGTATTAGATAGAACCTGAGTAAAAGAATTGAATGAAGAAAAAGCTATCAAGCATTAAAATGTCAATTTAAGAGTCATATGTCAAAAGCATGCAGAACTTTTGGGAAAAAAATATTTTCTAAAGAACGAGTTCAAACTATTTTACATGCTATACAGATGAAAAAACAAACCATTCACAATTTCTAGCTATGTTAAAAGCATCACGAAAGTCGAAAAATACATTGTGATTATGGGGAACGGTATAAAATGCAAGAGGGTTCAAACCATAAAATCAACATTTTTGAGAGGGATAAAGCAAGAAAATGTCATCCAAATCATAATCAAGAACCTTAGAGAAAATGTGGTATGAGGTAATTAACCCGGCTATGGTGGACCACCAGGTAATTAACCACTTCCTCTGATGTAGAGTCTTTTCTTTAAAAACACATATTCTCTTTTATCCTATCCAAAGCTTTTCTAAGAAAATGATCAACATATTGCCCCAATCAGTCTGTACCAGATTGTATTTACTGGTCCAATGAAGAATGAAAGGTGGACTGCCACCTTTAGGCGGTTCGGGACCTATATAGGGGTTACCACCCAGTAATCTATTAAAACCTGGATTACTGTCTGATTCAGAATAGTTCACTCAGTCCAAGTATTTAGGGTTAACCCCCTTCCTACAATGGCCCCACTCTCGTATTTGCCTCCCTCGATCCACTCATCACCGCAAGGTACTCCTCTCCTCATTGTCCTCCTGACCTCCCATCTTCTCCTCTTCCCCCTCTTCCTCCTCTTATTTTCCTGCTCCCCTTTCTCTTTTTCTTCTCCTACTCATCCTTTCCCTCCTTTGGTACCATGGTACATACCGATGTATAGTGTCAGTATGCCAGTACATACCTGACCCACAGCAATACAACCAGGGACTCATACGGACCTGGTATCCTAGATCTAGACCCAGTTAAAAATGTCATAAATCAATACGTAACATGCAGTATTACTAGTCCGAGGCTAAACCGACATGCAGAACAGGATTTTTCACCCAGTTCCATCCGGTATCCAGGTTCTTGCCCCAGTCCGGTTCAGTACCTAGGTTACCACTCGGTAATCTGCATAAACAAAGTGGTAAGCTCACCCAAAGAAGGCTTGAGCCAAGTTTGATAGTTGTCGCTATATTTTAGGTAAGTTCTCTCATTCGCTCAGTGCTCGCTCATCGCCCCCTACTCACTACATCCCACCTACTCAATATATCTCTCTGTCTCCTCATCCTCCTACTCCTCTTTTTCTTTTCCTCTCCCCTTATCGCTGTAAACCAGTATATCGCTGTAAACCAATATACTGATGTACCATGTATCAGTATATTGGCATGTACCAGACCCATATTGGTCCATCCAAGGATGGGTATGGGTCTGATAATCAAAATTTTAAGCCATGTTATGTGCTACACTATAGTAGCTGATCAAAGCTCAGATACATTGATTTTTGGACCAATCTTAAATCAGGTCAGCCAATCCAAATCAAGATCATATGGTCTTAAAATGATAGCTAGATGACCAGTCACACCATAAAACAGAATAATTCAATTGGATTTGACAGTAAGGTTAACCATGTGATCTAACCTGAGGGGTAGAGGTACCATGGTGATATTGAATTGAAAGTATTAAGAATCAAATTAACTAAATATTAGTCGATGGATAAAATCAAAACATTGACCCAAACTTCAGGGACCAAATATTAATAAACAACATAATGAGCAAACTACAGCTTAATAGGAACAATTTTCTATATTTGATAAGATCATATCAATAACATGAATATACCTTGCATGAAGAAGCAACCAGCTTTCCCTCATGGTCACAGCAAAGAGAGAACAATTCATTCCCATGACCATAAAGTTTGTGAGACTCAGGCCACAATGTATGCCATGATAGTTGCTCCTCAACAGGAGGTTCTGTAAAAACAGTGGGCACAGCATCAGGAACTGTTTCCAGAGAGTCGGAAGCATCACTCTGAAGCCTGCTTGGAGTGTCAGTGTTAGCTGCACATCAACACAATAGTATCAGGTGCAACTATAACTCAGACATCACAATATACATAAAAATATTATACGGACAACATGAGCACAAAATCCTAGAACAGAAAAACTGGGTAGAAGAAGGCTGAAAGTAATATTCATTATTGTATGTTGGTATGTAGTTGGAGACTAAGACTAGCAATCAGAAGATGCAATAATATCATTTACGATACCAAGGATGCTGGATTGAGTCGATACGCATTTATGACGGTTTGGTCACAGCAACTGAAAAGAATGAAATTGCATGAGGCATAAAAATTACAAGAAAATAAAGAAAATCAGATATTGAAACTTAATAGACTATAATATACATATATATGTGATTGTATTACCCATGGTTTGCCTTATTGGTCCATACCGATATACTGACCACCTATTGGTACAGTATGTATCGAGTCATTCCCAACGTACCAACACATGGTACATGAGGGCATGCCAATGTACCACCCGTACCAGTCCCTTATCGAACTGGTATGTACTACTCGTACCGAGCAATATGCCGTGGTACAACAATCCAAACCACAAGAAAACAAACCAATATTATGAGCTTCCAAGGAACCAAAATGCAAAAAATAGTTCATAAATATTCAAAATTTCCAATATTTCAAAAAAAAGATAGTCAAATTCCACAAATTGGCAGCCTAACAATAAATAAATTATGCACAACTCTCATAGAATCATTTCTTAGAAATTAAGTGGCACTACTTACAATCCACAATGTTAGTCAGCTATAGAAATCAGCCCAAATCCAGATATTACTTGGTCACCTATTAAGTGCCTAAAACTAGCTTCTAGCCACCCTGACTAATTTCTTAGATTGATTTGTTCTAGACCAGGCAGCCAAACAATGGAACCACAATTTAGCATGGGTATACCAACTTTCATGAACCAGCAATACTATTGACTAAACTTTGGTATATATCACCAAGTGATCAGGCAAAGAACCTCACCGTGCACATAAATAGGCTTCTGTGATAATCCAAGAGCAGACATGTTAGCCCCCAAGATCTGTACATCTTCGTTAATATCCTCAAAGCAGATAGATTTTTGGACTGCATGCTTAAGTGTCTTCAAAAATGATAAAGGAGCCTCAAAAACTCTAGCAACTTTTTCATCAGCACCACTAACAAACCGATGATTTCCAGTCCCTTGTATGATGGCGACACAATTAATATCGTGACCATGAACTTGTGGACGAGCAATTTCATGCCAAGGAGTCCTATCACCTTCGCTATGCCATGGAGCAAAAACCCTAGTAGTCTGCAAATAAAGAATTGACATGACATTAATGAACTAAACAATGATAACTCTTGTAGAACCAGCTAAGCATGCAATTGACACAATGATGACAAAGAACAATCAGAAAGCTGCATGATGAGCAAAATTACTAACTTGGTCATGGCTAACAGATAATAAATATTCACCATTCCTGGCCCATGCAATGTCTGATACAGAAGCAAAATGACCAGAGGGGACCTTTTGTGGCTGCCAATTTTCACAATCCATGCCAGTGTTTCTCCATAAATGAAAAGATCCACCATATCCATGAGCAAGAATTGACTCACTATCCGGTGCCCAGTGACCACCATAAAAGCCCAAGGCAGAGTGACTTAACTCACCAACAGTCACCACATTTACCCAGATACCAGTGTTTTTCTCAGGTCTCCATATCATCATTGTCTTGTCCATAGATGCTGACAAGATGCCCATCGGTTGGTGAGCTTTACTTCCATTAATAAATGGAGGCTGCCACTCAACAGAGTATACCCAATCTTCATGCCCAACAAGCAAAGATTCCAAAGAAACCTGATAACTAGTAGAGCCAGCCAAAAACAAAGGGCCTTCAATGTATGATGTCAAGTCAATTCCTTCATCCTTCTTGTACGGCACCTGAGAATTAGATGAAGAAAGACGCATAACCATCTTCCATATGCGTATGCTTCTGTCCTGAGATGAACTTGCAAGGAGAAGGCTTTCATTTTCACTATCTAAACAAACAGGTAAAGAAAAGTCCAAACTTCTGATCCAATCTGTATGACCTTTTAGCTCACAAGCACGAATAAACTGAATATATAAAAAATGCATCAGTCATCAATTTGAGTATAAAAGGAATAAGAAAAACTGAAAATTCTAGACAAACTTCACTTACATTCCCTTTCCAATCACCAAGGTAAATGTGAATCTTTTGGTCTAGGCCCCCCATTGCTAAAATAACATGCCCTGATTCTCCTGGCAAATCTGCTAAAGACAGTGCAACCATAGGTTTTGAACCCACAGAGAGAGACTCCAAGCAAGAAATTTTGCAGTCTCCTATCACATGATCAATGCAAGAATTCAATTAGTCAAAAGATATTGATGAAAGCTAACGAATAAATCATTATTTGTAGCAAAATCCATAAAACTAAAAGCAGCAGCCTAGTGCAAAAGGCACCCACCAATGTGGGATCTAGGGATGGTCAATGTAGCAACCTTGCTCTGGCAAGCAAGCTAAGAGACTTTTTCCAATGACTCTACCCTAGTCATCCAAGTTGCAAAGTTGCAACTTTACTAAGGCACCAAGGTAAGCTAAAAATCAAGACACTCATTATCAGTATATTTTCAATAATTCCAGGCCAAAAGAATTACCAATGACACAAAAATACATTATTGCCTACTATGACTTGCTTCCTTTCCCTACCATAGTCTTGCAAGTCAAGATTCTCAGTAAGAGGGCATTCAGGCAACCGAAGTTGCTTTCACAGATCTGGCCGAGCATATTGGCTGCCAAATCAATCATTGAAACTCATCAATCATCGTGCATGAAGAAAGTATGTGATGTGCTTTCTTGTTATTATGCATGATATTAAGTTCAATAAACACTAGAAAAAATTAATTTAGCCATAGATATTAACTTACGCAAAGTAGCATATGGGAGAACCAATTCCCATATAACAACAAGACCATCAGAAGAAGCAGAAGCAAACATTGCCATAGTATGGGAAATTATCAGGCCACTTAAACATGTAACACCTTTCTTATGCACGTCTGATACTTGTAAAATACTTCTCCACTGTAGCATAGACCATAAGAAAGAAAAGGTAAATTATGATGTTAGTTAATTGACATCATCAATTAGATAGACTAAAATCATTTGAATAATAGAAAAAGATGGAAAGAGACATTAAACAGTTCTTTGACCAGCACTTGTTTTAACAAAGTTGAAAACAAAGTGACTAAAATTAAGATTAAAGAAACTTCTCAATGAAAACTAGGACAACTATCATAATTTCCTGAATATATACCAGACTGGCTCTAACCCTGAACCAGTGCACAGGTTTTAAGTTAAACCAATTTGATCATTGTCTAGAAAGTAGCCCCTACAACAATTTGCAGGGTCAAGCACTACATTACATATACAATAGCACCTTAAAGTGTTTTCAACTTATGGTGACCGCTATAATGTTTTAGTGGTCAATGTTTGCTACATTGTGTGCATGTAAAGGTTGCTTGATACCCAATTCAGCATAAATATTTCTTAAAAAAAAAACTAAATGACTATACTATTAAACCTCCACCACACTCCACTACAAGGCCCAAAACTCTACCCTGATTAAGTTAAAAATTAAAATTGTTATATTTTGATATAATGAATTTCCATTTCAATATCATAATACAACTACAAAACATAAAGCTTGTAACCTCTGATGTGGACATTTGGAATTTAAATCTTTGTTATATTGAATTACAGGATTTCTTTTAATAGTATGCATCATAATTTACGTTAGTTATCTGCTTTAGACTTGTGATGCCTGGCATAGCAACCACTATACTATTTGCCATGAAAGCCCTTTGCCACTGTGTGTCAGCTATTTGTTATATATAACATTGATTTGGTTGACTCTAAAGCTCAAGTATCCAAGAATTTCACTTCTTGGCAACCATGACAAAGAAGAGAAGAAAAGAATGTACATTTTTTCCTCCCTCTCAGTTTAAAAGCCTTTAGATCTTTTATTTCTGACTGATATCAGTTAACAGCAATGAGATAACTGTTCAGAATGGCAGGTGCAAACCAGTATGACTAAAAACAGTACAGGACTGATATACAAAAAGGCAATCCTTGACAGTGACCACAAAAATATTAATGTGTCTTCAAAGCAGAAATTAGGAAAAAAACAGATGCTTCAAAATTCAATATCTACAGAATAATGTTAATGTTATCTAACTGAATACCTCTCTTTTCTTGAGGTCCATTTCCCATACAATGAGGACACCATCAGAACTTCCTGACAGAAGATAATGCACCTCGGCATGTTGAACTGTCACAAACATTTTTTTAGTAATTTTAGAATCCACAAGAATTATTTAAGTATATATCATGACCAGACAAAGTTGTGATTCTTCTTCTTATAAGGTGCATTTAAATAAAAGAAAGAAATATAAAGGCACTTTTAGACCCGTATGTCTTTAAGAAATCATCTGTACAATCTGACTACAGGATAATCTTTCACCATTTGGATGCAAGAATCTGCTACATGAATTATAAAATAACAAATATGAAAGAAGATAGTTCAGTTGAAAATAAATAGTCCTAACTGTCACGGACTTAGCTGGTTTTGCCTAAGCCGTGCGGCACCAATGCGTATCACCGCAAAGGTCAGCCTCCCCGAAATCTCCTACAATCCCTTAGGACTAACGAAAGAGAAGACGGGACAGAGAAAGCGCTTCACACGAGATCCGCAAGCCACTCTTTTAGCAAATACTTTATAGCCGATGCACATTCCAACCATGGATATTACAAGCTCAGAACGGTTGCACAACAAAGGCATAAAATTGGTCCACTACAGACCGAATTCTAGTACAAGTATGCACTCGACGCAAGCTTTATGTACAAGCCTACAATGGCTTACAAACTCACTCAAATGGGGCATTTTGCCTTTGGCAAGCCCTTTACAAGCTTTACAAGTGACAACCAACCAAAAGGGACACGGACATGCATAAGCATTACACCGAACAAGCCGTTTACAATTTTGTCCGTGACATAACGGAAGAGAAAGATGGACAAAACATAGAATAGGTAAGTATACGAATCATTCAGCTTTTCAGTTCTCATCTCCATTTATATCCATTTTTTCCATTCATTTCTCTATAAAAATCTTGTCGACAAGTAAACATAAAATGGGTAAGTTTACATTCATAAAAAATGATTTTTAAAATCAGAATAAACCTCGGATTGTGCTGGTGGTCAGTGGGTAGAGTAGCTAACCTCAAAATGTCAAAAGTCAGAGGAGAAAACCATGGAAAAGGCAACTTATTTGAATAACCCGGTGACCTACCAATTGGCTGGAGAAAGTCAGGGGAGTCCTACCCCCTGGATAAGGTCTCAAAGCTGGTGTATAATCCACCTTCTTCCCCATGGGTAGAAGAAAGGTGTCTGAGGCAACCCCTTTTTTGGACCTCCATAAACATGTTAATTCAAAAGGTGGGCACCATCCTTCTTGTTGGCTCTTTCAAATCAGTAATATTCCCTTCTAATCAACATAATTATCTAAGCAACAGCTTTAGCATTCTTTTCAAGGACATACAAAGTAGCATTAGAGGTTCAAAAAAATGGCCTGCATGGTGATATGTTAGTTTCACACAACCTCCCTTTGGGCAGAAAGCATTAAGAAATCTTTGGATCCTCTTTTCTTTGTATATATTGTACCAAAAGAATGCAAAAGCTTTGTCAGCCTTGACAATTTTAAGATCCGTTTCCATCTAATAAATAGGTCCCAGATATCTCTTCACTACTTTAGTAGATAGTCACCAAAGAACTGAACCAATAGACCAGAATACATGTTAATATTAACCAGTTATCACCAAAAAGTTCAGCTGCTTGCTGATATTTTTAGTAGCCAATGAGTTAAAAGTTAAAAATATCACAAGAAAAGCTAAATTACTGATCATATACAAAAGATGATGCCTTCACAAAGCTGGTCCAACTAACTGGAAGATCTCATCTGAAAATTCTGTGAACAATCTAAATTCTGAAACTATAAGGAAAAAAAGAAGTAAATAAATGTCTAGACAAGTTAATTTGTCAGGCAATCAAGGAAACAATTAGAAGATTTCTTCTAAATAATTAATAATTGCTCAATTACATACAAAAAAGTTACTGGCCTTATGAATTGCCTACCTTTTTTATTTTGTCATGCACACATAGAAATACCGAGAGTTTATCCTTATGATGCTTAAGAACATCATAATATAAAGAAAAGAAGAAAGGTGACACCTTTGAAAGCATCTTTGCTAGAAGGAAGCCACTGAGTACAGTTAACGACGGCCTTGTGCCCAGGAAGCGTAGTCAATATCTGAGCACTCTGCAACGTAACCACAACAAAGGAGAACAAACGAATGAGAATCGAAAGAAAGCTGTCGAGAAACTAAACGGGGACGGGAGAGAAGACATGGAGTAGTCCACTCACCTGCGGGCAGAAGATAGCGACGGCGTTCTGGGAGCCGAAGGCCACCAAGCCTGAACGGCCCCAGGAGACATTGTGCACGATGCGGTTGCAGCCAGCGCCGATGAATTCCCGCTCGACAGCGAGCGCCATCGCCGTCACGGCCTCTTTCGTGGAGAGTATACGGCTCCGGGGAGGACGACCGGACGCTCTATTGAACCCTACCACGAACACCTCTTGCGGTTCCCCGGCGTGCTTTTCGGCTCGGTGAATCGGATTGTGGATCAACCGGTAACCCGATTTCTCGATCCGAATCCGATAAGATTCATTTGGATATATCATGTAGGTCTCGCAGAGGATAAAAGATTAATTTGAATACATTATATTAGTATCATATTTAAAATATATTTTTTATTATGTCACTTGATATTTTATAAACGATGATAGATATGAGATCAGTAGTCTTTTCGAAATATATTTTTTGTCTAATTAATTAAACTAGATTCGATAAACAAATTCTTTATAGGCCTTTTTCACTTGCAATGAGATCTAACAAACTTTATCGTCAAAGAAATCATGTCAAACATAAATTGATACAATCTCAACAACCTAAAACAAAAATAAGATATGAGATACAAATATTTTTTATCCTATAAATTTCTTTTTTCATCCACCCATGACTAACACATCATCACAAGAGTATTTTTTTTTCTCTTATATGTGTTATAATATTCTAAAGCCGAATCAAGGTGAATCAATTTCACCGGATCATAAATGATAGGGCACACAAATTTTGAATAATATATACATTCAATGTTATCCTTCACATCCATGTAATTAGGAATGACAACCAACAAAGAACTCGAACGCTACTCAAGCTTGTGAACCAATTCTAAACCCACCCGCTTTGAGTGTTTATTTTACTCGACATATTCGTTGAAAACATAGATTAATGAGAACACTAATTTGACTCTTAGGTAGGTGCGAATACCCAAAAAGAAGCACTCCGCTGCTATCCCTACATGTACTTTACAGGTGTGTTTCCATCCACCTCGGAGTCCACGCTTTCGCTCGCTTTCAGCCACCGTTATAACATCAATCTTACGTTTCTTCAATATGTTCGTCACAATTCCTGTCTCTTTTATCCTGTTTTCCAATGCCTTGAATTCAACAAGTTGATACTGTCTTTGATTCTTGTCACCACTGCGCACCTGAAATATCAAGCTTAGAAATGTTAGATGATTTGGAAACATCCAAGTTTATATTTGTTACGCAGTGCCTTGTTGAATTCGACTGACTGTTTATGCCAGATCACACGTCGTTATGCATCAGTAGATGATCAACAAGAAATTTAATTTAATGATTTAAACATGTGCAAAGATATCAGTCGTTAGAGCCCTCCAAACGCTCGTGTCGATGGCCAGCAACAAATCTTGAAAGATTTCAACTGTAAAAATTGTTCCGCCGACAGCAAGATATGTGATACACATTTTGTAGGATATAACGTTACAAACAATCTGATCTCACCTCTGTGTTAATAACTTATGGCTACTGAGCTGGTTATTCTTCGTAGCAGTGTCTTAATCTGCAACAAGGTACAGCTTCTGGTTGTCACATATCATGGCTACATCAGATATCCTCCCTCCCTCCTCTGATAGAATGCGTGAGCCTGAGCAGTTTAGCAGCTCTTGTGAGGACTCGACGAGTTCTCCCATGGTGAGAGGTACCCACAGCACTACTCCCTCCTTTCTCTTTTCTTTTGCGTCCCATGGGTGGAAAGGGAACACCGTGCACCTCCTCCGGGGTTGGGTTTTGTCTGAGTGAAAAAAGAATGACAAGAAAATGTCAAAAGATAGTATTTTTGTACATGTAAAATGTTGGTGCAAGCCGAATAAACAATAATGCACACGGGACTTGAGATAATAATTTAGGGGTATTTATAAAATGCCAAGCAGTTATTTACAGAAAAAATAGATAAATTAGGGATTACTTGGTCAAGACATTGGTTGCAAATCTGACAAGCCAAGTAGTATTTACAGAACAACCATAATAAATAGGGATTTCTTATGGATTGTAACATTTTATTTTGGCCAAGATATTAGTTTATAACAAAGATTTAAATACTAGTTCAATGTTGGCAACCTGTCGGACTGGCATGGTACCCAAATACTAAATAATATTCGGGTAAAAAGGTCAGGTTATTAGTTATAACAAAGATTTAAATGCTAATTCAATTTTGATAACCAGTCAGACTGGTATGGTACTCAAATACTAAATAATATTATGACCTTTTACCATCTTTTATTTATCATTGGAATCAATAATAGAAAATGTGATATGTCCAATGATATTTAGCTATATGGAACACGATATATTAGGGATGTTTTGACTGGTGACATTGTACTTCAGTCAAGGTACCGGTTGCTGCAAATATTATCTGTTTGATATCAAAAGATCTGTTGGATGTATCCCGACCTTTTACTGCCAAGAAAAATAATAACAGAAAAAGAAATAATATGTCCAAATGGTACTGAGCTATATGGTTCTTTTGTTGGTTCTTTCTCGGATGGTAAACAATGATTGAAATATTCGGACCTGATTGGCATATTAAGTGGGTGTTGATAGGAAAGTGAATGATGTATCATGTTGCCATAAAAAATGGAATAATGATGCATACCAATTTTATCATTAGTTGTGGATTCAAACTAAAAGTCTAGGGGTAGAAAGCAATTTATCCTGAAATGTAAAACTAAATTTAAGAATCGGCTTTGAGAATGCAAGATCTGAGAAGCAATGTGGAAAGTGTTTGAGAGCTCCAGTGCATCTACCTTGAGTTTGTGTACCACGATCAGGAAACTTGGAGAGCTCATCAAGTTTTGCATCTTCCAGCATCATCATCAACGATTTGCTTCCACATTTAACTGCTTCATCTAATGGAGTACTTCCCCACCTACAGTTTAGCAATTTCTGCGACTAATGTTTACATTCATAACAGAGACTGCTAGTAAAGAAAAGAATAGCAGAGAGATCCATACTGAATGCCAAATCCAGTCTATCAAAACAATAAGAAGAGTTTTGATGTCTCTAATGAAGCTTTGGCATGATATATGTGACAAGTAAACACTTGGGGAATTACTGCAAGAATAGGATCCAAAAACTAGTATCCAAGATTTGCGGTACATGGTTTGCTTCTACAAGAAAAAGCTACTTTGTTTATTTTGCATGGTGTTGTCAGACTGCTTTATGAAAAGTGAAAGAAGCATTTGTTGTATTCATGAATGAATTAAACAAATATCTAAACTGATGAGAAATTTCCATATATAGCCCACAAAAAGTTCACTCAATGATGAGAAAAGCCAGAAAAGAGAGCAATATAGGTTACTAAAGATAGGTAATATTAATTCCTTAAGTGCTAATTATTCTCAGATTTTTTTAATTGTTTTTTCCTATTAGATTTGGATAGAGTAATACATGGTTTTACCTAGCTTAAAATCCCTAGTTCTACAGAGTCAAATAGTCAATGTAATTGGATCCTACAACTGTATAGCCTCATGGACAATCTCTGTTCAAGCAAGACAGTTGTATTTGACCTTTGACTTCGATGTTGGGAACTCCTCAAAGAGATTGCTGTTGCTTTTTCTCCTGTTTTCATGTTTAGGAATACTATCAAAATCAATGATCCTATGCATGCTCCTAACATCCTATTAAAGAGGATATAGCATCACAGACCTATAATTTCATTGAATTTTTATAGTAAAAGAGGAGCATATTCGAGATTCAAAGTATTAAAAGATTAAATAGATTACCATCTATAAAATAGACATGTGAAGAACCACATGTATCATGGATTGGACACTTACAAATTAGATAATGCATAAAACACTTGTTCGATTCTTCATATAAGGATGTGTTTTTATAATAGAGACTGGAACAGTTCAAAGCACTGTAAAGGACACTTGTTGGATTCAATTTCTTAATCAGATACATAAGGGATATGTGAGAACTAGGGGCTCAACAATATACATAATGTATTGAACTACACATGACTTAGATATAAAAGGAACATTTACTGAGTATATTCAAATATTAAATATTTATTAAAATAAATAAATGAAAAAAAAAACTCAGACATAACTGAGATCAAGATTCAAATTGCTAGAAGCTACCACAAAATGTGCTAGGCACTACAAGGCAATTTGTGCACATGAACTTATGATGTACAACTCGGCAGACAAGATTAAGAGCTGTTGCAATCTAAAGTTATTCATTATTTTAGTAAGATAAGAGGTCCATCATTTATTTCAAAGCCAAACTTCTATTCAAGAGAATAAGTTTCTTGATGATCCATACGTTAAGAGTGAACAATATTATGAGTAACAATATTTTAGTAGTAGCTTGTCTAAATGGAAAATGTTGTGGACCATTGTGCTACATTATATCTTAGCAATACCACAAGTGTTAATAATGGTATTCATATTTGTACCATATTGCGTATCTCCATCCCATTTCTGTCCGTAACTATGCTTCACTAAATATTGTCAACAGTAACAAATTTCAAATATACACCATTTTTAGAAGCACAACAATGATGCTGAAAGCCTGAAACTATATTATCTTGACATGTGAAAGAAGTTCAAAAATTCATGATAAAGCATTGAGTGTCACAACGTAATCATAGTTCAATAAAAAGGGAGTTAGTTGACAAGCACATGTCAAACAGATGCAGAAAATGTTATGTATCAAGACAGTACCTGTCAATAGCAAAAACACTTGCCCCAGCTTCTAAAAGTATTTTTGCAATAGAATATAATCCATCAGCAGCAGCTATGTGGAGTGGTGTACGGTGATCATAATCGCTTGAGTTTGGATCTATTCCATACATCAAAATCCTTCTAATAAAATCTGAGTCTCCTCTTGCAACAGCTGCACAAAGTTGGCTGCCAGCATCTTTAAGGTCTAGTTTGGCCCCTTTACTCTGGAGTAAAGAAGCCACCCGGTCATGACCATGCTTCACAGCTTCTAACAGTGGCGTGTTTCCAAAGTTATCTGATGACATGGATAATGTATAAGTATTAGCAATGCAAAGATGCTTTGTGTAAAGAAAATTGACATGCACACAAGAGATACCGGAAAGGTTGAAATCTACGCCTTCTCTAATGAGGAATATAGTGATGTCTTCAAACCCTCCTGAAGCTGCAAGATGCTGGGCAGGAGAATAAAGTTAATGGATTCATACAAAACCCGAGTAAATTGAAAGAAATGTATTGATAGTTTGACCTCCTATCAAGTATTTAATCATATGGAATAATAAGTAATGGTCTTTGTGTAAAAAATAGTCATTGCATGACAGTTGAAAGTTTCAACTTCAAATATGTAACTTTCTTCCTGTGTTCATAAAAGATTTTAACCAAAATGATCATTGTTAATGATGCATGTTTTAATTGGTATGTCCCTATTTACACCATGAAATACTCTAATACATGCAGGTCCAATCATCCTCCTTGTGTCATGCATGCTAAAATCAAACACTAAAAATGAAATTACAAAAGAATTACATATTTCAAGGTAACCAACATAAGTCAATATGGTGACTTAATGATAAGAACTCAAGAAGCATGAGCAATCCTGACAAATACCATCTGAAATACTATGGTATTCCTTATTTAAAGAGAGTCTTTCCATAACAAATAAGCTTAAAACGAAAAGGACAACATTCAGATATCATTGTAGTTTATCTTGGTCTACTTTTCATTTTGAAATTATTATCTACCACTCCAGTGTTAAGGTCTTTCAGAAGTTACAGAATTAACGGAATCGGGGAACTGGAAGTTTCAGCTTTGAGTTGATTTTCCAGCTGATGTTATCCCTCTTTCTGTTAACTTATGAAAGACCAAAGTCACCAAGCAACTAGAAAAACTTGCCATTTAAATTATATAATCAAAGAGAAGAGAGAACATGAATACATATTTAATCATAATCCACTGAAAGAAAATGATTAGTATGCAATATAGAACTAAGACTGTTCTAAAGTGTATTCCATTAATTCATACCAAAGGTGAACGCCCATCATAGTCTGTCTTCTTCGGATCAGCTCCCGTTCTTATCAGACCTTTTAGGTGATGCAGATCTCCATAGTAAGCAGCACTATTAACCTTTAAAGCAAGTTCGGCTTCTTGTTTTCCAATATGAGATGTGATATCGGATTCCAGTTGTTTGATACGCAAAGTAGATTCATTTCCCTTTCATGTACAAAAATGTTCCATTAATAAACATTTAAAGAATTGTGGAAGAAATTAGTGGATATGAAGATTCCAGCAAAGAAATGCAGAGGAACATGCAGAAGACAGATATTCAAGCAAAGAATTGCCTGACAGTAATGTGCACAAAACTTTACCTCAAGAAGGTTACTCAATATTGTCCTACCATCCACAAAATACACCTCCAGAATATTCGTGAAAAGTTGCTTATCAAGACGCAAGAGTCTACAGAGTTCACAGACACGAACTGTATAATGTTGAGGAATGTTGCAAAGAATGGCAATTTCTCCAAATGAGCTGCTGGGCTCTAATTGCGTAACAGTCTCTTCTGATCCATCTTCACCAATTGCTATTCCTTCCTGGGGGAAGAAAAGTGTTAAGAGATAGATGAGGCAATGTCCATAATGTAATTTTCTCAGTTGGACTTGGAATTGTACATGTTTAATCCAATTTTATTCCAATTTTATTATATAATGCTAATGTTTCTGGGTGGGAAGAGAAAGAAACCCACATTTTACCTAATAAAATCCAAAACATGAGGCTTATTTAATGCCATACTAATTCCTTTTCATGTGCGGCAGGTATCATCTTTTAATACTATTAGGTCTCACAAAAAAAAAAAAGACTATGTCCACCTTATTCCTTTTCATGAACAACTTTTCATTTGCTATAAGATCATCTTTATTTATCAAACATCACTTAATACCAACATAATGTCATGTCCTACAAAAAAAACATTGCACCTTAACCTATGAAACCATTTTGTGGCATCCATTTAATCTTATGAACAAGCAAATATAAATGGTTCAAAAAATCCAAATTTTATAGTTTGTAACAGGGTCGAATACCGATTCGTACAAGCGTACCAAGCTCTTCTCGTTATAGTACATTATGATATGTAGTCACTATGTACTGTTAGTACACTAAGGCATACCGACGATATACCCTAAAACTTTAAAAATACCTTCATCTACTACACGATCGGTACGCCTCGGTAACGATCGAAATCCAAGACGATATCAATTGGCATGCCTCAGTACCGATTAGTACACCTTGATACCAGTCAGAATACTAGTATCGCCCGATAGAGGGTGGTCTGCATACTAGTATCCTCTCGGACCGATATGTACCGCCCATATCGGACGATACACATCGAAATTGAGAACCCTACTTTGTAAAAACCCAAAGAAGTTTATTCTGCTTGTACCAGTCCGTACTAATCAGTATATAGTGGTCCAGGCATGAACTGATATATGAACCACCCCATTTCAAGCAGTTCGGTCTAGTCCAATAAAAAAAAGATATTTTAATTTTAAAGGCCCACTCCTTTAGGGTTTGTGAATCACCAAAGTGAAAATTGTTATGCACCATTAGCAAAAGTTATGTACACTGCTTATTCAAATACATAAAGCACTCAAAATGAGAATTGTTTACTATGCTAACTATTGTATATAATTAGAACTCCTGCTTAACTATGACCCTAAGTTGGACCCTAACAAATAAAATATCTAAAGAAAAGAATGATGTACAGAATCATAGATTATGATTGTTACCAGAACACCATGGCAAACAAAATATAGCTGGTCAACTGCATTGCCTTGTTCCAGAATCAGTTCACCTGGAAGGAAAAACTCTTCCTGTAGCCTGATTACCTGCAACATCATATCAATGAATTAAATATTGTTTTTTAATTGAAATAATCTAGAAGAACAATCTATTTTTGGACAACATGAGACAAGGCCTTCCAAGTTCATTGTGTTAAAAAACTTAAAATCACCAACCAATAAAATTGAAGAAGAAAAAGCAGTTTGGTTCAGAGGAAGAAGATTTGCAACACAAGATGAAGCATAATTTCTTTAAAGTTTTTATGACAGAATTGTATTAAATACATGGTCAGTAGTACATTCTTAGACATAAGAAAAAATAGAGGCTAATTGAGGAAGCTTCAGAATGTTGATATGATGCATTCCTTACATGACCTGAGTTAGATCAATTTGGGAGTTGATTGGATTTATTCTAGAATCAAACCATTCTGTCCTAAGATTATGGAACTAAATGCACTAATTTAGTAAATTAAAGCATTTTCTATGTTCATTAAAGTAAAACCAACTTTTAGATTTTTTATTAAGTAGGACCAAGACTATACAAATTTATTAACACTAAGACAAGAACTTATCATTAAGATTGATGGATAGTAGGGTGGAAAAAGTGGAAAGGGGGTATTGAGGGTTGTGTTATGTTCGTGTGACCTTTTGATTAAAACAAAATTTTTGCAAAGTAGTTGTAACTTGCAAGGCCAGTCATTCTTTCCAGTTCAGTACAAATGAGAATCTTAAGTTAGATGTGTGCAGTTTCTGTATTTGTTGTTTGTCCATGTGAATCTCACTGAAATGACAGCTAAGTTCAATGAGGTTCTCACTAGAGTGGGTTCTAGAAGGGTGAGTTTTATGAAGCCTTGCTCCTGCATGTGGGATGCTGACTTTATAATTTGGGTACATGAAACCTAAGTCACAGGCCCGCCCACTATATTAAAATGCCTTCAAGTGAATCAAGAACCTTTTTTGTTTGCCATGTGATTCTCCAATGGTCAATGATGTTAAAAATCAGACAACCTATAAAATCGACATCATGAGTAGTAATCAATCATTAGTGTCTTTTATGAAGCAATCTTTTAAAAGCCAATAGGAATATATCATGGGGACATGAAGGCAACAAGTATGTATTTTAGCCATCAAGAGGGAACATGGTATTTTTATGAATGAGGCATTCAGCTCTTGAATGATTTACTAACAGAAATTCCAACATAATGTGGAAAATTTTAGCTATAAAATCACTTGCTTAATACCAAGATAGAGGAGGCTTACAATCTGATTTATGAATTCTGATGAGCATCCCTTTAACAGTGGAACATTTTCAATGCATGGTCTGTATAAAGTTTGAGAAATCTGCAAAAAAAAAAAAAAAGGATCAGTTTGTTATTACAAAAAATCAGGTAGGGAGAAAAGGCATCAACATCATCAACAAAGGATATGATGAATGATATAACTGTTCTACTAGAACTTATAAGTGATTTTTTCATTCTTTTCAACATATGAACAGGATATGCTATATCGGTAAGCTGCAAACTCATACAAGAATTAGTAATACAAGATAAAATTTTCCATACTAACAGTACAGGAAATAAGAAATTTAAGACTCAAAAGTCTATAAAAACATAAGTATCACGTAATAAGGTAGACATGAAACACCAGAAAATGGAAATGGAATGAAGAGTTGTAACTGTTTTACTCATAATGGTCCAGGGATTCTTGTCATTTGCACCTTAGCACGAATTGAAGCTGGAATATCTTGGAGAACTGAAGCTTCAGTATAGCTGCTTTCATACTGCAAGCGCACATGTCCTTTAATCTGGTCACGTATGTCCTTCCCTAATCTGTTTCTGTTCATGTATCGAATAAGATCTTTCATTTTGTCTCTAAACCTTTCTGTCTTTGATCCTTTCACAATCAGTGCAGTCATATTACCAATAAGATAAGCTCCCAGAATCATATCAAAAGAGACATAGATCATAATAAATACCATTTCTCTGGGATTGACTGCATGTATGTCTCCATAACCTGTCACCATCAGAGTAAAAAAATTGAGAATTTCAGAAAAAAAAATCATATAAAATTATGACAATCGGTCATAAAGTAGATCATTAAATACCAATAAGATGAGTCTTAGATGACACATCAAGAGTACTAAAGCTAGTGTTTGGAGAACATATATGGTAAGAAAAGAAGAAGATTTCACATACAAATATCATACATATTTGTATATGAATACATAATATTCATCTGATATATTTTTTTGCAGTTTCCAAATTACATGACACCTTTGCTCTTTTCTTCTTAATTTAAGACATCCAACTTCAGAGATCAACATTAGAATTTATCTTCAAACAATGTTTATTCTTGTACTCCTTTTCATTATTATCCTGAAAAGTTTTGTGCTTCAAAATCCATGCCAGCACAGCAGAACAAATTAATCTTCCAAGTAATATGATGTTTTATCTAACTTGTCTAACAAGCTTCCAAGTGACTAGATTAAGCTAAATTTATAATACAAAGATCCAACCAAGAAATACTATAGTTTCATTAGCTAGAATAGAAAATTATTAGAGAAAATTTATTTATTAGAAAAATGAGACTTAAAGGACAAAAAAGCTATGTGAACAGCTCAAATGCCCAAAACCTTGTCCATAAGAACTATGAACGTGAAGAATTAGGTTACATATGCAAACTGTACTTTAGTTATACAAAAAACTGTCCATGTGTATATTGAATGTAAAAAATAATTTGGTTGCAGAAGCAAATTATAGCTTAATTGTATCAGAAAATGCACGAGAATTCATGGATCATCTCAAGTTATCAACATAAAGACTTGCAGCAGTTAGGGTCTCAAACAGCTGTATAACACTGACGTCCAAGTAAGATAAAAGAGAAAATGGAGGTTAGCAAGATATGGGATGTCCAGAAATACAAGTTACTTCAGAATGAGATAACAATACATCAAACAGATGCTCCTGAACATTTTTGGCAGAATACAATGTCAAACTTCATACTTGTAAGCACAAGGTTGGTTCTGCATGTACACACTTCAGCATAAAACTAGTAAGGATAACCACAAAACAACATGAAGGTCTAAATCAAAACCTCGACAATTGATTTTTGCATATTTAGGAGAGTGCAACTTGGTATGTCTATTTAGAAGATGATTGCTCTGTTTCTTGATGAAAGGAAAAACCTATAGTAATAGAGCCTCTCATATTATTTGTGAAACACATAATAGCCTGCTTATATTTATTTTCTTATATAAAATGTTGACGAATACTTACCAACAGTTGCCATGGTTACTATGGCAAAATATAATGATGTTATGTAGCGCCTCCAAAGATCAATCTTTCTGAAATGGTTATAGCTGTAATCACCCAGCTTTAAGCTTCCTATCCATGTATAACTTTCCATAGATTCAGGCAGAGTGGTTGCTAGGTAGTAAAAAATGCAGGCAGCTGTATGTGTGCAATAGAGTTCCACAACTATAAGTTTAACAATTCTTGTGAACAAGTAATTGATGCGAATATCCTTCTCCATCTTCTGAAAAAAAGCTGTGACTTTGCGAACCCGAGTTAATCGAATCCACAGTAGGTATCTTATTTCTTCTTTATTTCCTGAAGCCTGTATGAGCAAATTGAACAATAGAAACTCTTAGACTAAGATTACACATGCAAGAAAACAACCTAAAGTAGAAGGGTCAAAGGACAGTAAGTTACTTGAGACATCAAAAGTAATGTAAAAACCACATCCTTCTTTTTTAATGACTTCGGTATATTGTAAAGTAATAGCACTTGTTCACCTTTAGTTTGCTAATAACGCTCCTTTCATTCAAGCATAATAATAAGTTAATAGCAAACAATCATGAAAGTCAACTAATATGGAGAAGGGCCAAAAAGTCAAAAATAAATGCGCCAAACATTTTTTTCAATAATAACCAAAGCTCAAAACTTGAACGCTCAATTCAAATATTTCACTAGCATTTTTTCTGCCAGTTATTTTATTTACATATTAAAGGTCCTTTAAGCCCCCAGTTTCAATTTGGCATGCCTTCAATTTTCAAGGCAATTAATAGAAGAGGAATGGTCTTTGGAGTTGCAGGTTTGATAATTGTACAACTTAGATAATACAGAAGGAATGGTTTTCGAAATTGCTGGCTTGAATTATGGTTGATCTTACCTTCTGCAATTTAGATTTGTCTTAATCCACTTTATAAGCAATATTCAAGCTTTAAATTATTCAAAATCTGCTTGACAGTTATTCTAATAACTCCCATCAACCAAATCACTTAATTGTCAATTGACAATAACTTGAATAAATCTCGAGTCAATGTTTAGTTCCAGAAGCATTCAAGAAGATTTATAAAAAGGTACTATAAAATATTTACACTATTTTTCTTCTTTTAGTAGCAGATTTTATATTTAGTTGTAATTGTCTAGTCCTTATTATTCAGACAGACATGCAGACAATCTAATAGGAGTATAGGACTTCACATTCTTCATTTCCATAATGGTTTTGAGGATGCAGGTGAGCATGAATTCTTTGTCAACCTTTGCCATAGTTTTTTTTCACATAGTTGAATTATTGCCGATTGATGATCTTGTGACTAAATAGAAAATTCCAAAGACTGATCGACGTCCTAAAGGGCTCCCAAATACACTCTTGTTAGAGGTAAAGCAAAAAAACAATCCGATGGAAATTTTGCTTGCAGAAACGTCATACATCATCTGCATGAACCAAAAGCAGAGATATGAAATTAGAACGTTACCTTATAAATATAATCCCAAGGAAGGCAGCCGAGCAAATCAAAAACAAAGTTCGATTTCATGTACCTGAGAACATCAGGAAAACCTCAGATGAAAATTATTTCCGAAGTTATTAATCCAAATGCATAAGGAGCATGAACAAAAACGAGATTACCGCAAGGCAATGGCCGTGGGGTTGCGTACCATGCGGTACGTGTGAGGATCCCGGTAGGCGAGGAGGAATTGGACGAAGATGTCAACGAGGAAGGCGACCTGTCCAGCGACGTCGAGAAGGAATAGGTTCTTCGGAAGCCCACTGAAGAAACCGAACTCCATCGGCGTGAAGAAGGACGAGTACGCCGCCCACAGCAATATGAACTGCGTCCATAACTGGTACCACCTGCACCACCACCACCGCCATCAGCGCCTCGGCCAGTTGTACTCTCCATCTAAACTCACCGCGAGTAACCATAACACCATTGGGCCTGAACTGCGGCTAGCCCGTCTCGATACTTGAACCCCTTTGGGTCTTCGCAGGTCGAGATCCACACGATATTAGGACCCACCATTGACTCCAATAACAAGTAGCCATGTCTGCAAATTAGATGTGCCGTGCCATGGCCAAGACAGCTGAGGTAGTACCAACACGCGGAACAAGCATTTCTGATACGGGGCAGCTCTGAACTGGTCGCCTGGGGGGTAGCTGTAGACGTTGTACCAGTACGTAATACCATTTTAAATTTGCGAGGATCGCGGAGTATAAGCAATAGAGCGAAGTGTATATACGGATCTACAATATAAGTTAAACAGGTCTTAGCAAGAACATGGACCATGGCAACACGACAAATTTCTGATCAACTTCAAACATCGAACATCTCCACCGGCTGGAAAGCTACACACAAACCACACCACGCAACCCTTGTAAGTCTATTTTACTATCAATTTAGCTGACTCTGTAGAGTCGATTGAGATTTATGCTTTTGTTTTCTTTCACACATGACATGTATGTGCGAAACTGATAGTTTTCTTTTTTTAACCTTTGTGTGTCTGTGCATGGAGAAGACACTCCTGGATTCAAGTCTTGGTGAATGAACGTGAGTAGTTTTTACACTTTATATCGTGATTTGCCAGAAAGTTCACAGCAATCCGAGTTTGATATTGATGCATAACAAAGGGACTTCGATAAGGTTCATTGACCAGTCTCTTAAGTTCTTTCACATGTTATGAAAGAGAGGGTTTGGTCCCGCACGGACCGGCCAGGGTTTGGCCAATCCGTTGATCGCATCAATTTGTATTATCATTTAGTGTGAACCAGATAGAAAGAGTTACATGATTCGTGTTCTATTCAGATGACGTACTTTTTAACCGTCCGTTGAAGTGCCATCTTAACGCTACCGTCGACGTCCATTTCGTGGATGGCGATCGAGTTTGAGGAAAAAACTCATCAAAGACTAAAAAACAGAAGGAAAAAAGAAAGGAAGGAGCGAAGGAAGAGGGAGGGGGAAATTGTTACCAGTTATCGGGGAGGATGACGAAGCGATCGAGGAGCTTCTCGCCGCTGGGCCTGCAGGCGATGCCGAGCCGGAGGTCGGACGCCAGGAGCGCGATGAGGCTGCCGCGCGACGACCCCATCCGCTCCTCCAACTCCTCGTCCGCCGCCACATCCTCCTCGGCTTCCGCCGGCCGGGGCGCCATCACCGCCGCCAGTGCCTGCCTCCACCGGACCCGTGCTCTCTCACTCTCCATGATCGGGTCGGATCGGAACGGAAACCTTTATGGCGGGCGGATCTCGATGGGAGGGCGAGGTGAAGGCTCCTCCTACGCCTTAAGGATTAGGAGGGAGCGAGAGAGAGAGAGAGATGGGGTGAAACCAGAAGGACACAGAGGATAAAGAATTTGGAGAATTTATAGGCGCGCCGCGCGCCACACGAGAAAGGGTGAACTAAAATAGGTCTCCGGGCGCAGTTTAAGGGAGGCTGCTGCGAGAATAAGGCTTCCGATGCACCTGCGGCATATCTTATCTTATGATATTAATATTTTATTATTTATTTTCTATATATTTATAGTAATGCACCAGCATATATATATATATATATATATATATATATATATATATATATATCCATCCATCTCCAAATATTTTTTTAATGAATAAATTGTGTGAATCATTAATGCCATTAAAGAATTTTGTTAACCTAATAGTTATAGATGAAGTCCTAGTTGTACTTTTGCCTACACCTAGCTATTCGGCTCATTGATGATCCTCTACAATTATAGTGCTCACTAAGAGCTAATAGGGCTACCCATATACAATGGAGGGAAGTGGTCAACTCTCAGCCCTCACGCAAGGCTATAGTGAAGGGGATAACCTTGTGCACGATAAAAAGATGTGATTAACCGTCACGTGAAAATTATAGGTGACGACAGACTTTTTGCACGCGGGCTACAAACTATGACAAGGGCTAATAAAGAAAAGTGCCAACGGAGGAAGAGTGACCTCACATGATGGAGGGGGTGGTGAGCCTTGGCACAAGGGCTGTTGACAACAATGAGCCTTAACACAAAGGCTACGTGCAATGATGAAACCTGACGTTAGGGTTGTGGGCAATGATAGGATGATAAGACTAGTAGACAAGGTTGCTAGGCGCAGGGCATAAGAGTGTGGTCGATAGACGAAAAGTGATGATCAACAAAAGAAAAATGATCATATCTAAAAAAGAAGTATT